>QLNU02014802.1:135326591-135381264 GCA_006491805.2 Dysdera silvatica
AGTTATCCTCCCTCGGTGTTACACAACACTTAATTCGTGTTATTGCAGATTTGTTGGCAAATCGCACATTTAGTTTTAAAATTTCTGGTTCTATGTCAAAGAATGTTACTGTGAGAAGTGGTGTCATTCAGAGTTCTGCACTCTGTGCCATTCTCTTTCTTGTTATGGTGTCTGATATACCTCAAATATTTCGACCATTGTCCTCTGATTTATTTGCTGATGATTTAAAGTTCTATAGAAGTGTTCAATCCTTTGCATCAGCTTATGATAGACTGGGGGAATGGTGCGAGTTAAACAAGTTGGCCATTTCAATTGAAAAATCATCTGTCTTACATCTTGGTGAATTAAATATGGACTTAGATTATATAGTATGTGGTTCATTATTGGGCAGTGTTGGTTATTACATTGATTTAGGTATTACTATATCTGGTCGCCATGATTTTTCTGACCATTCTGCTAGAATCGTTTCAAAGGCCAATAATAAATGTTATATGTTGTTACGTGCATTTTCCAAGTGTAATCTTTCTACTTTAGTTTTGGCCTTTAATACAATTTTCTTCCCTCATTAGAATTTGCATCTCCAGGGTGGAATCCTTATAAGCTTAAAGATATTAGGATCATGGAGTTTCCTCTTAGAAGATTTACTAAACGTTTACCTGGATAGAGTGGTCTTTCTTTAAGTGACCGTTTGGCTTTTTATGAGGTTCATTCATGCGAATGGCGTCGACTTGTAATTGATTTGAAGCTATTCTATAAATTGATCCGCGATATGATATATTCTGATCACGACCGACCTCTGATAGCTATGGCCTCTCCTCGGGTTTCAAGGGGCTATCCTTAAAGGGTCGTTATTCCAACTGTAAGGTCAAATTCCCGTTTATATTTCTATATAAATAGAGTTGGACGTATTTGGAATGTATTGCCCTCTGAGCTTATATGTTGTGCTAGCTACTGTGAATTTGTATCTGCTCCGGACATGACTGATTGTCTTAATTTTTATATCGTTTTCCTTTTTAATATTTATATTGTGTGCTATTCTGCATGTGCCGGGTTTGTGATTTTGATTTATAAATCGATTTTACTCTCAGTGTAAGTGTATGTATCCATCTGAATTTTAATAAATTATTATTATTATTATATGACACAAAAGGCCACAATTTTAAACACATGCCGAACACTTAGGAAATTCCTAGACACAGTATCAGAATAAACAGGAGACAGTCTTGAATACATGGCATTGCCCGTTTCAAGTAATGTCAAGTTCGAGAATACATGCAAAATAATAACAACAGGATGAAAACAATTATCTCCTGTTCATTATCTGCTATTATATATTATTTTATTAATATTTCATTTATTACTTTGCTTTACTCATAACAATATTTCAGGGATGGAAATAGACAACAGAATAAAAATCATTAAAATAGAATAGAGTAGGGCTTCTTTTCTGAAAGCGAGTCTGATCTTGCAATAGCATATGCAGTTACATGAAAAATTATTCAAACACACAAATACCAAACACAACACAAATCATCACATTTAAAAGAGCTAATAAATTATTTGGAATTCTTCTACTAAACGTATCTGACCAAATATGTCTGACCCGCCGCAAATATTCTCCTGAAGTTAATCAGTATGTCAGAAATTTTTCTTTGTATGTTCGGGCTAGCATATTTTAAGCATGGTCCTAAAAATATCATACATTGCTTTATGTATTATATAATAAAAATTTTGATAAAGATGCATAATTAAATTATCAGAAACATTAATTTCATCAAAGCATGTTCTGTTCTATATACATTTTTAGAAAAATAACATTTTAACAAAATAATATAGCACGCTTAAAATATTTGGATTATATATAGTTTTAATAAGTTTGATAAAAATTTCAATTCATCTTAAACATATACGAAAGAAAATGGGAAATCTATGAGAAAAAAGTTCAGTCTTTACTAAGTAACGCTTCACCAGGTGTAACTAACTAGTAAGGCTCCTAGAAAAGAGAGCTGGCGCATAACCGCCATTTTCCTGCCAGCGTATCACATGATCCCATTCATTGCTGTGTTGAAGTTGAGTGATTTACAAGTGTGTGTTACATTTAATAAAATAAATGTGAAATTGGTGGGTGTTCCACTGAGAATTGTTCTAATCATTCAAGGAATAAACATAGAATGTTTGGATATCTGGCCGTCAGCTATTCAGTGTAAGTTTGTTTTGATTATTTTCATTATAATTTTACATTAATCGAAAACTAAGCTAGGGTTGCAAATTGTATTTATTGGCGATATTTTCAATTTTTAAAATGCCGCCAATAAATTGTATTTATTGGCGACATCTTAAAAGTTGCGCCAATGTTTACAATAGTCGGATAATGGCGGAGTGTTGATTATTTCTATGCCAAAATAGCGATCATTGCTCCAAAACTGAAAACCTTTATCGCCAAGGTAAATGAAACCGGAAGTGTACAAGAAAATGGCGTGTATGCATCGGCCTATAATCCTAGAGACTCTTGATGCAACTAAGCACAGTCTAAGAGAAAGCATAAGGATGCGAAGGTAAAAATTTTAAGCTGCTTAAAAAAAGTAATAAAATGATGCATCCCATTATATCCATTAGAAATGCAAGTTAACTCTGCCTTTTGAAGTTGTTTCGATTTTGCTCAAATCTCATTAACTATTAAAAAGAACCTAAGATAAAACACAACTCACTTCCATGGCAACCACTTTAAGTGAAAGTCAGTTATACACGGTCCAAGTCTTTTAATAATTATGTCAATTGTGTTCAAAGAACGCGGTTGCATAATACACAGGAAGCGAATTTTTTAAAATTGCAAAAAAAAAAAATGGGTATCCCAAGTTTTCTCAGTCCTTGCATGCAACGTTGTTGAAGTATTTATTTCAGGGTGTAATTAACCGGTTTAAATGCATTTTCAAAGATTTTAAAGGAGGTGAAAGCATACAGAGAAAGAGTTAGAATTTAGGAACATACTTTTTGTTGTAAAATGTCCTTTCATGGGTAACAATACATTGCTGCCATCTTTTAATGGGAAACCTTTATTTATTAATGTAACCAAAATATCGTGCAATTTAGGAGGTACTGAAATTTATTTTTACGCCAGGAATTTCGCTAACACTTTTAATATAATCCTCTCCAGCTTCTTTTAGGATATCTAATGTAATACCATCATCACCAGGGGCTCTTCCTTTCTTCATATTTTTTATTGCAAATGAAACTTCTTCTTTTAAGATTTTAGGAGCTGTTCCTTCGACTATTTCAATGTCTTCGTTTAATCCACTGTTACTTTCATATAGTTTTTTGTAGAATTCTTCAACTCTTCTAAGTATTTCTTCCCTATTTCTTGTTACGGTGCCATCCTCTCCTTTTAATGCAATGATGTGTTTCTTCCCAACAGATAAACTTCCTTTAACAACCCTAAGGCTCTTGTTATTTTCAATGGCTTTCCTTACTAGCTCACAGTTGAATTTTCTTATGTCTTCTTTCATGCTTTTGCGCAGAGTTTTACAAAGTTCTATGTACTCAATCCTGGAACTGGTATTTCGATTGTCCACCTTCATATCTCTTCGCCTTTTCATGAGCTGTTTCGTCTTCTCAGATAATTTGCTATTGTGCTTTTTACAGGTTACACCACCAATTTCCCCAGCAGTTTCAACTATTGTCTTAACAATGTTTTCATTTGCTTCTGAGATATCACTTTCATCAATAAGTCCTTCCAGTGCAGAAAAGCGATTTTTTAATTCCAACTTGAATGCCTCGGTATTTACTTTCAGTTTCATTAGATCCACCCTCTTACTTACTTGTTTCCTAATGAGCTTCTGTCGTTCTAATTTAGTATTTAAGTGCACTTTACATCTCACCATTCGATGATCACTTCCAGTATTAAATCTGTTCAGTACACTGCAATCTTCAATAATTGATTTCTTGTTTGCCAGGATATAGTCAATTTCACTAGTTCCCCCATTTGGGTGTTTCCATGTCCATTTTCTTTGCGGTTTCTTCTTAAAAAATGAATTCATGATGCTAAGGTTTTCAGCTTCTGCAAATTCGATGAGTTGATCGCCACGTTCATTCCTTTCCCCATATCCGTATTTACCAACCGATGTCTCTCCTTGTTCCTGTTGTCCAATTCTTGCATTGAAATCCCCCATGATGAGCTTGATATGTTGTTTCCCTTTGTAGAATTAACTATATATATATATATATATATATATATATATATATATATATATATATATATATATATTCTTATACATTATATAATATCTCTTTTATATTATATATACATTCTTTATATACTGTAGATTTTATATATATATGTATAAACGTAGAAAATGAGCGAATGCAAGAATTGCTTTCGACTGAAGTTGCACAAATCTGTGCGACCTCAATCCAAAACGGTTCTCGAATCCTTAATAACACATTCCGAAATTTGTGGACATATTTCTATCTCTGGTTCTCCTCGGGAACTGGGAAAAGGAGAAGGCAATAAAAAAAACTAATAAAGAAGTACTCCATGAATATGTTCGACAAAGAAATTAACATATGAATCAAGAGGGCATTTTTTATCAGTCGCTTATATATACTAGCTTTTATAAAATAAATGGTTCCGGTCGTAAAACTTCGAACCTTTAATGTGCTCTTTTTTTACTCTTTTAAATGTATATAAAACATTACACGTAAAAAAAATGACCCATAAAACTACCAATAATGTCCTTGTGTCGGTTCAGACTGAGACTGATCATTTTCACAAAAAGTCAATCTGCAGAGTGATCTGTTCCATAAAACTTGTATTAAAAATAATGGCGACGGCGATTAGAGATTGCAACTTCAATTGCTGGTCTCGTTTGAAATGTTAAGGGAAGAGAAATAAGATATTTGATGGGAAACTCACTAGGTAGCTATTTTTACATTGATAATTTTTGATATTTTACTAAATTTTTTTAAGTATTCATTATACGCACTTCTTCAAAAACACAAAGAACCCTAAGAGAATGTTTGGTCAACGTTAAACTTCGCGTAAGTAATGATAATAATAAATAATTACATTTCATAAGTTTTTATTTCACAACAGTTGAAATATAATTCCTCTGATAGAAATACCAGCAGTTATATAAGCGAACTAAGTCAAATAACGGTATAATATTGTCCTATGGGAACTACCAAAAATTTCCAATGATTTTCTCACATCCTGTTTTCATCATAACCAGTTTTTTAGCATATCCTAGATATTTTGGATTAGCGTGAGGTCTGTGAACCTTTTTAGCCATATGGGAGTGTAGGTGATAGCAGGCGTAGCAGTATCTTATATCCCCATATATTTGTTGCTACTGGTTGGTGTAAACTTCGTGATGTCGTTAGCAATTCAATCATTTGACACCATTAAAGTAAACATTAACTATTTATTAACAAAACATAACTTAAACTTAAAAGCAAACTAAACGTAGAACATAACTTAAGATAAAATGAGAAGCATGCGTATCGTAGCTGCTATAGCCCTTGCTCTTGCGCCATACATAATAACCTCACAGGCTCTACACTATTGCATTGCCGTTTTGCGCTTGAGCTCTGATGCAGTTTGTTATTTATTCGTTACGAGTTCGTTCATAAATATGCTAATCATGTCCAACCGCGACAGGAGTATAAAAATAGTACAATAATGCTGGAAATAATCTTATCGTATGTAGTTTGTAGTATCATGCTGAAAAGAGCATTATCTGCCCTGAAAATTATTACACACACCTGCGATACGACTAAATGAGCATGACGAGAACAAACGATCTGCCAGCGACCGACTTACAACAGTAATACGTTGTATAGCCATCAGAGTATCTACGGGCATGCCAACAAATGTTATCATGGATAAAGGCAGCGATGTAAGCTAGTTTGATCGCTGGCAAATTTTCAGCGCTTGCAAGATCGGATGTTCGATATCAACAATCGCCCAACTGCTGGGCATATTGCGCAGTACTGTGGCACAGTATACCAACAGGAGCTCAAAAGTGTGAAGAAAAGAAAATATATACAGCAGCTTTTCTGAGAAAAAATATTTACTTCACCTACACAGTTGCGTCAAATTAATGTAACCACCAGCTTCTCATTATAAGCAATACAGTACAATATACTCGTGTACAACACAGACAGCAGCCTGGCTGCCTAGGCGTTAATAAGATGCTAGATGGTATCTGGAGCCATACTGATTGCAGTGCATTCAACAGATGCTGGAAGGTGCGTGGTGGAGGGTCTATAGAGTGAACAAGGCGACTGAGGTGGTCCTACAGGTCCTCGATTACGTCTAAGCTTGGAGAATTAGAA
The DNA here is from genome assembly GCA_006491805.2 of Dysdera silvatica. Lineage (NCBI taxonomy): Eukaryota > Metazoa > Arthropoda > Arachnida > Araneae > Dysderidae > Dysdera > Dysdera silvatica. The sequence goes on from QLNU02014802.1 coordinate 135,332,922, forward strand.
AGCCAGGAATGTAATGGAAGTATTGTTCGTGCACCTTGAACCACTATTTTCCAATTCGAGCCATGTGACACTTCGCATTCTCTTTTTTTAAAGATTCCATCCACCCCAAAGAAGGTTATCAGGGTGCATGGCTGTTGATTTATTATTTATGTTTACTAAAATTATTCTTATTTCTACATGATCTACAAAGATGGCTTCATAACCAAATCGGTCAAGTACGCCTTCCACAGGTGCGAGTGGGCACAGACAATCCATCGAAAATATTTCCTAATACACAACCCTGCCACCACCAGCATGTGGTCTTCCAGTCATATTTGCAGAATGTACATTATTCGATATTTCTCTCCCGATACGCCAATGTCCTTACGTTCAATGAAGCAGGAAAGGCAACTCATCGAAGAACACAACCTGCGCCAATCAGCGATAGTCATACTTAGATACCATCTTGAAAATTCTCCAACCTTTTCATTCAATGAACCTTCGTTAGCATAAGTGCAGCGGTAATCTTTCTGTTTTGGAGCAGGATTTGTAAAGATGTCGTTTCAGATACACGTTTGGTATAACTATGTTTCAATTTGACGGTGTCTTTCTCAACTATATCCTGTTGGTCGGCCCTTATGCACCTTTGTAGTAGGCGGAAACCTCTTACATTAATAACACGTAGTGTTTTACAGTTTCTACCTCGGTACCATTTTTTCAAACACAATACTTTCACAAAAATTACATACGGACATTTCACAAATTCTGCTGTTCATTAATGCTGCTACCCTTGACTCGAAAGCCGATAAGCATCCCTTTTACCAACAGTGATAGTTCCTTTACTTCATCTGTAATAGCAAAGAGTGATAGGTTTGCAAAATACCAATATCTTACGTTATATACCACCAAGCCACTTTATAATAAGGAATGCCAAAACAAAATGAAATTGTTATAATTCTGAAAAATAATAAGCACATTTCCAAACGCAATGTGCATTATCATATTCATTGTATTCCATATAAAACATTTGAAAATATTCTTGTGTATAAAAATATAGATTATAATAAATAAATAAATAAATAGACATCATACTTGTTCTTACGACGACTTCAACAGGAAAAGCAAATTATAATTATTATATTTTAAAGGCGTTACGATGTATACGATTAAAGGGATTATAGAATATCTTTGAAAATATAGTAGTAATCAATTTCAAAATAATTGCGTTAGGTTTCACAGGAAGGGTGAAGCTATTTATTGAGAAAATAAATCACATGTATAAAACGTAATCAAATTAAACCAAATACAATAAAATGAACTTTAATATAATTTTAAAACTAACTGCGATTTGCAAAATGGAAATCTCAGTTTTCTTGGGTAAAATGCAGAATCCTAAATTGAAATTAAACAGAAAGAAAAAGAAAAATAACCGACATCACACAAGATTTAATTAAATCATTATTTAATCATTAATTAAATCATTATTTAATCATTAATTAAATCATTATTTAATCGTTAATTAAATCATTATTTAATCGTTAATTAAATCATTATTTAATCATTAATTAAATCATTATTTAATCATTATTTAATCATTAATTAAATCATTGTTTAATCATTAATTAAATCATTATTTAATCATTAATTAAATCATTATTTAATCATTAATTTAAAAAATTAATCATTACCAGAGTTGGGTTGATAACCCAGAGCTGTCATCATCAGAACGGCAACTGCTACAGTAAAAAGTACGGTAGCAAATAGTATAATGTAAAACAGCGATTACAAATACATTAAAACCATGTGGTCAAGGAAATACAAGAACTAGGCTATGAAGCTGTTTAAGAGTTTCTGGTTGTAAAGTAGTTTTTCCAAATGCGAAGGAAATTTTCCATCTAAGATAAATGATATTAGAAGACAACTGATCATTAACCATGATATCATCATTAGCAACTCTATGTATGGCTTCAAAAAAGGTTGAAATCAAATGGAGAGAAAGCTTTTTGAATAAGTTATACCTTATGGAGGATTTATGATCAGTTTTACACGAGTGTTTTACGAAGGCTCATCTATGAAGTTCTTGTTTACGTATGTAAGTATCATGTTCTTGTAGCATAAGGAGAAAGACTTGCCGTGTTTGGTCAATGCAAATATTATTGTATTGGCATAGAATACAATAAATTTCCTGAAAATCAAAGTTCTGGATGGTGCATTTATTTTAGTGGGAGAAACCCAGTTTATTAACGAGAATGAAAGCCACCCAAAAAGTGAATTTTTAAAGGCTGGAAGCAGTCTTGGAAGAAATTTTTTGACACAAATGAGATGTTGATAGTATTTAACAAAGATGGGAAAAAAACGGAAAGTGTGACATCCAATTTAAGTCGTGTGAGTTTTTTCAGTGTTTGATCGATGATCGAAGGTGCGAATGCGCAGTCTATTACGATGCTACGAAAATAATTGAATTTACGCTGTTGAATGCTTCATTCGTGTGTGAAAATTACAGAGTCCGAGAAACCGACCAGTGAAATTTACTAATTTTTTGTCCTTGTGAATTCACGAAAGTAGCTTTATCTGTTGAACTCAAATTAAAAGAAAAGAACACATGAATTTTCAATCTCTTAAAACCAGGAAGCATTAATTTATAAACTAAAATCAGTGTGATCGAAATCATATTTGTTGATATTTATTAAGGCCAATCTTCCAAGCGAAAAGAAATGAAAACATTAAGATTAAAATTATGTTTAAAACTTTTTTTTTAGAAATCTAAACTGAAGAGAAGACTTTTGGAAAGAAGGAAGTCCAACCCCATTGTCACAATACCTCCAACAAAGTAATCTTTGTCTACTTTATTGATTTTCGATCTCGAAGTGTGCAACTCTGAAAGACTTTGTTTATTCGTGTTCTTCTTAGAGAAGCCGTATTTTTGTTTGTAAAGAAACAGCAAGAATTTGGAACAACAAATTCAATCAGTTCAAAAGGGCTTCTGTACAATGCCTCGAAGCTTTGTTGTTGTTGTCTTTTCCAAACTGGTCTTAGGTTTAAACTAGATTAGGTTTAAAAAATAAAGCTTTTTTATTCAAAATACCGAGACGCGACAAAAGTTAGCAAAAAAACTTGCATTGTAAATAAATTTTAAGTTGTTATAAGTTATGGTGTTAACAGTGACAACTTTTCAAAGTTTTCTTTGTGGTTCTAGGGCTTTTCTCAAGTTTCATGTAAATTTTCGTTCCTAAATAAAATTGGGACCTTTCTATTTGCCTTGAAATCTGCTGCTTTCAAAGTTTTTCGTTCTACATACCTTCTTGTCAATTAACATAAAACAATTCAGTCGTAAAGAAAAAGGGAGGGTTTGGGTGACATCAAAAACCCTATTTAAATTCCGATGATCAAGATCTTTGCATTTTTGCGATATTAGGATAGCAAACAGTTTGGCATCCCGTAAATTTATTCATTTGAAAATCTAAAAGTTCTATACATGCGGCATATTCGCTTAAATATATGAATATCTGTATCTAATAAAATTCTAGATAACGTCAACAGTAAACTTTCTAAAGAGGTAAACTCTCGAAGTAAAAACACAAATTCACACGCATCTATGAATTGCGATCGTAGAAATTCCGTATAGGGTCTGAATACCTTTGGCAATAAAATGTATATACCCAACTACATCTTGGATTTAAATTTCTTAAAAATAGAAAAATCTTGGCATGATAGTGATATACATCACTTTAAAACTAAACCATCAATAAGGTTTAACAGCTTTGAAGTTTAAAACGACAAAGAAAAATTACATCGAACAAGTTTTAAACTTTCGTTACTGCTTATAACTAGAACATCAAGCTAATGACAATTTTATGAAAGACGGCAAATATTTGCTTTTCTGATCATGTTTTTCTTCCCCATTTCACAACTTTTGGACAAAGAAAAGAAAGTAATCATAAAGCAGAAGCTTGTGTGCAATCAATCATACAATAAATGACGTAAAAAAAACAAGTTTCAAGAAATCCCTGTTGCTGACGAAAAGGGAATTAATCAAATTTTGTCAGTAATGGGTTCCTGATAAAAACGGGTTATAATGTCGTTAGGTTTGTAAGGAGGAGGAGCGGAAAAGTAAATGTTGCTTCCCTACTGATACAAAATGAAGTCGACGTCAAAAAGGAAATATTTTTACAAAATTACTTTCCCTTCTTTTGAAAAATATGATAAATTCTTGTCTTATATACTTTTCAACTAAAATAATGAACCCTGCTTTGATAACGAAGATCGTTATCGAAAATTATGTTCTTTTCCGGGAGGCTCATTTACAGAATCAACCCACCGTTCATTAACCAATGAAAGCACAGAACAAAGAAAAATGATCTTTGATTGGCTGTTCGTTAGTGAACTCACAAATTTCGTTAATTTTTGCTTCTTTCGCTCTGAAAATGTCAAAAATATTTTGCATGGCTTGCCCAGGACCATTTCAAGTAAGCTTTAGGTTCAATGGAATGATCAATGCATCATGCGGCAGAATTGTGTCAAAATGTACGTTTATATATTATGAAATATATGATAAATAATATTGTAATTGAAATATATAGTATAGAAATTACTAATGAAATCAAACATGTTGTTTATTTGTCATTGTTACAAATAGTAACTAGCCATGAATTACAAAAAAATAATATGCCATATAAAAAATCGATTACAAGAACATAACTCAAGATGATCATTCAAACAAGTCACGTGTCCCCAGTAAAAAAAAATAATTGTCATCAGCTGGACACCCAACAGATCAAGAAGACAGCAAAATATTATCAGACAGAAATTTAAATATCATTTTTTTTTAATAATTTTTTACTATCTATATGTTTAATATTTTCAGGAATTTCATTCCAGTATTTGATTGCCTTGTATTCAGTTCCCACGCTGAAAAATTCTATACTGATCCTTGGTAACTTTGATTGATCTTTTCTCAAATATATAATACTATTAAAATATTCAATTTTTATTACATCCAAATGTTTATTTTCTTTGATTCTTTCATATATTGTTTTCAGTGTGCAAACCTTAGTCATTAAGTCAATTGGAAGCAAGCCATATTTAACGAATACTTCATTCCAATTTAACACATTTCTTTGCTCAATAATTCTTAAAAATTTAATCTCTATTAATTTAATAGTATTCGTATTGAAATCCAGCATTTATCAACATCTAATTCTGTTTTTCTCATTGTTGAAAAATACTAACAGCCCCGCAATAAAAGTAATACGATTCAACAAATTTCAGCGTGCACATTATGTGGGCAAGAGCAAAATAATTTTTGTATTTGAAATAGAAAACTTTTTACAAATAAATTTCGGTAAGCTTCAAAATTCAAAGTCGTATGTAACTATGTATATCGTAGGTTACAGTGGTATAACAAAACCCTTTTTACTTTTTTACTTTTTTTACTTTACTTTTTTTATTCTGAATTCTATATTACAGCAATACGAAACGATCTACGGTGCAGCAAACCGGGGTCTAAATCTAAATTGTGCGGAACACTGACTGCATAATCTACCGATCCGTAGTTCGCGGTTTGGTTCCCTAGGTGACAGAGAATAGAATAGAATAAATTGTATTCAACCTAATCACAATTTTGGTGATACATTCTGGCATATGACATTCTTGATGTTACGTTGATATTCTTGACTTCGAGATTAAAGATGTTAACTGGTGATTTTGATTAGAAATGGAAGAGAACAAAAAGCTATAGCTTGCAACGTATCTCTCCTCCAGATGTGTAAAATATTGCATAAATCGTTTATTACAGACTTGTTGCTTTGACATTTTTATTGCATATTCATAAAATTGATGATGAAGATAATTTTAATTTTTAATTTATCATGGCCTCATTTGAGAAAACTGTGACAACGGGCAGGGGGAAAGCCTGAGTTAACATTGATAGTTTTAATTCAGATTAAGATCGTGACCTGAATTGTAAACAGGAGTTTCTTAAACTTTTATTTGTGAATTTTTGATGTGAGTTTTAGCAGGATTTTGATGTTATTATCTGTAACATACATATATGTGTTTTGTTGTCCTTATCGAAAGGGAAGAAAAGTGCGAGTTCAATAAAATTAGAAAACTTATATGGATAATTGACATAATCTGCGTGTATTTAATTAATTATTACTTGTACTATTTTTACATGTTCTGTTATCATTAATAAGTGAGGAAGAAAACGCGAGGATGGGAAAGCTTAAGCTCAGGGATTATTACAGTTACAGAGACCCTAGATTTGCATCTCAGAAAACAATCGGTCCTTGCGCAACATGATCTTATTTATCCTTGCTCCGTAAGGCACATATAACCGATTTTATTTCTTCTGCATTATCAACATTTTTTCCAGTTGTGTTCCTTTCGTTGTTGGCGTGCTGTATAATCTACTGGAAAATAGACTTAATGAATCCGTAATTTTTCCATTAATTAAACAGAGAAACTGTAAACAAAATACTGTAAATAGAGTTTACTTAAAAATAGTCATAATAAATAATGTATTTTTCGTATCCTTAAACATACCGCTACGAATAATAAATTTGTCTTGATACGTAATGAAAAGGTTAGGAAAATCTCATCGCATATCCAGTATCTTATTTTCTATGCTTATAATTCTGATCCTTAATTTTCTTTAATTTTTAAATAAGTCAGATATTTTTAGGCCTCATTTTTTATTACACATTGTACCCTTAATTTTGGTGGAGAGAAACCTTGAATCCATAAATTACACGCATATAGGCGACGAAACGTAAATCAATCCAACGCGATTTATTTATTTCTGGAATGAAATTGATGATATCTAATATGTAGGTAGAAACAAAACATTCTATCATGAATCAACACTTTTATTTCATTTCTTCATCACATACACAATATGTCCGAACAAGGCGAGATAATGGTACAACGACTCGTGGAAAGAAAAAAATTTGCGGAAATCTGGTGAGGCACAATTCAACGTCTATTTTTGCATGAGAAATACTCCACCAACTAAGCTGCAGGTGACCTGAAATACCTCTTCTTACGAGAGTATTTAAGCTTCTCACTGTAAACTGGTTATTCTCGAAAAATGGGCTGTAGAGTGAGTGTGATTTAAACATCAACCGAGACCAGTTTTTTGAACAAGCAATAGTCCGAAAACACGACTTACGAAATTTTGGAAATAATGTTTTCTCATCCTAACCATGACCGTGTGGAGATCGCGACGACTCGCAGAAAGCAGATGATTGGCGAAAATCTGGTGGGGCAGAATCCCACGCCTCTTCCTTGCCAGAGATGTACTCTACCAAGTAGTTTTCTAAGGCGATATAATGTTTCATTCACAGTGCGATATTCAATAACAACTACTCACTGGTATACCACTCACTGGCATATATTCTCACTAGTGTGAGATTTAAAAAAACACGACGTTTTGGAAGCCAAACGCCCCCTTTTCACAATGAGGGTAGAATCAAGAGGGAGTGAAACTCCCAAGTTTACAAACTCACATGTTGGAAATACCCAACATGCGAGTATATAAAGTAAAGAAATTCCCGAAATGTTGTGTTTTTAAGTAACATTTGCTACATAATATGTCTTGTTAACACTTACAATCATGCGAAAAAATTTTCCATGAAAATTATTTGATTCAGTAAATTCATATTCATAATAGACAATAATAATTTCTAAAAGAAAATATCTTGTATTCATATAGAAGTCCACACGCACAGAACGAAATGTCACATACCTAGGCCTATGTATATATATATACCTACATCTAGACGATTGTCTAGGTAAACCTGGACATAGGGCGTATTTCACTATTGGTTATTTTGCGGTATCTGGATTGAAGGACAGAAATTTCAATTTGGGACATATGAAATCCTTCCGCCATTCCTCTGCACATAAATAACATAACTGAGCATTTATTGGAATAAATTGAAACAAAATAAGGAAATGAATACAGCAGGACTAGCAGAGGAAATCAAAGAAAAGAAGCTTAGATCGTCGGGGTATTTTATGAGAAGACAGCAATCTAGTTCGTAAAGTAAAATATATGCAACAAATCAGAAAAGAAGGAAGGAATAGGAAGATCAACAATAGTAATAGAAAGGAAGGAAGGAAGGAAGGACCTTAAAGACATGTCTGGTCTTGGTATGACACCCGGCGTTAAACAACACAGGAAATAACTGAATCGCCGATGCCATGTCTGTAACTCCAAATCAGAAAACAGTAAGGAAAATAAATAAATAAAATTGCAGTTCACATGGTACTAACGTTCAAAAAATCAAAATAGTGTCTTAATCGATGTCATACACATTACAAAAAGCACAGTACTTAACTTTTCATCAGTTACATTGTACTGTAAAACAAGTTTCAATAAAAAATGAATATAATGTTTTTCGAAAGGAAAATCTGTTATAAAACTTCTTTGGGAAGCACTGATGGTAAAAGGATTCCCAAGAAATTCGATATAAACATCCATTTCCATTCCGAAAATACTACATACCCTTTTCCTTTTAGGTCATTTAAGGAGCCTTTTTCAACCAAAATATCGGAACGTATTTGTGGATTTCCAGGAAAGATCTATGCATCCCTGTTTCCGGTTTAAACAGAAATAGATGTATAATACCAAACTTTCAAGAAAGCATCTTTGAGCAAACTTTCCACCACTGTTTAAAATGCTAGTGGTTCGAAAGGAAAAGGGAAAATTGGATTTCGGAAATTTTAGTTTTATTATACTGAATGTGTGTAGAATTCAATACATATATCTTCAAACACTTTGGTTCATATCTTTGCTGTGGTCAGGTCAAGTTGTATGCTGCGGAGATAACACTAGACTCAGTAACTTAATAACACTAGCCTCAGTAACTTAATAACACTGCACTTAATCAATGATGTATAAGGTTGTATAAAGCGCAAACAACACTGGAGATATATAACAAGGACATAATATTGAAGATGACTTTTTTAGAAAGAATTCTTTGAAAGAATTTTTTGAAAGAATTCATAGCTCAATGTCTGACATCTGAAATATTTAATTCTATTCTTCTTCTATGTAATCGCCTAACTTTTTAAGACAAATGTTTCACGACTTACGGTAATATCACATCCTGGTAAACTCATCGTAAGTTGAAAATATCGTAAGTTGAAAGTTCATTTAATACACAAAATTTATCGAATGACATGGCTCATCTAAACCAACCTTAAATGTGTCAAGCAACCTATTTCCTTTAGTTAGACAAAATCATCTAATAAAAAGCCTATTTTTAAAGTTGAATGATTCATGTAATTTATTGATTGCCGTACAGAAAGCGAAAATCGTGATGGTTGTATAAGTACAAGCTATTGACGCACATAGCTGAAATTACACCGGGCTAGAAGAATGGTTGAAGCATTGAAATAAATTAAATGTTCGTTGATGAAAATTCCATAGCAACACAGGATCTTCAATGTGCCTTCATGAATAGACGAAATGTAATAAAAGGGTCGTGGAAGTGGTATCTTAAAGCTTGTCTTGCTGTTCAGGAGGGTTGATAAGCCGAACCAACGTTTCAATGGGTAATCTTAGCCTCACTCCTAGAGTATGAGATTCACTGGTTACCATAGCTATACTCCCACCATTGATGAACGTAGGAAAACAAATATTCATGAAGGGTTCCGTAGTCATATGGTAATAAAAGGGATCCGTAGGATAAAAATTTCGAGTCCTACTTCGTAAGGTAATCTCAAACCCTGTGTTGCCGACAAGTAGAGAAGAAACGGAAAATGCCGGCGTTAGCATCGAAGTCATAAAATTTTCACAAGGAGATTGAAGGGATCAAGGGGGGTCGTGTTTTCACATGGAGATTCAAATGAGCAAGGAAGTCAAGTTTTGACATGGAGATTCAAGTGATCAAATAGATCATGTTTTCCATGGAGATTCAAAGTTTTCTTTGGTACCAAAGTAAGAAAAAGTTGACCATTAGTAATCAAAGTTGACCATTAGTAATCAAAGTTGTTGCATAGTACAAAGCAAGTGCTAGATACCATTGGTAATCAAAGTTGTCGAATTATACATCGTAAGTGCTGAATACCATCGGAGGTCAAATTTTTCTCATGGAAATCAAATTTCGACACTGGCGTAAGGTTAAACTTTATACGAGTGTCGAAATAACTGTTTGTTATGGAATCTCCTGGTGAAACTGTATTACTTCGATGGGAATCAAAGTTTTCGAGAGGTAAATAAACGCGTTACCACTCACTGTCATAGAACATGAGCAGATGAATAAATATTTAAAGTTAAATTTAGTTGTTGTAAAAATGAAAACAGTGTGTATGATTGTGTAAATAAATTTAATAATTATATGAAAGTACAAAGTTAATATTTTATATGATTTTTAAGTATGTTGATTTTGTATGAATAACATTTATACATGTATAGGAATTTGTAATTTTGTGATATGCGCCCAGTGGATTTTTTGTTTTTTCTGGTGTCAAGTACGTTATATCTTATTGCGATCAACCACATATATATGCATGCAACAATATATTAGGTGTCTAAGAGATAAATGTAATTATATATGATTATTTTATGGCAAATAAAACAAAAGTTATTATATTATTATTATACTTATTACTATTCATTATTCTATCGCTTCTTTTTTATTTTTTTGTTATTTTGTTATGAAGAATTCTGACTAAATAAGCTAGGAATGAAATTAAATTTTATCACATAAAAGGCAAAAAGCAAGCTCTTCAAATTAATAAAATATTCTTTAACATATACTTCATTATCTATTATAACAAGGGAGGAATTAAAAGGAATATGGAGATTAATTATTTAAGGAAAGATAATGCAAATATCACTAACAAGTTTGCAAAAACTAAGTCGGAGTAATATGAATTTATCGAACTTCTAATGAGAAAAACCATTTTCAGCCAAATATCAATTAATTATAATTACCTAATGACTTTCATACAAAAATGTTTTCCCAGAGCTTCGAATTATGATGCTTTTTATCTTCATTTCCTTTTTTGTGACTCGTAAAGGAACAGAAAACATAACTTCCAAACTAGCTATCTCTCATAAGCGATAAATACTAAATTAGGTTTCAGATCCTTATTGAATCATGGAATTAGTAATAAGTTCCTTTTATAAGCGATTTGTATTATCAGTTTGAATCTTAAGTATCAAAACCTGGACATAAAATAATTTTTGACGCTTAAAATGTCGAAGGATATTTTGCTATTCCTCATTTGTGCTTCTAAAGTGCTAGGAAGGTTTGTGTCCAAAAGCGATGATGTATTCCTTGCGGGGGGATAAGAATTTTCGACTACTGTAAGACCCTAACCCTCTTTGTGCATACACAACCTCCCTCCGAGTCTTATATATATATATAAAACTCTACCGTTTAAGAGATTTCATTTGCTGAAAAATCAAATCTTATTATGGAAGGAAAGAAAATTTCTAACGAACTCCCCATTTTTTTATCAAACCCCTTTTTTGAAATCTTCAGTACAGGCCTTCTATGCATTCTATGCATACTTTAAAATTGTTTCTAAATATTCTGTAAAATAATTTTTGTAAATATTCAAGTGATTCCTATATGGTATATGCTATTGACTCTTTAGTACAAATACACAATATAAATTCGTAATATGGGTAATATTAAACGTAAAAGAATTGTTTATCAAAAAGGAGGATATGTAGTGTACCCCAAAAGTTTAATCAAAAAATACATTTAGTTTTCAAAGAGAAATTTTGTTGTAAACGAAATACATGAATGTTGAATACATAAATTTTATTATGTAACACATGCTGCTTGAACATATTAATTCAAAACTACTGATATTTTTTTATGCATCTTTTAAAATGTAAATTAAAAATTTCCAGTCCTAAAAGCTGAATCACAGATTTAGTAATATGCAAATTTTATTAAATGCGGGCTTAAATGAAGGAACCGACAACATGGGAAGATAATATGTAAATCTCGTTTTTTCCTAGATACTTCATTAAAATGTCAAAAACTCAAAAGCCGAATAATAAAGAAGTAGTTACTCAATTGTCGAAATTAAAATCCAATTAAAAACGGTATTGGGAATTGCAGTCCAATTAAATTGATCGAACACTTAATATCTATGGAGTATTAAAAGTTGCAATAATTGGAAGGTAATATTTCTCTGTGGAAATCCACGTTTGGCCTCTACATGCGGATTGTGAGAATGCCCGTAATGTAAGTGGAAAGAGAATTTGGACTTTAAATTTCGAATGGTAGTTTTTCCGAAAGACTCAGAAAATATGTAAAATAGTTTACTTAAAAAAACGATTAAAAACTCATCGCTGGAACAACAAACCATGAATAGAATACAATATAGATGCAAGGATGTGTCATTTAAAAAGTCTAACTCTATACAATGGCAAAAAACTGTAGAATCTTGTTGGACCCGATTGCTTGGTACCATATTGCCATGATTGGGAGAAAAGTTGGAGGTTTTCATTAATGAGTAGAAAGAAGGACAATCCATGATGGTATGAATGGATTTAAATTTAATGAATAAACGTCTCTGGCAAAATAAATGAACAAAATTCTAACGACAAGAAATTATTGAATACAATTTGGTGCCTTTTAGAGAATTTCTTGGACATTTAAAATGAGGTTTTACAGCAAGCTCATGTACCCACCCATATAACGAATTGAACAAATCTAGGATTCCATCAAAACCCTATTTCAATTTTAGATTGGCAAGAATGCAATCTCGATGCAAACTCTATTTAAGACTTAAGGGTACCTTGAACCGCCCAGTTTTGTCGATGGTAGGCAATATTTCTCAATAGAAAATTAAAGGCATCCATAGCGAAGACATGATATATTATCAACCAGCAATTATGCAAAAGCTCTTTGTTTTTCTAGAAAAAGCAGAGTTTACAAAATCTACTTGATAATGGTACAATCTTGTAAATCTACAATGTAATTTTGATTTTTCAAGAGGCCAAAATCAAACAATGACCAAACTTTTGGAGCAGGCATTTTGAAATTTTTTTGTATGAAGCACTAAGTAAATATTACAGTTTTGTGTTTACATGTATAAGCAGTATCTATTACTTATTAAAATGTATATATTCAGTATTTTTCTTACGTTATAATTTCTTCTCTAAAACTCAATGGCTTTTTTGTCTAAATTTTTGGTACGCAAGGTTCTCCTCTCTCTACCCCTCTTTGTTTTTATCCATCTCATATCCTTTAACAATTAATTAAACATCGGTTAATTCTTAACTATTTATAATTAAGGGTAACTTAGTTTCTTTCAGCCCATGCTTAAGAATTGAGCTAGGAAGTTTAGAGTAGTTTTATCATTTAGAAAAAGATTTTGAATGAAACTGGCTTGAAAAAAAAGAGGACAGTCTAAAAAACGTATTTCCACTGCCTCTGACTTGATTTATTCCAAATCCGCAAACTTTCCCTAAGCGTTTTGGTTCACTAAAATAAGTGAATGTAAGAAAATGGTTCAAAAGCGTCTGATTTATGCGATTTTGCAAGCAAATTTGGTCCCAGGACAAACTAAACTTTACCGAACATACTTCGCCGAAACCCATTTTGTATATTTTTGCTTGTCTTAAGTTCAAACATCCATCCAAACAATTCCTATTTTCCCTTTCTTTTCCGCAAAATCCCTTCCTTACTAGGTGGTGTTTAAATTTGTAGATTGATGGGTGCTGAAAAGAAAATTATATACAGGGAAAAAGGCATTTATATAAAATATAAACTGATCCATCCAAAAGGTTTTTCAATATCACTCAGGATAGAAATTTTCTAAATCTGCTTTTATCGCCCGTTATAGGAGTAGTTTTCGCATTACTGATTTATAGCACTGCATGTTTTATAATAAAACCCTTTAAATTGAATTTTTTTTACACAGATACCGCTGGTTTATAAAACAGATGTATGGGAAAGGACGTAATATATGTATTTTCTTTTTAAACGTATTGTACACACGGGACTAAAATTACATTGTCTTTTTTTACAATATTTTACCTCAAGCCGGTCGCTACAGCAAGGTATTGATATTTATATATTACGCACCAATTTAAATATTTTCACAATCAAAAGAATTTGATACAATAATTAATAGATTAATATGATTTTAGTTCAAAATATACATTTTAAAATAAAAATTCGCCTTATTGGACAAATCCTACAAAGTTTTAACATTTCTGCATTTCATCCTGTTTACGATAACTTTACGATAACTTTTGCCAGTGTACATTGTTTGTAAATATCGGTACGTATTATAATGCATGTCCACATATATTACTTAGTAGATATGCCTGATATATTACGTAGTAGATACGTCTTCATGTATTACTTAGTAGATATGTCTACATGTATTACATAATTGATATGTCTTCACATTTTACGTAGTGGATATGTCTGCTTGTATTTTGTAGTAGATATGTAGTAGATATTTTGCATGTTACGTAGTAGATATGCAGTAGTGCATTACGTAGTAGATATGCAGTAGCTGCATGCATTACGTAGTTATGCGTATTTTGCAGATACGTAGTAGATATGTAGTAGATATTTTGCATGTATTACGTAGTAGATACGTCTGCATGTATTTCGTAGCAGATATGTCTGAAGGTATTACCTAGTAGATATGTCTGCATGTATATTTCGTAGTAGATATGTCTGCGTGTATTTTGTAATAGATATGTCTGAATGTATTTCGTAATAGATATGTCTGTATATATTACGTAACAGATATGTCTGCACTTATTTCGTGGTAGATATTTCTGCATGTATTACATAGTAGATATGTCTGCATGTATATCAATGCATAAACCTGTATGTATTAATACATACGCCAAAGTATATCGATTCATATAGTTCCAATACACTTTCTCACGCATATCGATATATATAATTTAATTGCATAGATAACGCTTATATAGATCCCTATCGTTTTATCAGTGTGCGCATTCGCATATACGCACATTTATTCATTCATTCCTATCTGCAGATCTACCTACCTACCTACCTACCTATCGCACGCATGTGTATATCCTAAGCACACACGCATACACGAAAAGTCGTTATTTTTCTAGTCTCAGGCAACATAAGCCTTGCTCTCCTTGCAATGCCGATTGCAGAATATATTTCTCATATTGTTTCTATCTGGTCTCGAACCAAACGAAAAGACTGATCTCATTTATATTAGTAGTAATTGGTTATTAACCCAATTTTCATAGACTTTTTAAGTACGCAGTATAAGCGATGTGAGTAACGTAAAAGAAAAAATCGTTTAGATATTACCTTTAGGATTTGGATTGGAATTGGAAGAGAATAGAAGCTGAAGCTTATTACGGGATTATCTTCCAAACTGGTTTTACAATTTTAAATTTTTTCTTGAATGTCTGAAACGTGGGACATTGTATCGTTCATTAACTGATTTAACAGCATTTCTGTGAACCGACGACTAGAATATATTAATTTTATATACATATGATATTTTGGGCCTCATTTGAGAAAAAGTTGATACATAAGCTATAAATGTATGTATTAAACTGAAATAATAATACAGGTGGAATAAAATTATAAATTCAATTCGTTTATCAGAATTCGATCCAGTTGGATCTCTTGGGTGTGCCTTATGAGCAAAATTAATGTTTTATCTCAATTGTTAGTGTTTATACTACACTTATAAGAGCGTTAGCATTAAATTTGTATTAAAATGACACTTATTATACATTGTTATACTACTGGTATGCTTCAGAAGAAAACTGCAAGAGAAAAAAAGAGGATGGGAAAGAATTATCCAATTAATATCACAGTTTTTGAGAAAAACGCAATTTCAAGTTATTCCTTGTAGTATGTATAATAGAATTTTATTTTTACATCATTATTATTAAACAACTATTTTGCAAAAAAAAGAAACAAGAGTCCAGTTGCGATTGTTTGAGTTCGGGTTGGGTTTAATTAGTTATTTTAGAGTTACTTTTTGATAGGTTCTCAAACGAAAAATTAGAGGTTACTCTTGACCTCACATGCTGTGCGTCCTTGAACGCCTCCATTGATGGACCATCCCCCAATGCCCCCAGTGCCCCTTTTCAGTCCACTGGTCGTCATAACATCTGACGTAAAAACCTGTCTGAGAATACAGCGCTGTCACCTTCGGCGGCCACCCTTCCCAATAATCTCCTTGCACAACACGACGACGACTCTTGATCTCACGAATGTAAAATCGAAGTCATCTGGTTGACAGAAGATCAAGAAAATGCTGAATAACGAGGGGTATAGGGGCTTGGTGTTCGTTTTTGGTCTGCTCTTTGTTATGGAATTTGCTTCTTTGTTTGCTGTGAAAGCGAAGTGGGGGATCCAAGGAGATTTTGAGCAATTTCACGAGTGTATCAGTGCATCAAGTCTCCGGCGTTCCTTTATTGTCACCGTCTGAAAATGTGAGAGGTAAGAGAAAACAGTCTTAGAATGAAACTAAAGGCCAAAAAGCGTTTAATATAACTGAACAAACAAATTTTCTATTCAATTGGGATACTCATGTTTATGTTTATTCATCAGTGGCGGCCCTTGGCGAGATTTAAGTGAAGCGACGTGAAGCAAATTCACCAAAATACACGATTTTACGGAATATTTTCGCCAAGAAACCGGGTTTTACTTCATTCAGTAAATACGAACGAAATTTAGAGTAACTTTGGGTTTTGGTGAATTGGCTTCACGTCGCTTCACTTAAATCTCGCCATGAGCCTCCACTGGTATCCACTTTGGTTTTATGAATGCTATCATCAATTTAACAATATATGTATCAACTTATAAACAAAAGAAAGTGTATAATCTATAAGAAAGTGTCCTACGTTTCACATACCCTACTTCAAAGGCGTAGCCAGATGGCGGTTTTGGGGATTGTAACCCTCATCGCAATGAAATTTTGTATATTTAACATAGGAATATATGAGTTGTAGCTCTGTAACCCCTCCCATTAAGCCTATAACCCTCCCCTTATGAACTTTCTGCCTACGCCACTGCCTACTGTAATTCGTCTTTGAGAGATAAAAATTATAATTATACTGGCCGTAAAGTTTGAAATTCTATTCCCGCCTCTATGAAATCTACATCATCGTTTCTTGTCTCTAAGCGTCTCTTAACAGATCTATGTGTTAAATCACATATTATTATTTTGTTTTGTTGTTTTTGATTTCTATGTTTTTAATTGATTTTTGTCTTGTGATTATGATTAGTGAAGGTCATTTTCTTTTATTTAAGTATATTGGAGTTGTCAAACTGATTTTCATTATTTTTCCAATATTCTCTTGTTGGCATAATTTTATGTAATTCTCTTGTTCTATGTTGTTTCTTTATTCTTGCTTAATTGACTCTTAAAATGTAAACGAATATAATTTATATTATTTTCAGCTAAATAAATTTATTCGATTTGATTAAAATTCAACTCACTCCGCTTGAATTGCCCTTGTGAAGAAAACGCATAGAAACTATTTTATATAAAGGAAGAACCATAGTTTTTATATTTGTAAGAAAAGGAAACAACAACATTCTCGCAGTAAACTTCCTCTTAACTACCATTTTATTTTTATCACAAAGCATATTTCTTGTTGAAATTTTCGAAAAAAAGTACGGTGAACTTTTGCAGTTTCCTCACCTACTAAGATGATGCCTGTATACTCTAAGGAACAGTTGGCATCTTAGGTATGTGCGTGTATACTTTAGTACAAATGGCTGCCTCTCCCTCAATGTGTTTCAATAGAATTTGATGACATTGCATGCCTTCCATTTTATCTGTTTCCTCTCCATTCCTAACATTCCGTTCGTTTAATATTTTCTATGTTTGTTTGAGCAAAAAAAAATTTGTTTGCAGCAATAAAACCACATAAAAGATTTTCATAGCCACAAGTGAATTATTTTATTATATTTATATTATGAAGAAAAGGGTAGTATTTTTTACAAAGTTTGTACTTCGACTGAATGAAGCTCTTAAACATGATTAACTATATCTAATATTTATTTATAATAAAACATTATTCAATCCTATTAATTTCGCTATCCTATTAATTAAATTTATGTAAAAAATTTAATATCGTTCCGTATGACCATCGCTCTTAAAAAGGTTGAAATACTCTTCTAATCATGGTATTAATTTAGATTGCTATTACGAATATCAATAGTTTCGAATATATCATTATAGATAACTTCAATTGGAATAAATATATAAAAAGAGTTAGGAACAATATAAATAAAGGAATTGTGTTTATTAAGAAATTCTCATATGGAATGCCAGAAAATAAACATTGCTTGAACTGTATTACGTTTTTGTTATTTTCACTTACTATATCGTAATTGGATTTTGGTAAATAGGAAATGTGAAATGATGAAAACATTAAGAAGAGATTTGTAAGAAAGATTGTAAAAAAAAATGGCGAAAATTGGAAAAATTGAAAAGCGGTATATATTACCATTTGAATATATTATTGTATGATGTATATTAAAACTAATATATTCGAGAATAAGTGAAAAGAAGCATGTGGAAATACCTTCAAACAGTAGCATAAGAATAAAAAAAATCGAAGAAATAAATATGATTTGAAATTTTCAAAAGTAAGCACACAATTATATGAAAAATTTTTAGAGTATAGTAGTAGTAGACGCTTGTCATCATAAGCAGAACTGCCGAAATTCCTAAGGCCATAAATTAAAATCTAAACTTTAATTTACTAGTTTTCCTTTCGATAAAAATTTTAATGATTTTTGTTTGCAAGCTCATTTAAATATCATTTTTATACCTCCGCCTACATCAAATTAATGCTGAGCTCGTAAAACAAACCTTTAAAACATTACTAAAAAGGTGTCTGAACATTTTACATGATATGACATGCAAATTATATAAATTTACTATAGATTCCATATGAATACATTGCTTCTATCAAGCTCAAATGAATACGCACAGTTTAAATAAATAACGTATTTTGTTGATTTATATCGCCAATACTTACTTCATGTGTGTCAAAAATTACATTTGGAATTCTAATAAAAGTTTAAACATGAACGTAGTTATTCAACTTCACACAAAATTGTAAAGAAAGAAAACACTAAATAATGAAACAAAATACAATTAGCATACTTCATAATTTAATAAATTTAAAATTGAGCAGTGTTTCGATAGCTTTTTGTGCTACCATATTCAATATTATAGCACAAATAACAACCAGGTTATCAAATCGACATATGCACACCACATAAGAAAAAAAAAGATAAATGTTTAATGCAAACGGTTTTGAGAGGCCAGGTTCGGGAAAAGCTCAAGCTATTATTTAAACGAAACTGGAGAAATATTGTTCTCAGTGCTACGATGAGTGAAAAATTAATTTTGGATTCTGAGTAAGACAAATTAAGTTGACTAGCTGGATTATAAGCAAAAGATGTTCTAGATAATATTAATCGTCTAGAAAAACTGATAGTCTTTTTGAAAGCGGAACCAAGAAAAATGGGTTTTAATAAAAAAATTTCAATTTGTATGTTACAAAGAAAGTTTCATATTATAATATATTTATTTTTTTTAATTTTGTAAGTAAACATACTTACTTTAAGGAAATATTATTTCAATGTGGTACTAAGGCAAGTGTTCAAGCCTCTCTTTTTCCTGATTTCCTCAAAATATTTTAAGAAAACATTAATTCAGTGTAGGATTAATGCAAGTGTGCACGTCTCTCTTTTTGCTTATTTCCTCAAAATATTTTAAGAAAATATTAATTCAATAGAGGATTAGTACAAGTCTGCACGTCTCTCTTTTCTCTAACTGCCTCAAAAAAAATAATTGCAGCCTTACTTTGTGCCACAAGGGAGCCCAGAAAATGTTTGTTTATGTCTTCACGAAACCAGAATGTGGCGCCAATAATTAATATAGTATTTCCTAAGGTAGCATGGTAAGGTGGTAGTTCAAAAACATTAAACAATTTTGTGTTGGTTAGTTGAAATTTTACGATGCAAGAAGAGTAATGGTTATTCTGCGTCAAGTGACCATACACATCCTTTTATAGTAAGAGATAAATTGAATCACACGCAGAGGTAAAATGCATTAAATGTACTAAAAACAAACCATGTGATAAAATCAGATGAGATTAAAATAACCAATATCATAAAAAACTATAAATATTATTTCATGGTTAAAACAATCAGATAAAGTAAGTGTCCTTAATATTGAAATAATTTCAGTTGAAAGCTAATGATCGCTGTTGATTAGAATTTCTGCAAATGGAAAAAAGAGGTAAAATCTTTAACGATTTGTTACATGTTACTCACATCGATGTCTAGTCTTTCTTTAATAAATGTTAGTTGGAGTGTATGTCCAATAAAGATATATAATGGCAGGTATGTACTATCCGAAGTCTAACCGGGTTAAAAAATATTTTAAGTTCACGTTTATTAAATTTTAACTCTGCCAATTGTATTTTGTTCATTATTTGGTAAGCATATGTAAAATTATTGAAAGTCGGACGACTTAATTAATCGCAATTTAGCCCTTGTTGTAACTAAATCGAAACACAGCATTAATTCATAATAATTCATTTGTCTGCAGATGAATTGTGCAACGAAATTACATTGTAAACACTTCGTTAAATGAGAGTGCAGAAATAGATAAATTTATATGTTCCAAACATTTATCACGCCACCGTCTGAAAACTTTCTTCCGCGTTAAAACTATTTCTCGAAAAGGCATTTATTATGGAAGAACAATAAATATATTGAACTCTGGTTGAAACCTGTCTCTTTGAAAGAGAGCATTGATTCGAGAGTGTTTTTTTCTTGCTCCGCGGCTTTTTATAACAGTAATAAACGTGAAAGCATTTTATTTTACAGTTTGTTTGTTGAAGAGCATACTATTTCCGTTCCCTGTCCTTTTTTTTTATTTTATCTTAAGTTTATGCAGTCAAAAAAGGAGGTAATCATGATGATTACCACTTCAATGCGGTAACAAATGTTAGCAGTTTCGTCGATTCATTTTCCCTGTTTAAAAATAGAGTGTTATTTACAAAGTTCTTACGAAATTCCCTCATTAAGATGTCTTTGCCGTCAGTAGACTAAGATACGTTGTTTTCGGCCATTGCAATTAAACCTCTTTGTAAATCAATCCACTAAGACAAAGATGGTAAATGGCATCAAAAGAAAATGGCGCTGGTTCTTCTTTGCTTCTTCTTGTTCACACACTGAATATATAATTTCAAAATTAAATAATTAAAAATGAGAAGAGATAAAAACTGGAAACACGTTTGATTAAACAATGGATTCTGCGAACTATTGGTTACCACTCCACCAAGGAGACTATCTATCAAGCGTGTAATGATAGGAAGAATGCATCAGATTTGCCCAAAATTTGCAAGATGTGTAGATCATAGAACACAGAAGATTAGAAGCTCATCATAAACTACATAATTAAGTCACGGTTGTTATATTTTTATCCACGTAACGTAAGTTGTGTCTTCAATAAGTAGGACTTTGTTTATTTCTTGCCTTTCTTGGTGCTGCGAATTTAATGGCCAGCAGTGCACTTTCGTCCTAACTACAAAGCTTGAATGGATACTTGAGGAAACAACTCAGAGTCCTCAAAACTAGTTGGGGCAAGCCGTGGTGCAGGACAGAGGGGGCGCAGGAGAATCGAACCCCCCATTTGATAACGAAGTGCGTTGTTCTCCTTAACGTAGTGTCATTCATTCTTTATTAAAACTTGAGCCCGCCATAATTTTTTAATTGCCACGCTCCTGAGATTCGGTATGCATTATATATATATTTACACATTAGAGTACATGTAAAATGTCCATTTATTTTAAATTATTGAGAGCTTCCGGGGTCACCATGGCTCCATATAACATCTACTCCTAAGACTTGAATCATCTCATAAAAAGGAATGTTTAGTAGCATATTTCGATATAGTTTATTAAAGACATTACGACATTTATAGTTTACGTTTGAATAAACCTGGAGGCAAAATTCAAAAATGAAATTTAAAAAGAAATTAAAAAATCAAAGTAATACCATTTCTAACAAAAAAAATCCACTTTAGCGAAATCTTAGTTTATTGCAGATTTTTAGAATTTAAGGATGTTCTGTTTAATGGGCAGTAAAGTGTTTTGAAAGATTTTATAAAATAAATCGTGGTTTTTTTTAATAATTGGCGGACATTTATTTATAACTACATCATATTAATTTATTTAATTAATTAAAATGTATTTGATGAGCAAGGAAAGGTAAACAATAACATAATTTAATCATTATTAGTATCCACATAACTTGAAATTGTGAATTTTACGACATAAAAACAGCGAGGGCATGCTGCGCCGGGACCTATAGTTTTCCTCGGAACCTATTAAAGCCTAGGAAACCAAAACTACAGCCAGAAATTGGGTTATAGGCGTTCTTTTTGTGGGTTGAACCCAGGATAAACGCACCCTAGAGGAGCACATTACTATTACACAGTATTAGATTTACGTATAGGCCAAGTAGGCCTTGGCCAAGGGCCTCGCGATTTAAGCCCCTTAGAGGCCTTGAAAAGAGTCTAGTGTTATTAAAATTTAAGCGTTATTTTAATCTTGTTTATTTATCAAAAGCATCAAATTGTCCAAGAACCATCACTGATAAAGCAGGATATTACAAGTAATGAACTTCAAAGTAAAACTAACGTTTTTCCTTAATTGAATATCACAACGGCCACATTTTTTAAGAGGAGCCAAATTTTCTCTATCTTCTTAGCCCAGAACCCAAAAAACCCTAATTTGGCGCTGTTACTGCACCATCGCAGAATCTCTTGCCATTGTGTGAAATTGTTTGAATGTAAATTTAATTAAATGTAAGTTATTGATATTTTAACTAAACTTGAATTTAATAGAACCTATGTTATATTTTCTATCGTTAAAAGGAAAGTCATCTCTCTCTATGAAGAATGATCTTAGTTCTTTACTCATATGAAAATTTATTTAATTCATAAAAAATGCCACGAATTCATCCAATCTTTTTCTAATTTATAAACTACACCGTATTTTATCTGAAAAAACATTCAGCTCTTTGCTATATCTTACTTCTCTTAGTAGAATCATGGTAGTCGTCTTCCTCGTTCGTCTTAGATCTAGAAAGGGAGGTTGGTATTTAGCCACTGATGTTTACTACGCTTTTCCTGTCTTTACAGATGCCTTTGACACTTGGTAAATATTCCAGCAATCACCCTGCCTTTGGAAATTGATGCCTCATTTAAACTGACGATCATGAACATGGAACACTGCCAGTTACCAGCGTGTCACCGTGCACCACGGCTCCGAAAGATACTTAATCTTTGATACGCGGGGAATTTGTAGGCAGTATGGGAAGCAAAGTGCAAATTTCCCAGAATTCCAAACTATGATGGCATATATCTAATACATAGACTTTGCTGTAAAAGCTCTTTATAGAAAACTGAATATTCCTAAATGTTCATGATGCAGACAATATGCGAGAAAATATCTGCTTCCTCGGCATGATGACAGTCTTATTAAATTTCAGACAGAATGTTCTTTGTTTAGGTGATAAGTTAAAGTAAAATTACCAAAACTTCTTTATGAAAATAATATTTTCAAAACTTACGTGAATAACGGAAGATGAGATTAGTGCGCAGAAAAAATATTGGTAATTTAAGTAAAGTGTTTTTAATAAGATAATTAAAATATGACAATTACTGTACATCTTGAATGAAAATTATAAGAATTTAATCATTTAATATTCACTTTATCTGTAAAAAATAGAACTAATAATTAAATAAACGTCAAAATTTTTAAGAATGTGTACACGGTTGTATTTAATTATCATTCGAAATATCAAAAACTGCTTCAATAAATATCCCGCATACATTATAACGTTATTTCTTTCAGAAATTTATTCTCTTGTATACATTTCACTATTTACATTCAACCCAATTTTCACTAATTTAATTAAAAACACATATTTATATAACTTTTAACGGAAGCTCTATAAAATGCTGAATTATGGTATTTTAAATAACACCTTTCTCTTCACACGATTCCTTAAACTTGCTTAAAAATAACGTTTCGATAAAATAATATAACGTGTCAAAGAAGAGAAAAATGCTTAATTATGTAAATTATAGAAAAGAATAAAAACAAAAAGCCTTAAATACTAAGCAAGACTTCAGATAAAAAAAGTTTTAAACAAAATCAGAGAACGTGCTTAATATTCTACTACCTCGACTATGTTGAAAGCCACAAAACCTTATACGCCCAAATCCATCAACCGAATTTCATACATTTTTTTATTAAAAGGCGTGGGAATTTTACACATACACGGTAGAATAAATATTTTTATCTATTGAAAATTTATGAAACAGTAACGCGACTTCGACTATAAATTTGTTTTTTTTTTCTTTGTCCGCATTATTTCTAAGACTGTAGATTTGGTGCATTTCACCCCCAGCTGTGCTTTTACTAAAATATCTGTTTTTCATAAACTAAATAACTTTATTCAAATTTCTTCTATACGCATTTACAATTATGTAGTTTCTTCAACCGTACCCTGATTCGTCTCCCACTGCATCTGTATTTTATCTGATTCCGATTTCGTATCCGCCGTTTCATTATTTGGCAATTCAAGTGAGATTTCCAATGATTTATCAATCTATGAGGATTTGGTACTTTCACAAAATTAATCCAATTGAGACTGTATGCAATTCAGAAGGAAGTTTTTTACTCCGTTTAAATAAACTTGAATTAGAAATCACATATAACACACAATGCGTGATTCCGACAAGAAGTACAATATGTAAATTTGTGTAGAAGAAAATTTGTCGAATAAAGGGAAGAACTCCTTAAGAAATAATAGATTGTGTGGAGGGAGATAATTCAAAACCGTAAAATGTCTTCGGCCCGTCGATTTTATATGGTTGATAATAAGACTTGCGTTTTAGATAGAGAGGAAAAAAATATAAAGAAAGGTTTTTAAGTTGAAATTGAGCATAGGCAGGCGGCATATTTTTCACTCTACCAAAAACAGACTTCTTAGTGTGAATCATATAAAAACAGTGTGTGGAAAGCTCAAAGGTATTTAAATAAAATTGATATTCATGGTGAATTTCTTAAACTGCCAGATACTGTTAAATTCAAAAAAACTGTTTATAAATGAACCGATGAATTTCGACTATCAGTTGTATAACTGTATAACTTCCTACAATTTGTCACGAAAAACGCACAACGGAGTATTCTATCATAAATACATAATGCTTTTAGTACATTACCCAGCCATCAATAATTCATTTCTAGACGGATTTTTGATTAAATGACCTTCATACGTGCTGTATATGAGAGCAGGTAGAAATATTAATTATGTACTTACCATGCTTATGAGATGGATAGATGACATTTAAATCCTGACACATTGGCTTTCTGTAGATGATCGAAATATTTTTGAAGTGGAGATGTTGTCAGCTACAGTTTGCACAGTTTGCACACAATATACTGTGCAAACTGTTGTCAGCCACAGTTTGCACAGTATATTGAACATAATATATTGGTGAAATAAGAAAACGTAAATTTTAAACAAATTATTTAGTACAAAAGATTATGGCGAATATTTTCCCAATAGTGTTTAGATAATGGTTGGAATTGGCAACGAGCATATATAGATATTTTCTCAGATGAAACATTCCCTTTTTTGTGGGAATCTTTCCTATTTCTAGCATTCTGTTTGTGATATTATTGCGATTTCTTTCTGGAGCAATGAATATTAGTAGCACTGTAACTAATTTTGGATAAAGCACTAATCACCGGACCCACGAGAGCACAAAGCATATCGTCACTTTTCGTTTTATTGTACCGGTGAACCAGCTATCCCATTATGTTTGGCATTTAAGCTGGCTATAATAAAGGGCTGTAATAAAAGGCTTCACTAAAGCCTTTTGTTATAAATATTCGAACAAAAAGATCTATTTTGTATGCCTACATTGATTTTTATAATTATATTTACAAAAATTGAAATGTACTATGACATTTAGAGTGTTTCTAAACAACAACAGATAAAAAAATGGAAACTTAAACGTATGTAAATAAATGAAATGTCATCCAGAAATCGGAAAGTTTTGACTTGATTCTAAAAATTTTTAAAATGCCGAGGGCAGCTTAGTATACAATGACAAAATTTTAAAGCTATCCAATTCACTTAATCTCACACCCAGAAACTTTAAATTTTTCTAACTCAGAGCAGTAGTTATATCTCATAACTACAATGCTCAAAATAAGCAAATTTGAATAACAATAAACCTTAAAAAAATGCATAATAAATTCAATATCCCAATTTTATTAAATCAAACCTAATATTATAAATGAAATAATAAAAGACTTTAAGACAGTATTGACAACTTTGTGTATACGTCTTTCAGCAGTATCCGACTTTATCGGAATGGAAAATCAAATACGGTTGTAAATACTTTAAAATAAAAATAATACGAGGAAACGGAGCAGTAAAGTAATGTAAAAATTTATCATTCGTTCAATATAAGCGTTAATATTTATCCAATTTATCCAAAACAATATTAGCAACGAAGCACGAAAGAACATAATTAAAACCACTGTTTAAATATATATATCAAAAATTACATAAAGTTTTCTAAAACACCGGAAAAGATTTGAAAAAATTTTATAAGTGTAAGTGGTAATTTATTTCTTTTCAAGGTGTACCAATTCTATTTTGTCACAAAGAATATTCACTCGATTCTATACAATTATATTTATTTAATTTCCACGTTAGTTTTATAATTTCCATCAAAATGTTTATCAGTCAATATTCATATTGAAATTTTTATAACCAAAATAACTTATCGGCATTATTCCTGTTTTACATTTAAATGTTTTGTTTATTTATAGTTTTATATTTTATTTTTTATATAATTTTATTTTTATATAATTTAATTTATTTATTTAATCTTTATGTTTAATTTAATATTTTTATTTAATTCAATTTTTATTTTATATATTGGATTCAGGATTTGAAATTTCCAGACACGAACCGTCGATCTCCAAGGTTTATTTTCCGGATAAGAGCCAGACGTGCATAGTTTCGGAAATGCGACAATTGTCATCGTGGAGCATTGGTTTGTGGAAAAAATACTTGGCGGCCCTTTGTGATCGAAATAATTTCAAAAATAGCTCAGATTCTTGCCAAATAGTTTCGTATATAAAAGGCGATTTTTTTTTCTCTTAGTGGAATGTAAAGTTTATGACATTCTATAGGTTTCGAAAAGTGAAAACCGATATATATATATATATAATATGTAGCTAAAATAATTCGGTAGATTTTATAGCGGCATTTTATTTAACTTTCATAAACGCATATATCAAGTTCAAGGTTTTGGAACATCATAAAAATAAACACTCGCCATATTTGGCAGAAATATTTATCTTTTTTTTTTATGTAATTTCTTCAAAAAATTTTCAGGACGCTTTATAGCAATTAGAAATATCATTATGATGATGCTATATGTTATTTTAGGTAATAAAATCTGAATAGATCTTGATGAAATTGGCAAGAGAACAGTTTCAAATACTTGCTTATTTGTGCCTCCCTCCTACGGTTAGCCAGACCTCTAACCAATCGAGTATATCTGGGATATGCTGAGAAAGTAGTTGTATCGATCACGGAATATTAGCGAATTGTATGCTAACCTACAGCAAAATAATTCGCGTAAACTGCCACAAAACATCAGAGATTATTTGTCCACATGAAGAGCCGTATATCCACTTGGGAAGTCACCAGAGAAGCATTTGTTATATTGACATGCGGTTATTATGTTACTATAGTTCTATAATAAATAATGATTTTGCAATATAAAAATGAAATCATTTTTTAGTAATATACTCATTGTATTTACAAAGATTCCTGGCACAAGAGTACTTCTTTCGGGGTGAATAGTAGTAATTTTTGTTTTTGTTTTTTTCCAACAAATTTATGCATATATATAATATGCCCGGTAGCGACATGGAATAGAATAGGCATTGTATTACATGCTTTTCTTAAAAAGATTTGCCGGACCTAAATTTCCGCAAATAATTCAGCTGTTACTATGGGCTTCGGAAAATTTATATTGATGATATACCTTTCAATATCCTCGATCCAAAACTCCATGTTATCATTTTAAAAACTTCGAGTTAAGAATTTGCTATTAAATTATTCAAATTATGCTTCGTATATTTTAGCCAATAATTTATGCAAAAGAAATCTTCATTAACTGTGAAAAACTGGTTTAAAAGCAAATACTTTGCAAACCACGCGATGTGTAAAAGTTTTATCGGACTAAAAATATATTTTGCATAGCTGATGAACAAATGTACGTCAGCATATAGATCAAGATAGGGCATGCATATCCGTACTTGACTCCATCTATTCGATAAAGTCAAGTATGCAAGTATACAAAGGCGTATAATCTCATCTAGTACTTTCCCTATTCGTTCATGATCCTAACATATTTGCATTTACGTATTAGCACTACTGTAATGTCCGAATATTTGAACAACTTTTGCTAATTTTTGTAAACAGGTGCAACAGTTTACAACCTTTGCTGGTTTGTTTGTTTGGATGTTTTATGGCGCAAGAGCATCTGGGCTATACTGCGCCAATTTGCAATCCCTTTTTAAATGCAAACAACCTTCGCAAACTTTTTAAATATATACAACTTTTGAAAAACCTTCCTAAATAAATGCAAGTTTTAATAATAATTTTATTTCTCATCCAACAATATTACATATCCCTCTAAATGCAACATATACATGTTCCTACATGCAATATGTATATTATCCTATATTCAATCTTTATATGTCCTGTATATAAATACATGTCTTTCAAGTTTATTAGATTAATCTATTTCCATATTGTGCAGGGAGAGTCTATTACTGCTTCCAAAATATCATCAGCTCGAAATTCCTCTCAAATAATATAATTTTCATACATGAGCCTCGAGTTGCCTCATCTATTTCCCCAAAATTCATTCGGTTTGGTAACACATGACCCAAGGAAATTTTAGCGTAAATTAAAAATCATAAATAAATATTTTTCATTAATTAAAGCACTAACATCATAAACTAAATAATATATTTTATAAAATTATCTGCAATTTCATTTAGAATGCCGCAGGAAGATGTTCCGCAGCGTGAAACAGGAAAGGGGGAGCTAAAGATTTACGCGATGGCTGAGAGATAAGAAAAAGCGTTCGAAGAGGTTTTCTGAAACCCAACGGGAACCAAAGATCAATAGATTGATGGCTGTCGAAACAAAATCACATCCTCTAGCGAACGCATTCGTTATGAACGTCTACTTAGTCTTGCGAACCATTTGCTGGAATAGCTCTCGAAAATGGCGTACCATCCATCTGCGTCTGAACGATGCAAAGAGCTCGTTTTAAACAAGAGGAGACCGTTTGACTCGCTATCGAACATTTTACTATTTCCCGCAGTTTTCCCGTTTTCTTCTCCAAATGGCGTCCTCTTACGTATCGGCTACTTTCTGTGAAATGGACATCCGAAGCCCTTGCAACAGCAGCCATACTTCAAAGAAAAATATTTTTAAAGAAAACAAAAACGCGAAACTTTGTTTTTCTAAAAAAGCTTTGTTTTTATAAAAGCTAGCAATATACGGGTATTTCAAAATTCAATGTGACTTTTACATTATGTTTATACGTAGCACAAGACTAATGCTTTTCTGACTTTTACTGCCTGAGTAATAACCTATACGAGTGTACTGCATGATATATATATATATATCCCGAGAAAAATGACAGAAGTACCTACTTTAAGAAATTTTAGCTTTGAATATAACTGAAAAAATAGTAAATGGAGCTCTAGATAGAGCTTTGTTATTCATATATGCTAATATATTACAGAAGTTAGCAAATTGTTGTATATGTGTGTGTATTTATGGGAGAAAGAGATAGAAAACATTTTTTGAAGAATATTATGAGTTTATTTAATGAATTAAACATTTCAATCTAGATAGTGTATGCGTGTATTACAGATAGCTTTCCAGGGTTAAAGTATTAAATAGAATTTACACAAAATGACGTAGTAATTTGATTTATTGAGCTGTTAACACAGTTGTTTCGAAAAAGTTCTTCCATCTTCTTCAGAATAAATCCGGGGATGAAACGTTGCCAAAGCGGAGTTTGGAAATGAACGTTATATGTCACCTAAGAAAACACTGCCACCATATTTTACTTTTAAAATAAGCTAAAATGTAGCGTTATGCGGTAAAATTAGGCAAAAATCGAAACGAAACCTCATTTCCACCATTTATTCTTGAGGCACATATAGGAAAATCCTATCTAGTAATCATGCTCATACAATGTGTAAAATATTAATGTTTATATACGCGTTTTATATTCATCATATCATTATTTACCACCAGTAGCTTGGAGTAACTTCAAATTGAGCCTCATCTCCAACTGCTCACCCATCACCCTGGAAATAAAAAGTCATAATATATACATATATCACCATCATTTGATGATTGGTGCGTTAATTGTAATTCGTTTATTTGAAGAGGAATAGTGAGCAATTGGAGATCGCCAACTCTTCAAGCCGCTCTATGGTTACCACGTTGATTCATTTACTCTGTCATATCTTCGGTAATCAAAAGTTCGCCAATATCCACAAAATCGCCAATTTTTATACCGAGTTGGATTTTGCAATTAATAGATACTTTATAAATACGTCTATACGTGATACCTCCATAAAACTAAAACTGTGTTCATCTAAGTGATGAATAAAGAAAAAAATAACCTTTTTTGCATCCAAAATATTGGAATGCATTAATAATATCTCTAAATTCCTTATACTATCGAATACCTTTAACGCAAATATTCTTACCGTAAATTGCTTTTAATGCATACTGCATCCCGTGGAATCCCATCAAAAATTTGAATAACAGAAATACGATCCCATCCTTTTCACAGGATTCTAACCACTTTTAACACGAATGAATTTTCGTCACCATCAGCATTCGCGTTAAGCAAGATTATAAGCGCAATTCGAGTATCGCAGCACGATGAAATCAAATAGATACTTTTCACATTTTATAAAGTACCAATGAATCTCTTTCATAACGAAGAAAATAAATTTCAATGAGTAAAATAAGAAAATGAAAGGAGGAGAATATTTATCATTAATTAATGAATTTCGTCATATAGAAAACCTATGACAAGTGCTTAATAAATTACATATATTTAACAATTATTCAGTAAAGCATAGGTGAAAAATACGAATAAAATACACATTGCGAATACACAAAAGTGTAATGATACGGTACAAATTGCAAATAAATAATTGATAGGATACAGATAACGAATTCCCAATAAAATAAAAATAACCAATGCCATATGAAGTACGAAGGAATAAATGTTTTAGTCAGATTCATTCGACAATGAAACGGATAGATATTTCTGGGTGAATGATATAGTTTTATGCAGGTTTCCATGGAAAAACAAAAATTTATACGGAGTGCTTTGGCGAATTGTTTCTATATGTGTATATATACATTATCTTCCAATAACTATGCGGAGACACCTCTGGGTCACGTATATTCAATTCTCTTATAGAACAAATTCAACTCGTATGTACTTGAATCTCAGGCCCTTGCTACCAGAAAAACGGGTAACAAACTACATTGACACTCTCGACAATCAAGTGCTTCCTAAACTACGGTAATTCTATGAAACAGAATGAATATTATTGTCATAATATTTGTTTATACTCGTTAGTTTTAAATCACAAGAACAGCAAAAAGCCTGCTGTTCCGAGTCCTACAGTTTTCTGAAAAATACAATCCACTTAAGATTTACAAAATCAATCCCACTCATTACAAGAAACAGTTTGTATTACGCTAAACTTCTGGATCAATTCAAAGGTGCTATTCAGAAGAAAAGTTCACATCTGGCCAAAAAAGGAAGTGCTAGGTCATTCACTGTCGGATCCAAGGAGAGGTGGCGATGGAGCGATCGCCCCCACCTTGAGTCGGGATTATATCAAGGGAAATGAAATTAAAAGTACCAAACACTTGGCTAAAAATAGGAATCTGAAACGAATCGCCCTCCCTTGAAAGATTTCTATATCTCCTGTAGCTTTGACCATGATAATGTGCCTGCACACACATCGCGGGTTTTTTCTGCAAAACTCCATCACCTACACTTTGAAGTGCTTCCACATGCACCATATTCGCCGGATTTGGCTCCTCACGATTACTTCCTCTTCTCAAACCTGTAGAAATGGCTCGCTGGACGAAGATTCACTTCAAATGAAGAGGTCCAAGCTAAGACAACCGCTTATTTTGCAGTGTTGGACAATTCGCATTTTACAGACAGTATTTAAAAGTTGGGAAATCATTAGTCTAAATGAATAAAATTTCAGGGTGATAACATTGAAAAATATAACATATTTCACAAAAATTTTGTATATTCTTTATTAGGCCAAAAACTTTACAAACGAATCTCGTATGTGGACACCGTTAGGGTTTTAACCTCAACAGGGATTAAAAGTAACATGTTACCACTTCAGCGAAGGACCAATTACCAGGACGATAACGCACCCAGCCACAAAGCTGGAGCTGTTATGGATTGGTATGAAGGAATGAGTGTAAAATAATTGTTTTGGCATATCTAGTGTTCTGATCTCAACTCTGTCGAATACCTTTGGGACCTAATAGAACAGGGATTGAAGTCGAAACCAACACATCCACACATCTGCTGCTTAAATAAGTTAGGCTTTGCAAGAACAAAAGAGTCATTCGTAAATTGCTCAGAAGTTTTTTCAAAAAGAATGGCGGTAATTCAGTCCAAATATAGGCATACCAGGCATTATGGTCATTGTTTGTTTGATTGTTAAATGTTTTCTAGTGTATAATGTATTCTATATATATATACGTATAGAAAGCATATTTTAAATCCTTAATCTTGTAAAGATTAAACTGTGTGGTTAGTATTTGGCTTATATGCAAGCCTTGCATTAAGTAAGATCCTTATTCTTTTACCTCCATACTCCCTAATCAATCCTGAATATATGCTAACCAACATATAAATTGAATATGTTAAGTCAAGGCAAGTTTCGTCTTTCATCATTATGAACATAAATCATTCTCAACTTTCCAAAGTCCAAAGAAATTGCAGATATTGATTCGAGACTATGATTCAATGGCTTGCGAGATAAAACAAATTTTCGGGTTTTAGTCGCTGTCTAAGCAACTTGGTTGCAAAAATCTATTAAATGAAAATACTGGAGAGATTACTTAGAAATTTTTAGATTTAGACCAAGACTATTTCTAAGATAAATGTTTCAAAACTTTTCTTTGAGTAATAGGTTATCATCACGCGAAAGAAAGGGACAAAACCGTGCTCGATTCTAAATTATTAATGAAAGCAACTTCAAATATAGTGACACAATGGATATACCACAGTCCTTTCGAGTAAATGGATTTATCTTACAGTGCTGTTAAGGCTGGTTTACCATCGCACCTTAATTTCAATTTATCAAGAAGCAACAATCCGCAGAGAATTTAAGGAACAAGAGGCAGTCTGGACAGAATATTCCGCAAATTTGGTTGGCTGCAGCTTTCAGTTTACTATGAGCTTACGCAGAGATAATTCAAACATCTGCATCATTTTAAAAATACATGCAGGTAAATTTTTCAACTTACATGAGCATCATCGTTGGCATGTCTAACCAGCACTTAACCGTTGCTGAAAGAAAATCCTTCCTAATTTCATACAAACATGTTCCACCTGGGAAAACTTCTCTTCGCATCGTTACAACCAGTTTTTTTTCTTATATATGTTTCATATTTTCGTCTTCTCCAAAAGCGCTTCTTCATTCTTCAATGGCTCAGCGGATTCTCATGAGAATGCCATTTATTTATCGTCTCGCAGTTTTTATTGCAATGTGTCAAATCCCTCCTCCATTTAAGCGTGTTTTTCACTTGAACATTGAAGCCTGTGTTGAACTTTGTTTTGTGAAAATATTTGAGTTTACTCACATAAATAAACGCACTCACAATGCTGCTCAATAAGATTAAAATATATGTCAGTAGTTTTCAGAATTTTTATATGCCAACGAGAATCCATTTTTTATCACATAAACCTCTCAACAAATGTTTTTTTAAGGGAAACTAAAAAGTTATTAGCAAAACCGTAGCCACGATGTAATTCCAGGGTTCAAAGATTTTTACAGCGCGTATCAACACAATCACAGCATGCAAGGCCGTAGCCAAGTCCCATTAAAATTTTATTAGGGATCGGTCCCTAAGATCACCCTCTTGATGCATGGTAATGAGTCAACAAGACTTGGACAAGAAACTAATAAACAATAAACAGTATAAGAAGATAGGCAATACTTTTCTATCGTTGAGAGGTATTGGCGTCGGCTAATGAATTCTAAGTGGAAATTGAGAAATTCACATATTTTCTTGAAGACTTCTGCATTCTTTTTTTTCTCTCATTTAATCTTAATAATATTGTTGCAATGTATACAACCGAACTTCTTTAACGTGAACACGCTTAATGCAAATTATCATGTTTATTAACTTGAACTGTTTCTTGAATCCCGTTAACAAAATGAATAGCTTAGTAATACGATCTGGCCTTTTCCAAATAAACTATTTTTAACACGAGTAAATTTCCTGTCACCTTGGTTACAGAGTTTCAACTCTATGTATCAATTAAAATATTAATTGCTTTGGAAATATATAGTCCAATATATCTTTGTATTTGTCAGATATCTATCATTTGTATTGGTTTCTTTCTTAAAACTGGAGTATACTACAAAATAAGTGTGGGTGCTTTTTCTGAAAAAATATAATAAAAATAAGCACAGACATTTTGGTCAACCAAAATTCGGTTACGCGAAGTTCGGATAATCTTTGATTCAACTCGGTGCAAACACACATTATATATATAGCGCCATTAATTATAATATTTAAGTAAAATAATATAACAACAATAATAATAATACATGTACAATGTAATAGGACAATAATAATACACTATTAAAAGACATTAAAATTTTTAGAAATATATATATAAAATAAATATAATATAAATAAACATAATTATAATAAAATATTCAATCTATGTATGTGTGTGCTAAAGGAAACATCTTTCGTTGGGCCAATTTCCCCCACCACCCGAATAATTTTGAAAACTCTACGCCTATGAATACCGTTTAGCTTCTTGGGAGATAACTTCAACGAAATCATCGATTATTCTGTTAATTATAGCTGAGGCAGACGTTAGCGAGTTTGGAGACTCATTATGCAGTAATTTACTTGTTCGGGAGCTTGATGAATTCCGTGGATCTGTCATAAAACGTTCATTAACGCCTCCGCTGCGTTGATTTAAAACGTGCTGGCTAATGCTTCCTGCGGGTTGAAAGATGTTGCATCTGTCTTTGCTTTACAAAGCAACACGCAGCCCAATGCCTTTGTTTAACTTTCTGAATTAAGATTAAAATACTTGCGTTTTGAGACACTTTATATTTATATTTTTAACCACTAATTTTTCTCGTTCACTAATCTACAAAAATGGAACTGAAGTAAAGAAAAAATTAAATAATAGTTCAAAAAAGAGGGAAAACATACTTAAAATTTCGAAAAGTAAGAACCTAATTTAAAGGAATTGAAGATCGAAACCTTGGAACACTGAGCCAAATATTTCACCGGATCCTTTTCTAGGGAATGACCGGTCAGTGAAGAACTGCGATGTAGTTCCACGAAGATATGTTCCAAGAACTTCCAAACTAGGAACAGCCATTTAGTTTCTATCTTCGGGGCACTTTTATGAGTTTAACCCATTTATAGAACTTTCTATGAGCCAAATAATTAATTTGTTGTGAATAACACGTCATGGTTTAAACCAATAAACTAACATTAATTACATTTATACAACACGAAGCTTTGCTGCAACACCGCGTCAGTGGGTAGTGGTTAATTTAACCTAGAGCTCCGACAACCCAGACTGACCTATAGGCGCCATTTTGTTTCCCATCGGCGTGGGGGACGCTTAAATATATTGAAGCTTTATGTACAAAAAACAAGCAAATACATGGAATCCTTCAAACAAACAAATCATAAAATTTTCAAAAAATAATGGGAACAATGTAAGTGAAATACATAGAATGCTTCTAATGCATACTTGTGCTTGAGAACTAGGTTTTCAATCTTTTCTTCTGCAATTTATAGCCCATTTAATTCGTCTTTCTTTCTCAGATGGAAATCTAACTATCCTAACTCCATTTTTTGAATGATTTGAGAAATTTGCTGTCACACATCTACCCATTTTGAAGAGTTTAGAATATTATTTTTACAACGAACTCACGTCGTCCCATGGTCAACGGATTGCGAAATGGGGAAACAACATGGCGGATGCGTCAGCTCGGATTATAGGAGCCTTAGTCTAGCCCAAGAAATTCCGGGTTTAAAGCCTGGTTATATTAAGCGCTTTTCTATTACTTCTGCTATCCCGTAGTCCTTGGTATGATTCACTGAGAAACTGTGGTTTGGACTCTTCCAAGAAATGTAGGTCTTGCCATAGCAGAACCTTAGCTGTTATTGTGCCCTATCATCCTGACATCCAATGTAGAGAGGGCTCTACATCCGTTCAGCTGCTACCAGAAGGAAAGGTCGCTGCCCAGTGTGGAGAATATTCTACATGGAATTATGGGTTAAATAATAACAAACAATGATGTAACATAAAAACATCCCCATTTCATCTAAAAATGTAAACAAAAATTTTGAAAAGGTCTTATTTTTCTTAGGCATCAAGTCGAAAAACAATAAACAAATATACATTAATAAACAATTGATTTTTCTTTCTTCAAAAACTGTCCTCTCCGGTTTTGGAATATATTTTATTGCAAGGGCATTATTGTACTCGAATGTGTGAATATTGCTATTAAAACGATAAAATCATTTTAATGACTTCAGAAAAGTAATTTAGTAAACTTTCCAAAGATGTCAAAATTAAAGAAGTATTTATTATTCAAAAGTCAGAAAAAATTGAAATTTCTATTTTGTGTCTATTGTTTTAAAATCTAAAACTTATAATATATATATATATCGCGTCAAAAGCAAGCGCCTTCGAAAAGCTTTTAAATAAGACCCTTATCGAATTTTAAATTTCTTAGGAGCCTAGATATACAATGATATCCGTCCTTTTTCGGACACACACTGTATACAAAAAAAAAAAATTTATATAATATAGCGGGTCTAAAAAGCTTTACTTATCCTTAAAATTGACAGAACATTTTGTAGATAATACATATTTAAAACATTACTTTTTTCAGTAGTAGGTTAAACATTCGTAAGCTCCAAAATCCACTTTATAACTTAAACATCAAAAACACTCAACTAAACTTCCAACGTCAAACTTTCTTTTTCTTTTAAAGAAATTTTGCTCCAAAAAACTAAATTTCTTGCGATTCTTGATCTCGAATATCGTTCAATAAAATGAAATATTAAAGGGCAATAAAAATGAAATTCTGTATCGGAGAAAGTGAGCGAAAATATATTGCTTTATGACAAATATCGACCAATTGCTTCCTCCTTCTTCTGAAGGACGTCGTTTACAAAAGCCCTTTCCATCACATACAGGTAAAACTAAAATTTGCCAAAGAAAAGTAACGTGATTTTCAAAGAAAACGTTTTATCGAAAAAGTGTAATCCCCTTTTATTTTACATTTTACAAGTAAATAAGTAGCCATGCTGGCAACGTTCGATCAATTTTTAGAAGCCGTGCCCTAGCATTAACTCCCTGCAAAAAGTCAAGTAGCTATTGTCAAATTTCTTAAGAAACAATATTATTAGGCATTCAAATTTCCTTCTTTTCGCGAACATGGAGAGTAGATTGAAAACTTAATATTTCGCCATTTTTTCAGAAAGTATGGATTTTTATTTCGTTTTCGGATTTTTCGAACATCAGGACAGCATTTTCGACACCATATTTTTCGGTTTGAAACACAAAGCTTTTACGAAAAGCATTTTGTGCCCTCAACAAAATATTTTATTGCTTCGTGCGCTCTTAAGAATTTTAATTTTATAAACTAAACGATTCATTCTTTTATAAGTTAATTGTTCCATTATTTCACAATTCAAAGAGAAACAAAATGTACTTAAAGCTCTAGTATACATTTCACAAACTTTTTAAAACCGCGACGCGTCTATTTTTGATAGATGAGGGGGTTGTATTTTTTTATCTTGTCAATTATTTACAACTGTAGTCACCACTCTCAATGTTGTTGTTCTAATTGACGATGAAATTTTTGAGGTCAAAGCAATTCAATCCATCCATCTATCCATCCATCCATCCATCCGTCTGTCCGTCTACCTACCTACCTACCTATCTATTATTACCCTTCTCAGGGATAACACAATTGCCAAATAATGGTCAACACACAAAGCCACCGAGGCGAGTTTTTTGTGAGTTTTTCGTGAGGTATTTTTTATTATGATTTTAAACCCACGTTTAAGTCCATATACACTGGTGTGCAAAAATTAAGGACGAGATGGAAAAAGTAACATAACAGCGGAACGAACAGGCAGAACTGACCGAAAGACCAATCAGGAGACTGCCTAGGGTCCTACACGGTAGGGCATTTGCGTATACGCATCATGATGTAATGTGGGCGTGTGGGTTGGTTATAAACTTCAAGGACGGTGTACTCGCAGCATTTCAGTAGAAGCTATTAGTGTAAATCAGTTTGAAGGATGGCTAATTGCTGTAGCAGTGTGAGAAGTCCAACGGACAGTTCCGTAGACAACATCTGGATGATTTTACTGGAGGTCGAATCATTGGAAAGTTGGAAGAAGATCGAAGTGTGACGAGTGAGGCCGAGGAGTTCGTAATCGCACACAGCATCGTGTCACGAGCATGGACGGCATTTCGAACGACAGGAACAGCTGTCCGAAGGTTTAGTGGTGATTGTCCACGAGCAACCATGGCAAGGGAGGACCGGTATCTTGTTCTACAGGCGAGGAGAGATTGACGACTGACAGCGGGTGAAATCGCGTCACAGGCAACGCACTACTGGACGGATGCTATCGCATTTTACCATGACTAGGAAACTGCACACAGGTGGTTTATTCGCTCTGCAACCAATATGGTGCGTGCCATTGATGCCTATCCATCAGAGACAACGTTTTCTGTAGTACCAGGAACACAAAGAATGGGGAGCTCAGAAATGGGGTCGAGTGCTGTTTACGGATAAGAGCCAATATAGTCCTACTAGTCTAGATTCTGGACATCTATACATCTGAAGAGAACGGGAAACGCGCATCACCCCTCTAACATCGCTCAAACGGACGGGTTTGGAGGTGGCGGAGTTTTTGTTGGGGGAAGTATGATGCTTGGTGGTCGTTCGAAGCTCCACATTTTCCAAGAGGGTTCAGTCACTGGTGACCGCTATTGTATCGAAGTTCTCCTGCCTTATACCCATATTTTCCGGGGTGCTGTGGGCCCAGAATTCCTCATCATGGATGACAACGCTACACCTTATCATACAGCGGTGGTCGCTGGACTGTTACAGAGTGAAGATATTCATCGTATGGAATGGCCCGCACGGTCTCCGGACCTGAATCTAATAGAACACGTGTGGGAAGTTTTTGGGGCAACGCCTGGCAGACCGTTGCCATCCGTCAGCAACGATTCCGCAGTTAGAATTGGCGCTAAAAGTTGAATGGGACAAATGCCTCAAGAGCTCGTCGACAACCTGGTACTGAGCATAAACAGACAGTGCACATCCTGCATCGCAGTCAAGGGTGATCATATCTCCTACTAAAAACTATGTTTTTCTTGCCTGCTGCTTGTAACATGGACGTTTCTGCCTTCTGTCCTCCTGTGCTGAAAGCCCACTTTTGAATAAAAGTCCTTTGTATCCTTTGGATTACTTTCTTGGTCAGTATCGTTCACCTTTTCCATAATCTTACATCTCCATGATGTTACGGTGTACTTTGTACCCATTTGCAACATTGGGGTGCGACGTTACACTTGAAAAACTGTCCCGTCCTTAAATTTTGGTCACTAGTGTACTGTGTCGGTATTCTCAGCAGTCCTCTGCTGAGAATACCGACATTCGGCAGAATGCCACTTCGAAGTAGCCGCCATAAAGATCACTACGTGTACGTGTGATAACAGAGAGACCTCCATCTTACAGTGGATTGAAAATGGTTGATTATGATGATAATTATATATATATATATATATATATCATATTCAACCATTATCTATCCACTGCTGGATGAAGGTCTCTCCAATATATATATATATATAAGAGTGTGTGTGTTGGGGTGACTTGGAAGCGAATTGCTCAGGATAGACTTGTGTGGAAAGCATTTGGAGAGACCTTCATCCAGCAGTGGATAGATAATGGTTGAATATGATGATGATGATGATGATATATATATATATATATTTGTGTGTATGTATATAAAATTACAAAATTTTCACATTTCGAGAGGGACACACTTATGGAAAATTAGATAATCTGAGCAAGCCCAAATTACCTATTGTGACAAGTTAATTTGAAAATTGGCTGTTCAACGGAAACCTGCAAGATATCTCTGTCACTAATTATCTCATTCTGGCTTATATATATATTTTCACTTCCGCACAGCTAGTTGATGTGGTATTCTATCCTTTTGCATAGATTGCCAAGGGGAGGGGTCATTTTCAAATGTATAAATAAAAATAATATTCCCTTCCCTGAACTTAAATTTTACAGGGTCCACATTCTACCTTATTTGTTGAAGATTTGAAAAAGAAATTTTATTCAATAAACGCATGTCATGCAGCGTAGTTTCTCCATATATTAAACTTGTATTTTGATATAAATGTTATTACTCGCCCTTCAGTAAAAGATCTGGCTATCACTCTGGCTAAATAATATGGACATTATTTTAAGTCATGTTTTAGAAAAACATCTTTTCGTTACACAGTTTCGCTATAGCTAAATCTGATATAGCAAGATTTACTGCATACAAAACTTTTAAAAATTTTGTATTGAAAAGTGATAAAAGTGCAGAGATGCTATTAATTAAACTTTTCTATTCATCGATCACATATCTAACTTGTCTATACCACTCCGTCCCTCTCACGTAAACGAAATACTTTGTAATTCAAGAACAAGTTGTGTTCCTCAAAAATCAATATTTCCGAACTTGTTGCGGCCATTCTCCAATAGACTGATGATAGTTAGTGGATGCTCAATTTTCTGAAAATTGACAAAATTTTAAGGTGTCATTATGTAATTCTTCACTGGAATGATGGTAGTTGTTACTTAGTTTTCAGAAAATTGGCAACAACTTTGATGTGTCGTTAGCACGTAGCGTTAATTAGGGTATTAAATATTAGCCATAGTTACTTCTTAATCTCCGTATCAAATTAAAAAAACTTCAATCTGCTTAATGTGTTAAAATACAATTAAATCGATTACCAGGCAATGTAGTCACTTATAAATCATTTGTATTCGTCTTCGATAAGTTTGGAGATCATCAATTCTTCATCACTATCTTTGAATTTGCCTTCTAATAAGCACAGTCAAATCTCTAATTATGAAAGTTTAAATTAACTACGTATCTCATTGATTATGACATGTATAGTTAATCAATAACGTCCAAAATGTATTTTATAAAGGCATTTTTAAAAACTCTGTAGTGTTATTATACGAGGCCTTGAAAACAACAATGGTAAAAGCCCAGTTTGCTTGAAATGAGATATAAAAGTGTTTGCGTCCAACCAACTGCTAAAGTGTGTCCCACCGAAATAAAGCCACCGTGATTATATGCCGTAACTGGACACGAAACAAACCAATAAGAACGAAACAAATATATTAAGAAAGTCTATATACAAATACATATTTACAAGGAGTAACTCACTCCCTGCCCCACCTGGGCAGGAAAAAAAAATGAATGTGTAAAAAAGAGGGGGAAAAAGTGTCCAGCCGAAATAAAGCCACCATCCCTATTAGTGTTTTAGGTAACTCTCAATATTCGAGCTGCTACAGGTAAACAGGTTTATGACGTCAGGAAGTTATCAAATAACTTACCTGTTCTATCCCAGTCGGACGTTGTGCAGACTTCAGAAGGTTGTATTTTCTATTTCTCCTGCAGTATTGCAATGGGAAAGGGAACCCAGCTATCAGAGTTCGAGAAAGGCCAGATAACAGCTTTAAGGAACAAAGTCTTTCATATAGACAAATATCTAAGCAAATCAAACGATCTAAAACCGTAATAGACAATTTTGTGAATCAGGGCAATGCGTACAGGTATAAAAAAAGGAGGTGTACAGGCAGAAAAATGACTTCCAGGCAGGAAAGAGATATTGTGCATCGTCTTTCACAAGGTGGTATTTCTCTCAGACAATTGGCCAAAGAGGATAACATCCCTGTGACAAAATCAACTCTGTCACGGATTGTAAAATATACAAAAAACTTCCAATATAAAAAAGGAAACAGCAGCCCATGTTGAAAGCTATCCACAAGCAAAGGATAGTAGATTGGGCCAAATATCATCAAACCTGGAAAGACCAGTGGCATCGTGTTATATTCTCAGATGAGAAAAAACTTAATTTGTATGGCCCAGACGGCCTTACACTCTGTTGGCGTGACATGAGGGAAGAAGAGGAAATCTTCTCCAAAAGATAATAAGGTGGAGGCTCATTAATGGTGTGGGGAGGCTTCGGCTATGGTGGTAAACTTAACCTGGCTTTCCCCTTAGGCCGCATAAAGGCTACCGATTACCAAGAAATGCTAGAAACCCGTTTGCTGCCATTTGCAGAGAGAATTGGTGGCCCAAGTTGGATTTTCCAGCAGGACAACGCCCCCATTCACGTTGCAAAACCCTCTTGTGAATGTTTTTTGCATAATGGGG
Organism: Dysdera silvatica; assembly: GCA_006491805.2. Taxonomy (NCBI): domain Eukaryota; kingdom Metazoa; phylum Arthropoda; class Arachnida; order Araneae; family Dysderidae; genus Dysdera; species Dysdera silvatica. Next base: position 135,375,818 of record QLNU02014802.1, read on the forward strand.
TACATGTCATGGAATGGCCTGCCCTTTCCCTTGATCTTATTTCCCAAGAAAATGTGTGGGGTATCCTCAATAGGGTTGTATATGCCAATGGCAGACAGTTTCAGTCTGTGGCAGAATTGAAGGCTGCCATCATTGAAGTCTGGGATAATATTGATGCCATTGTCCTCCAGGGATTGGTAAATGGTATGCCACATCGTGTTTTCCAAGTCATATATAATCATGGCGGATATATTGGCTATTAACAGTAGTGGCTTTATTTCGGCGGGACACTTTTTCCCCTCTTTTTTTACACGTTCATTTTTTTTCCTGCCCAGGTGGGGCAGGGAGTGAGTTACTCCTTGTAAATATGTATTTGTATATAGACTTTCTTAATATATTTGCTGCGTTCTTATTGGTTTGTTTCGTGTCCAGTTACGGCATACAATCACGGTGGCTTTATTTCGGTGGGACACACCTTAGCTTCGTTTCGGCCAACAGTAACGTAGTGCCATCCTGTAGCCAATTAATTATACTACAAATATATACCAGTGTTATAAGCAAAAAGGCAACACCAGTAGGTGGACTTAACTTCCATGGATTCAACTCAAGAATTTCATTTTTGGGACTGTTTTTTGGACCACTGTTGTTTCCAACGCCTCTTATGTACCTGGCAGAGACAGCAGGATTGCATATATTATAATAAAAATAAAATTTTGATGGGATGTTTTGTAGTTTAAAGTCAATTTGGACGCTCTGATTTTCACTCTCTCTCCACCGTGCGTAAGGTATGAATCTATTGAAGGAATGAATCCTTCCTGATTTATCCAATCTAGATTTATTTTATGATGTGGCCTGAAACAGAAAACATAAATGAACGAAAAATTTAGAAATTCCATTATTTAAATCTACCTTGAAATTCCTTATTCTTTCTAAAAATTTTGTAACTGTAACGATTTCTCCTTTTTTACTGATATGTATGTATATATTTCTAATTTAATAACTCGAAAAGTACTTCTAAAGTTGTCAGAAATACCTTAAGTGGACTTGGAGGTTTTAAAGTACTAAAAAAGAATAGTATACTAGCTTTCAAATGAACAAGATTTGAAAGCAGTTTTTAAAATAACTATTCATGTGATTTTTATAAAATTTTGAAATCTTGTAGATAAAGTAGATTTCTCACCAATAACTTAGTCTGTATGGTTTTTAAAAATTAAAATTTTAAATGATTTTTTATATTTTTTCAGTATTAAGAGTTTACGCCGCTCATGATAAATGAGTGAAAAATTGCATAGTACAACAAAATTGTATAGTTTAAAAACACACATAAGGACTGTATCTATAGATTAAGTGTTTGCCACTTTTAAAAATTATGAATATATTTATGAAATATGACTTTTTAAATTATGAAATTCCTAAAATATGAATTTTTACGTCTTTTTTTTACCAGTTGAAGAGGTATGACTTTTTGTTTTAATAAGTGCATTAATTCCTTTACACTCATTTTGTACATAATGATTACACAAATTAAACTGGGAAAATTTATGTTGATGCAAGTAATAGAAAACACAGTATCGTGCAAGCCGTATCCGAATTTTATGTTTTGAGATATTCGCATTTGAATTTTAAATTTATGAATTAAAAACAATATACTGCATTACAAACCATTAAAATTATTCTACAACATATACTACACCTTTTTGTTGCACATCCTTTTTAAATTTTTAAGAAAAAGGTTGTCGTTTCATTTTACAAGCATCTTTTGTCGCCATGCTGGCTTGCTTTTCGGCACGTTATGAATCTTTACATCTTTTTATTCCATCGGTTTTATAGATAAAACGTTTTTGTTTTAATAAGTGTATTATTTTTCACTCATGTGGTACGTACTGATTACACAAATTTAATTGGAAAAATTCATGTTGGTACAAATAATAGGAATCATGATATCATGCACGCAATATTTCATTTTTACGTTTAGAGATATTTACAATTGAAGTTCAGTTTACAAATTAAAAACAATATACCATATTACAAATTATTAAAAGTGGTCTACTGCATACGTTATATGTTATTGCAAGTCCTTTGTAAATCTTTAGAAAAGCATTGTGGTTTCATTTTACGAACATCTTTTGTTGCAATATTGGCTCGCTTTTCAGCACTTTATGAATATAACATTTTCATTAGTTTTGTAGACATAACTTTGTTATTTTAATAACTATGCTAACTTTTATCACATACTTTGTATATAGTGAATATAACTGCCAAAGTTCATGATGATACAAGTAATAGAAAACATTATGCACACAATATCTTATTTTTACGTTTAGAGATATTCACGTAAGTTTACAAATTAAAAATACAAGTCATATTATACAAGATTAAAATTACCCAGCTGATTAAACTATTCTCTCTTATCACAAATGTTTTTTTTAATTTTTTACAAGCTAGTTGTTTAATTTTACATGCTTTTTTTGTCGCCATGCAGGCTTGTATTTCGGCATTTTTAACACGTCCCTTATCTACCTTGGATGCAGCACACCTAACATGAATTCCAGGTAAAATATCCAGATTTCTCATCATTGAAAAATGACCATGATTATCATTGTTACAAACAATTACTGCTTCATAGGCTGAAATTTCAACAACTTGGCGACCGCTTGACTGAAGTTTTTGGACAGTACCTCCAAATCACAGAATTAAAACTTTTGTTTACATTTTGGGTCCTACTTTGTACACATCTTTTAAAAAGTTAGAGTTGATATAAGTCTTTAAAAATAGGCTTAATTGTATACATAACTGCAGTTGGAATTGAATTTTTATGTTTGAAACTATGATGCGAATTAGTCGTAACTGCTATTGGGTATTTGCAGATAGGGGAAGTCCTTTCGAGCAAAAGTGATTAGTGGATTCTTCGTTTGCTCAGCAAGAATGACAGAAAATTACTCATATAGCTTTCTCATGTTGGCTACAGATTCTTTAATTTCGCTTACCACATTCCCAGGCGCTAGTACACTGCACGTTACCTACGCAAATCTAGCCAGTGTTTCCAAAATTGGCAATAGGCACCCAGACTTTGCAATATTTATGTGATTGAACATTATACTGATTCACGGGTACTCAAATCCTATATGAACGGACAGCAAGGGCGCAACCCGAAGTGTGGGGGGAGGGGCGTCTTCCCCACAACCCCTTCACTGATTCACGAAAATTATAAACAATTATGTAAACAACATGGCGCCTGTTCACTGCATCGTACATACGTATGTGACATCAAAATATGTCGTTACAATCCCATCTAATGCAATTTCCAACGATTTCTGAAGGATAGAGAGAGAGAAGTGGATAACGTGTTCTATACTGTCACCCATTCCCATAATATGCAGACATTTTTACATTATTTCTTTCACAAGTATGCCTTTCCCACTCAATAATTCACCGTCTGAAAGTTTATCTTTTTTATTTCACTCTATTTATTCCCAACAATCGTACCCCCATTCTTTTCTTTACTTGATTGACATACAGTTTTTTTAATATGCATGTCTCTACCATACGACTATTACTTCTTCTTAATTACTAGATATATATCTACGTGATCATCACCAATATGCTCTAAGTATTATGTGCTTCTGTTTTGTTTAAAACGATTAAATATTTGGAGTATTCCTTCGACTTCCGTTTTTGCTGCAGATCCTGTGTTGTTTTTCTTGCACTTAGGGTGGAGTAAAGTCATAGTGTTCAAAATCTTACGGAAGGACGACATTCATGGATAATGTTTTTTACAATTTCAAAATATTAAACTGAATTGTTTTTCGTAAGTCATTTTAAGAAAAGGGCCTAATACTACTTTTAACTGAAATGGTATGAAAATTTTCCTGCGGTATAAAAAAATGCACTTTGGAAAACGCGCGTCGCTACGGAAGGACAGAAAAAACATGAAATGATGTCCTTCCGTAACGGAGTTTTCAATGTTTTTTTCAATTTCGGTACAGTTAATTAAATAATACAACGCATTATTTTGAAAAGACTTGAAAGATTAAAATGATATAATTTATTAGTTTTAATATATAAAACATCATGCTTTTTCAAATTTTAAACATGTCCCAAAATACCATGGCTTCAACCGGTGATACATTTTCAACCAGTTGCGATGTTTAGTCCTGACATCCTCTACAAGCAGAAAACAAAATTTCAACCTCAATGAATTTTTTTTACTCAGCACCAATAACTTTGTACATTTCAAATTTGTGAAGAATAGCTACGTGTTTTTGGAGAGACATCAACACTCTCAGATATGCCACCAAACACTTTTCTTCTTGTACTTCATTTTCCATGAACTTTTCAAGTGTTATGGCAACAGCATTTTTGATGTTGGCTAATATTTGCCTACTTGACTTAGCTGAAACAGGGTCAGGGAGCTTCATAACTCTGCAAAAGATTTTCAGGCCCGTGAAACCCAAGCCGAGGGTACGCATAGATTATATATATACGCAGTCTATATATTTCAAGAAAGCTGACTCTTGCTCCCAGCAGCTTCAAATTGTAAAAGAATTTTTGGAAATCATATTCTTTACAGCCAGTCGAGAATTTTGATAATCCCTGCTACAATTCTTCAGTGATTTGTATGTCTCTGTCACACAGTTTATAACATATTATGGTATTATCGAAATAAATCTTCACATCGAAAATATCATATCTATTATGAAGGTCATTTTCACTTTCAGCCTTGTTTTCTGGTTGATAGGGACAATGTAATTTAATTTTTTTAGCAGAGGCACTAGTAAATTCAGAATTGTCATTTGAATTTCTTTTATTTCCGTAAAAACGTCCCGTTTGTTTACTTAAGCAAAATCTCGAATTTGATTTAGCTTCAGTCATTTAAATTAATAAATGAAAGCAACAAACATAAATTGAAGGTAAAAACAGCGTAGTATCTGGGAAAATTCAAGTCACATACAACGCGCGAAAATAGAGCAACGTCCGTCTGGTTCCAATGTTTACAAAATGCGATAGAAATACGGATGTGAAAGTTGTTTACTTCATTTCCTTAGTTGTTTTTATGTGTTTATGATCCCTATCAAATTATTGCTACAAAAAATCAATCCTTTTTACAAAAAATAAGACATATGTATACAGATTTTAGATGTCGACGGCAGGGCATTTAAATTAATTGTACCTTTAACTCCTAAAGTTATTAAAACAGCGTTTTCTATTTTCCCCATGTTTCGGCTTCTAGTTGAGCTAGTACTTAGCTGTTGGTCTTAAAATACGCAAAAATATCCATACTTTCAAATAAAAAAATATCGTTTTCTCTAAGGTTTAAAACCTCTAAGTGCCCTTAAAAAACTTGTAGGTCTCAAAATCTTGTATATATTCAAAAATATAATGTCATGATAAACAATAAAAGTGCTGATGCATTGAAAGGAAAGGATCTGAAAAAGCAGTGAGTAGAGCAGAACTAATATTTAAGAAAT
>QLNU02014802.1:135381364-135405313 GCA_006491805.2 Dysdera silvatica
ATCAACTATAATCATCAAAAGTGATTAATTCAAGCTCCGAAGGCACGAAATTACTTTTAGAACAGACTAACCTATTTAAAAAATGGAAATTCCACTCAATTAATTGAATTTTCTTAATCCTTTGAAAATTAGCTTTATAAAATTGATTTTAAATAATTTTTTTAAAGCGACTTTTAGCTGAGTAAGTTCACAGAAATGGAATTAATCCTACTTTTTTTGCGGCAATTTTTCCTGTGTCAATTTTATTTGTGTACTTTTCGCTCATTTGTATATTCTGTCTTGTGCGTACATTGACATTTCGGCCATCCAAATCATCTTTTTTCATTACTTGCTACTTTGAAATTAATACAAGGATTAGTTTTTTCTATAACGGCACTATAAAGACCACATTATATGATAATTGCATGAAACATATAATTTGTGTTTAAATACAAGAAATAATAAATGCTACCTTTAAGTTCAAAGCGACAAATAGAAAAGAACATTATCACTAGGATGACCGAAAATTCAACCTTTGCTTTCGGTTCAAAGCCCTTTTCCATTGAAATGTAATAATGTTTCGAGTTACGCTTCGTAAATAACTTCTTTTAATAAAAGATTCTCTTTCAAGAGCTCGTTAGGGTCGTTTGTATAGCTGACAAGTCAATGCCCTAACGATTCTTTCCATCTATGGAAATATCAAAACATTATATTTTTTTAGAGATTCGACAAATCTATTGGATACATAAGGAATTGAATACATATTATAGCAATAGTAATTTTTATTTTCCGCATTTATTCTTGTTTAACTTTTCACTTTAATTCTTTTTTAAAAATTATCGTAAAGGATATGCATTCATATGTACACATGTGCGGATCCAGATCCAGAGAGAGATTTAGTTGGGGAGGGAATGCAAAAATACGGCGCAACGAGAACGCATTTGACGAGTTTCTCTGTATAGCGAGGAAGATGGGAAATATGAATTGTGTTTGGTAAAATGATTAAGCCCAGCACAGTTTAACCACTTTTAGCAAAAAAAAAAATTTTTGACTCCGGATGCAACAGATCAAATTTTCTTTTAAAAGATTCAAAATTCGGCAAAAAAAACAGTTATCGAGATGTCTTCTGTTTTGCTGAGGTTAAACTGCTGAAACAAATTTCCCAGTATTTGAAATCGGATAATTTCTTAAAATCCTCATCTCTTTTAGAATGTATAAAATGAGTTTAACTGCATTTATGGAAAGTTTGATTACATATTTATTTATAAATAAAATTTTCGTGGACAGTCCAAGATGGGCTCGTGAGTTGGAGGTAGGTACACTGAATTCTATTAGAAAAAAAATTACACGAAAAAAATTCTTAAGGACCTCATATACAATAAACATGTGCGTTTTACAAAGTGACAATAGCCTATTTTGACTTGGAAGGTCTCTATTTTTTGCGGCAAAATATGAGAACCCTCTTCCAAATTGATTCGTTTTTTAACTTTCAAACTAAAACATATTAACGAAAAAAATGGGATGCCCTTTATATTTAATTTGAGGAAAATGCAATAAAAAACAGAGATGAGTATATTTTGGTGATCTGGATATTCATAGATTTAAAGGATGGATTCTCATAACGTTTTCTTAATGCAGAAACTTAGGTTTGTAACCAGATTGCGGCTGAGCCTAAATTTGCATGCAAATCATTCGCGTTACAAATCAGAGGAAAGTATTTTAAAATTAACGTCATTAAAAAATGTTGTGTCTCTATTGCAAATATTTAGTATTATACTTTTAGAATGCTACTTAAAATTATGGAGAGGGTTTCAAGTAACTTTAAAAAACGATCCAAGTGAGTCGGCGTTTAGAAGAGTAATGTACTCCTTTATCCTATCGGGGAGGGGGCTTTAGCCTCACGTTTCCCTCCCTCTTCTACGCTGCTGACTCCCTTTTAATATAATGACCTCTGAGAAACGTAAAACGTATTTTATGGTCTTACCTTAAACTTCTTTGAATGCGCAATTTTCCAAAACATTAGAATTCAATATCATAAAGAGAGTAAAAAAAAAATTTCTTTTCTTTTACTTCATATGTCACTCCTATAACTTTTTGCACTGTCTTAAAGCTTATTTACCATTTTCTATGTTATAAAAACTAGTTTTGTATATTAAATAGAATGCAAGATATCATGAGTTCTCTAAAATATAGATTATTCTACCACTGATGAGAATTTAAACGAAAAGAGGTTTGCAGTTGAAGAAGAACAGGAACAGAGCAGATTTTGTTTTTGAATTCTCAGAAAGTGAAATGTACACTATCGATGTCAGTTTTAATGATTTAAATATAGCAATTAAATATCAATAAAGATATAACGTAACAATTGTTATATTATACATGTTATAATATTTTATTGTTATGTTATATCAATAAAGATATAACATAACAATAAAATATTAATAAAACGTATACTATAACAATTAAAATGGTATTAAAAATATACTAGCTATAAAAGTTGTGCCGAACTTATTAATTAAGTGGCAACATTTTTCAAAGTCTGCTACAGCATTTGATATCATAATCTTGTCACTTCATTTTGTGATATCTTACCTTCTCTTTAATATAAAAATATGGATACCATTGAAAAAATAAATAAACTTTAAAGCGGTATAAAAAGGAGTGCCATTTGAAATAACATAAAAAATCGAAAATTCTATTTTTCAATCTTTTACTGATATTGATTTCTAATGTACGTGAATAGCATCTTCAAAAAAACTTCAAAATGGGACCATAATGAAGTTTTAGGTTTACTAGAAGCCAATATATTAATGGAGGGGATCCGTTCTGTCTGGGAAACACTGCATAATTAATTTTCAAAATAGTTTATTTGAACAAGTCATTTTAGCATTGAAATCAGTCCAGTGCCTTTAGCATTAATTTATAAATTTTTCAACAAATATATGTTGTATGAAAATCATGCAGAAATACACTAAGAAAATTTATACAGTAATTTCTTTTCCCATTACTATAGACTAGAGCTATTTAAATTCAATTAAATGCGCCATCTCAAGCTTCGTTCTGCACCGTATTACAGTTTCTCGTATGGGGACATAAAATAACATAAATTTCATAGTCTAAAGAAATCAAATTTAAAGTTCCCTTCGTCATTAAATATGTCAAATTACGAATTCAAATCGACATAACGAACTGTAAAATTTGATTTGTGTGATGCGTTTTCTACCTTAAGAAAAGCATTTTAATAAGCTATAGCTTTTTGTCCTCTTCCACTTCTGATCTAATGGCCAGACATCATTTTTTGAATCTAAAAAATATCAAAGTAACATCATAAATATTGCATAACATATGTTTTGCTAAAAACCATATTGTGTTGACTTTGACTAAAAATTATTCTATTCTAGTCTTAATAAAAAAAAAGGCATCAGTTGTACACAGACGTAGGAAGAACGTTCTTAAGGGGATTATAGGCTCAACAAGATGCCACGACTCAATGTATTCCTATGTTAAATATACAAAATTTCATTGCAATGGGGAGGTTAAAACCCCCATTAACCCCCTTGCCCAAGTCAGTGCAGTGGTGGCCAATTAACGGCTCTTGAGCCACATGTGGTCCACTAATTTACAACACTGCGGCCCATATACTAATATTATTGTATCCAATTAAATTTATTAAATGAATTACCAAATAATTTTTTAAATAAATTACATTATTACAAATTATAAATAGAGGTGTAATCGTTGACATTTGAATAAGTTTATAAGCAAATAATATTTGTTTTTTAATATTAAATTATGATGAATAATTATACAAAAAATCGAAAATCGGCGAGAAAACCAATTATAAGAAATTGTGTATCTGCTTCTGGTGGTAATTTCTACTAATAGGTGGCCTTCGATAAATTTTAACTGGCTATCACTGGACTTAAAAGAAGGCCCAAGGCTTTGTAGAAAAACACGATGTGAGTAAAATCAATAAAAAAAAATACGTCGTAGAAGAAGTCTTGGTTACATCAAGGTACGCCGTTCATGATTCATGACCATAATGCAAAATATGTGGATAAACATATATTTGTTCGAATTTTCAAGCTCCAAGTTTGTATAAAGTGTCAACTTGGACAAGACAGAAGCTTATTATTACTTCCGAGCCACGATGTTTTCAAAAGAGCAAGTTCGATCAGGGTCAAATCCAATGACCTTAAAGACCATGGAAGACCAAACATTGAATCACTGAAACTTAAATGCAAATCTTGCTTCTATCGTTCCTAATATGAAGGATATTATTTCGGTAGCACATGGGTCGTTTGAAATCATATGAAAAGTCGGCTCGATTCACAGATTAATATAAAGTCTACAGTCCTACCTTTCAACTTGAAATGTGGGATGCTTGGCAATGTACTAATAATAAATATTCCTAGACCATAACCGCAATTTAGTTTAATTCTCGTGCTCGTACTAAAGACATAAATCAAGTAAATCCTAGATTGTTCACCAAATCAGAGAAAAGAATCAACGTTTCCTTCAAGTAAGCTTAAAATAACAATATCACGTTAATTTCCATGATAGTTAAAACTTATAATCCACTCAGATTTATTTTAATCAATGCTGTGTTAACCAATTGAGGTTTGAGCAAAAACAAAGCCTTTTGAATATTTCAGTCAGTGCCTGCGGCCCGTTTCCGATAGTAGATTCATTTGTTATTCTCCTCGTTCGCGAACTATATTGTCCGTAACAGCAGTAGCGTATGAATTGTTAACTTCCCACCTCAGCGAAAGAGAATAGCACTGGAACCAGAACATTGGTGAAGATAGCGCCGAACAGAGAACAGAGATGAAGACAAAGCAATGAGTTAAATAATTAATATTGTCGTTTCCTCCTAATGCTTGAGCGCAAAATCCTCTTGACGATAAATCAACACATTTACTGGCCATTTGCACAGAACTAAAAGACTACTAGTTTTGTTAGGAATAAGAGTCCTTAGGGCCTGTTATGCCATTTATTTAGATGTAAAACAAAATATATATTACTTAAACAATATGTGTATATAGAAGGTGCTCGGAAAATATCTAGTTAATTGTAAAGCATGGTAGATGGGAATGAAATAAACTTTTATTGTTGTGCAATATGTGTGTTCGGAAATACCGAGTTTAAGCGCTAGTAACTAAGAAAGATCCGAAAGATGGAATTAAAGACAGATCAAATGAAATGTAACAAAATTTTAATGTCCTTTTTTACTGTAGATGCTCACAAGATGGCCACCAACACGTATACAAGCTTCATGTACTTGGCGCTTGGATTTCCATGCATTTTCAAAAATTCCTTATAAATATGTACAAACGCATTTATTGATAGCATAAACCAGTTCAGTGTACTTGAAGGCGACATTCATAGGTACAGTACTTCTGCCGTGCCAATAAAATTATTCATGACTGCACGTGTGTGGGGATGATGTAAGTAGGTAGATAGGTATAGGTGTTTATCACATGTCCACAAATGCATTAACGCACACAAGACCCCCTAATACTTTAAATATATTTAAAACCCATAATATTATATAATACACCATAAAACGCCCTTTACCGGAATCAGGTTCGGTCCATGGTTTGAGCGAAACATATGTGGACCCGTTTGCTTGCTTTACGGCGCAAGGACAGTCGGTGATGCAAGTGAATCCGTAGTAAAAGAGGTTAAATGAAGCCAAGTGAATAGGAAAGCAACTTTGATTAAATAAAAATATTGAAAATTTGTATTTTGGTTGTTGAATTATGTTTGATAGCGCAATGATATCGGAGGTCTTGTTACACCGGGACTCCTGTTTTACCGAAGAATCCTAAAGTATAGGGAACCACGTCTCTCAATAGAGTGAGCAGTTAGTGCCGATAAGTGCCATTACTCTTTTAAGCGCCGTTAGATGTCGAACTAGAGTTAACAGCGCGCTAGGCGGACACGTTACTACTGCACCACAGCAGGGTTTTTGTTTTGTAAATTTGACAATGTGTAAAATGCTCGAAGCTTCGTTAATATGCATGGGGAGAATCGGGAAAGTAAAAAAAAAATATGGAAACTTCCGTTTCCAAGTGTGAAATTTAAAAAAACGGTAGTTCAGGCTCCTACACTGAAGTGCCAGAAAAACTGGTACACTTACCTAATCGGTATACCAAGAAGTGCCGCAACACGACGTGGCATGGACTCGACTAATGTCTGAAGGTATCCTGGAGACAATTCACACCAGGAATCCTGCAGGGCAGTCCACAAATCCATAGGAGTGCGAGGTGTTGGAGATCTCTTCTGAACAGCACGTTGCAAGGCATCCCAGATATGCTCGATAATGTTCATGTCTGGCGATTTAGGTGGCCAATGGAAGTGTCTAAAGTCAGAAGAGTGTTCCTGGAGCCACTCGGTAGCAACTCTCGATGTGTGGGGTGTCGCATTATCATGCTGAAATTGTCCAAGTCCGTCGGAATGCACAATGGACATGAATGGGTGTAGGTGATCGGACATGATGCTTACGTATGTGTCACCTGTCAGAGTTGTCTCTAGACGTATCAGGGGTCCCATATCACGCCAACTGCACACGCCCCATACCATCACAGAAGCTCCACCAGCTTGAACAGTCCCCTGTTGACATGTAGGGTCCATGGATTCATGAGGTTGTCTCCATACCCGTACACGTCCATCCGCCTGATGCAATTGGAAACGAGACTCGTCAGACCAGGCAACGTGTTTCCAGTCATCAACAGTCCAATGGCGGTGTTGGCGGACCCAGACGAGGCGTAAAGCTTTGTGCCGTGCAGTCAACAATGGTACACGAGTGGGCCTTCGGCTCCGAAAGCCCATATCAATGATGGTTCGTTGAACAGTTCGCACGCTGACACTTGTTGATGCCCCAGCATTGAAATCCGCGGCAATTTGAGGAAGTGTTGCACGTCTATCTCGTTTAACGATTCTCGTCAGTCGTCGAAGGTCCTGTTCTTTCAAGGTCTTTTTCCGGCAGCACCGCTGTCGGAGATTTGATGTTTTACCGGATTCCTGATATTCACGGTATACCCGTGAAATGGTCATATGTGAAAATCCAAATTTTGTCGCTATCTCGGAGATGCTATGTCCCATCTCTCTTGTGCCGACTATAACGCCACGTTCAAAATCACTTAAATCTTGATAACCTGCCATTGTAGCGGCAAGAACCGATCTAACAGCTTTGCCAGACATCTCTTGTCTTATATAGGCGCTGCCGACCGCATCGCGTTACGCTGATTGGTTGCAAAGCTCCGTTATTTGCATACGCACGCCTGTACCAGTTTTTCTGGCACTTCAATGTATATTTATCCCGTTATTTCAAATGTTATATATTCTGCATTCGAATACATTCGTCATCTTATTTTCGTGACCCACATATATTTTTAATTTTAATAATGATCGAGTTTAATTAATATTAACAAATTAATTATTATTTAAATTCCAATGCTTTATATTAATTCCAATGCTTCTAGTGCAATATATATACAATGAGTTATATTTCAAAATCTCTTCACGACCCATCTAAAAGTGTCCACATGCCATCATAGTAAGTGTACAACAGGTTGCCGACCCTTGGCCTAAGCAATTCTCTTCTGTTTATATACGTTATTTATGGTTATTTTATTAGAAATTTAGTTTTAGTAATAAAATTATTTTTATGCTAACATTTATATGCAAAGTAGTTATGTTTTATGGCATCAAGTTTCCATTACAATTAGCTTTTATAGATTTACGTCAAATAAATTTATCTTATTTTACGGCAACGCTGCTCCACAATTTTTTTTCAAATTTTTTTATACGCGTAAAATCTAAAACAAATACATATTCCCTTTACGCATATGGTTTCCTTAATTATATACATAGTTTTTATTTATATAAATCGAACACTACGCAGATTAAATCAAACAACAATGTCAATCAATCAACGTTTATTGGCGTAGTGATACCAACGCCGATGGTATGGCGTGATTAGATGGTGAAACGTTCGAAAGAAAATAAATATTTCTGCCTTCGGTGGGACCTGAACCCACGACCTTCCACGACAACAAACTACTCCAACAAACGACGCTGAAAATATAAAAAGTTTAAATTTAATATAAATATATTCAATAATATGAAAATATTTTAGAATATGAAAGAAAATATGGTCAATATAAAGGAATAACTTTTAATTTATTTTGAGGAATTGATGATTTGTGAAATATATGATTAAGATTTCTACGTCAATTTCTACTCTTTTTTTTAGCTATAGGTCTCCAAAGCACATTTCATCTAAAAGACGTAAGGGAAAACTATTGTTCGCATTGGCCAGAAGTCCAATCTAACAGGAGCAAGGAGTTAGTTGTGATGTAACAAGATATGAGGAATGAGAGCAGAGAAGGTTTTGGCATTGATGAAGACAACCATAAGATAAGAAGAATATCTCGGTGCCAGAAAATAAAATAAAACATAAAAGTTTACAGCGACAAAAAACTGAAGAAATCTGTCAGAGAAAGAAAAGTGAAAGAAATATTATTGTATGAAGAATGCACTGTGAAGAAATTGGTAAATCTTAAACCGATATTACTTATATATTTAGACTTATGAGGGACAGGAGGACCAAATTTACAACAACTCTTCTTCCAGATCTACTATGAATATGGAGTTAGAGGAAAGCTCGCAAGAAATTGAGAATTTAGTTAATGAGCATGAAAAGTTTGGGAAAAATGAAACCACAAACATGAGCTCAAAAGAGAAAAGGCAAGTGAAATTAGAAAGTGTACAAGAGTAGGAAGAAGAAGTACCATTAGAAGATGAAGAAGAAGTACCATTAGAAGATGAAGAAGAAGTACCATTAGAAGATGAAGAAGAAGTACCATTAGAAGACGAAGAAGCAACGAAAGATAAAGAAAAGGATATTAACGTCTTCAAATTGTGAGGTTGATAAGGATTGAAAAAAATTGTGTGGGAGATAACAAAATTAATGGAATAAAAGGACAAGTTAAGGAAGAGCGGCAGAATCGTGGAGTCAAAAAATGGACCAAAAATCACAGAATAAATGGCAAAGATTTAATAAAGGAAGAAAATAAGAGCTACGATGAAAAGCGAATGGAAAGAAAATGGACAAATTAAAGGATCATCAAAATTTCAAACGAAGACAAGAAGAAAACTGGAGAAGGAGAGATTGAAAATGACAAAAGAACAACGAACGATAAGTCGTGAAAGGAGAATTCGTTCATGGTTCAGAAAATAGAATAGCTAAGTCTGTGTAATTCTTTTTGTATCGCCCCATGGTGTATATATATAATTTCGGTTTATGAGTTTGGCGTTTGGATAAAGACAACCAACCTTACAAAAAAGTTTGTCGTAATTTTATTTTTACCATAAAATGTTTTGTTGCGAGGTTTTTGTTATTTCAATATTTGTTTAATATTTCCTTTTGATAAAATACTTAAATTTTATCTGAACTTTATTTTCTCGTATGTATTTTAAACTTGAAATGAAGTTGTGCTTTATAGCGTATATTCCATTTTAATTTAATCTATAAATATTATTGATTTGATAACTTTTAACTTATAACAAAACAAATACATTTTATTTTATTGAAATTGCAATACAAGAGTTCAGTTAAAGTCATCATTTTATTCTCAAGTAACTTGGAGAACGAGCTAAGTAGTTTTTATTTAAAAATTCCTAAATCCATTCGAAACTACCTTTTGTTACAGATTTATATAATACACTGTCGGAAAATAAAATCCCAACACCAAGAAGGAATTGTGCTAGATAAATTAAATTTGGGAGGCGTGTTTGTACATCTAAAAGATGACACCTATTCAAATTTCGCGCTAGACGAATGAGAGGGGCACTAGTAGCGCCACTATGATCATGCAAATCACGTTTGCTTTAAATACGCGATGTAAACTTCGTGAGCGTTATTTATCATCCGGATTGGACGTTGTGAGCTAGGTTTGAGTCAGAAATGCCTGTAAGGAGAAGGAGAAAGCAGTATCAACAGCTTACTGAGTTTGAACGAGGCCGTGCAGTAGGGCTGCGAGAAGGTGAGTTTTCTTCCCACGATATTGCAGAAAGACTTGGCAATGATGTATCCACTGTGTATGAGTGTTGGCAGCAGTGATCACGGGAAGGCACTGTCTCAAGAATATCGGGGTCCGGCCACACATGGGCCACTACTGAGAGAGAAGACCGCCGTATTCGCCGCACGGCTGTGGCGCATCGTACTGCATCTGCAGCAGAAATTAGAGCTTCTGTTGGCTTCAGAGTGACACACAGCGAACTGTAACAAATCGATTACTTAACGGACAGCTCTGAGCCAGACGGCCTATAGCATTCATGTCACTAACTCCGAATCACTGCCATCTGCGATGTCAGTGGTGTCAAGCTAGAGCTCATTGGAGGGCGGAGTGGAGATCTGTTGTGTTTTCAGATGAGAGCCGTTTCTGTCTTGGTGTCATTGATGGTCGTATATTGGTAAAAAGGAGGCCAGGTGAGCGTTTGGAACCAAGCTGTCTGCGGCGTAGACACACTGGACCTACACCAGGAGTTACGGTCTAGGGAGCGATTTCCTATGACAGCAGGATCACTCTCATCGTTATCCCAAGCACCTTGACAGCAAATTTGTACGTCAGACTGGTGATTGAACCGGTTGCGCTGCCATTCATGAGCAGTATTTGTTTTCCAACAGGATAACGCTCGTCCTCATACCGCTGCTGTCGCCCAACGTGCTCTACGGAGTGTCGACATATCACCTTGGCTTACCAGATCACCAGATCTTTCTCCCATCAAGCACATATGGGACATTATTGGAAGACAAATCCAGCGTCATCCACAACCAGCATTAAGCGTTGCTGATTTGACTGACCAAGTGCAACAGGCATGGAACTCCATACCACAAAATGACATACGGCACCTGTACGATACAATACATGCACATTTGCATACTTGTATCCAAAATCATGACGACTACAGCGGTTATTAATGTACCACCATTTCGCATTTGAAATGGATCTTCTTGCGCATACTTTTACCGGTAACCTTGAAACTTTAATCAAATAAATATGTTACCTAGACAACTGCTTTGCCTAAATTTCATTCCTCTAAACTCATTTGTCCTTGGTGTTGGGATTTTATTTTCCGCCAGTGTATATATTTTTTAATTTTTTAATTAATTATATATATTAATTAATTAGATAGAAAATTTGAATATCCTTCATAATTTCAAACTACTATATTTTGGGAAAATTTTGAAGTAGTGAAGATAAATATTTAAGAACTTTCTCACAGCTTAATAAGAAATAACCTTGTTGCTAATAAAATGTGGAACTTCTTAATAAAATAAGATCTACTTTCTGGAGACAGGGCATTTAAAGCAAATTACAGAAGAATAAATTCAACTTACTCTTTGTAAACAGCAGTAAAAAATCTTGTAACTCAGGAAATAAAAAAAATAAATATTAAATATCTTGCACACTTAGAAAGTGATTTCTGACAAAGCAAATAACCTTTATAATTGGAGGTTAAAGAATCTAGATCAAGAATTTTTTTTCGTTCTTGGGCAAAGACCCTAATTTTAAGGACTGATGGGCATAGTTCTGAAGATCATTATTTATGTGCTTGATATAAATGATGAAATAAAAAAATATAATTATGTTTTCGACACCCGATTCTTTAATACAGGTCATCTTTTCACCTACCTTTTAAAGTAAAGGTTGGGAAATGCGCCACTCAAAACTGTGCCAAAAACTTGAATAATAAATACCTCCACACGCGGGCTCCCATACGAGTACTTCTATGGGGGTGGCGGGGAACTGAGAAAAATTATTACCTCCTTCTCAAAGCTGTCAAGAATTTTAGTGAATGTACAAGATACCAAAACGCTACAAAAATAATTGATACTGCTTGACAATTAGTAATGAGCTAAAAAGTACCTTATTTTAAAATGTGACTGTAAAACTTTTGAAAGTAAATGCATAGCAGGTTCGGGCAAATCAAATTTTTAAACGGTCAGACGTCAACGTATAAGCGTCAGTGCGTCATTGCGTCAAGCGTCAAACGTATAAGCGTCATGCCTTCACATCTTTCTTTGGTTCTTAAGAACTTCCCTTGGATAACAAAAAGGCTCTTTATAAACATCTTTCTGAGAATCATCCCCCATAACAATTTCCAGTTGATTTTAATTTTACCCTAAAGTTTAATTCGAAGGCAAACCGAGTTAAAATAGAGCAATATAAAACATACGTAATGAAATTTTTTTATCTCTACTGAGAATATTTCCTAGGAACACAGATTCAATTAGTACCGAGTTTAGGTTTTCTAACATGTGTATAATTTCGGAAACCCTAATGATTTCAATGCCGTAAATACAAAACCTTTAAAGGCACATAAATTTTAGAATGATGCTTCATTATTCAACCTGTATTAATTAATGAAATATCAGATCAGATATTTTTCTTAATATTTCGTCTATATTATGCTTTAGGAATTATACTTTAAAATCCTTTATATAACATCGGCATCGTCCTTAACTGTAGTGTAGTCCTAAAAAAAAAGTAGCCTAGCGCAATGTTAAATCAGGGGTGAATCCACGGTGTGGGGAGGAATCAGGGATCCCCCAACCAACCAATAGCCCATTAATCTGATAGGGACAGAAATTATCATCATGTATGGGTTGTTGAGCTGGCATTTCAAACCCCCGTACCCACCAAATGCCCCTCTGGATCCGACACTGCCTACAACACATAGTTTCGGGGGATATAAGCTTAAAATAATAATAATAATGTGATACAAAAGCATGTGCCGAATCCAACCTAACCGTGAATGCGCCTCTGAAGTGAGCTAATAAAATAAAGGAAACAATCGAAAAAGATAAACAAAGTCGGCCTTTTCACCCTTGTCACCTTCGTTGTGTCAACAAACAATGCATTGTGGCTTTTTCTACTTTCAAACACAGTTTATGATATGTGTTCCAAGCTGTAATTTCCTTTAAATTCCCACGATTCTTAGTTGATTTATTCAAAATTTTAGGGTCATTGCTCTAAAAAAAATTTCTTAACAGAATTGTAGAATCCACATATAGTTTATTTACAACTTGAACAGAATTTTGTTTATAAAATGTATGATTTCCTAAAATTTTGTCCTAGTGCCGCTAGGTCTCCAAAAGAAGTACCCTAGCGCCGATAGGCTGCGCTAGGCCTCGACCACACCCCTTGTCCTGAAGATAATTTTGGCTTGATCAAATTGGAATTGATCGTTCGAAGTCCAACAGTAGTGTACAACGGCAGATTTGATAAGCTCCTGTTTCCTGTTGTGCGCTTAATGTTCGCGGAGTGTTGGGGGATTTCGGCCTATGTAGGATAAACGACACGAGCAAGGAATTCGGTAAATTCCCCAAGGTCTCTCCTAAATAGGACAAACTCGCTTAGCTCTCCAGTTCAGTGCCATATTTCCCAATAGGCTATACTAGGCTATAGACTAGGGCGGCAAAATTTGCAAGACTGTGCCAAATTATGAAACAATTTTTTTTACTAGTATATTTTCTAAAATAAAAATAAATATTTATTTGATAGGGGCGGCATTTTATCGTTCCGCCTGGGCAAGAACTATGGGCCGTCCTTGGGCGTAATGATAGTCTCCTCCATCCGAAAGACCTCTCAATGCAAAGGCTTTTGACGTATATTGAATGTAACAATTTTTATGTTCCTACCACTGATTGGAAGGGGGGTAAAAAGGAGCGGCAAAAAAAAGTAGCCTAGGGGCGGCAAAATGGTAAATCCGCCCAAGCTCCAGTTCAGAGCTGAAGAACATCAAGCGTGTATTCGGTAACTAAGCTCACTAAATCATCTATAATACATAACAGTTGAATGTGATCGATTACCAATTCCAATTTGATTAAGCCGAAATTAATTTGAAGGCCGATGCCACCACTTTAAAACGTAATTTCTTCAAATCCTTCTGAATACTTGGTAAAAAAAAATACCCCCTTCGATAAGGAATTTTTTCTTTGGACCCAATTGCTTAACTTTGATTTGCTTCCTCAATATTTTTATTCTTTTGTTAACTTTTTAACACCAGATAGCACCAGTAATCCCCCTCACGTTGTTAAAATCCTCTTTCTCCACCATCGCTGAAAAAAAGCCTGTAGTGTGGTTTAATCTCGCTGATACAATTGGTATGCTTAAACCATCGAACAGTGTTTACAAGTTTCTTAAATTTGAATCTATACAAGTGGTTCCTAAGGTGTGAGCCACGGCTTACTCACAGAGACGCCGCGGAATACTATCACAAATCTTTCATAATTTTATTTCCATTTTTAATCTAATGAGATAGGACGCGGCATCTAACAGACCTGGTGAAAACCATTTCACTTGATGTAGTGACATTTTCTTGTAACTTTTAATATGTGTTTTATTTATTTTTACCACAATGTACTTCGTAAAATTTGATATCGGGCACCTTGAAAAAATCAGGATTCAGCAAGAGCACCGAGAATCAATAAGGTTTTGGAACCACTAATCTATACCATTCGTTGTTTCATATTTATTTTTGTATTTTGCACAGTGTGTTTTTTTAGAGACTTTATTTTGGCAATAACGTAAACAGAATATATGCATTAACATTACAGTTTAATATTAGTTTAAGTTAATTATAAGAAAGAAAACATAATTATATTAATATAAATTACAAAAAATACATTTAAATTAATTACAAACATATAAATATATCAAAATGAATTTACCTAACATAAGAATGAGAAATAAATTTAATAATAATAATAATATATTTTATTTGTAAGACCAATGAACAAAAATACATTGCATACCATTATACACACTGAGTTACATAATTAATATGTAATACATTTTCAGTAAGATCATTACACAATGTAAATTGTTGCCATATGATTTTAAAAGAAAGAACCCATAAAAGGATTTTCAGAATCCTGAAGGCTATGGCTTCCCTAAAAATATTATCCCCCTATTCAACATATATACAGTTATTGGTGATACATCTATTTCGATGTTTTTCTAATGCTAAATACAATATTTTTTAGATTCAGGGAATATTGATATAATTATAGTGGAAATTATAGTGAAAAGAAAAAACGCAATAATTTGTCACGAAGCTCTGCTTCAGTTAAGTAACGTGTGTTTCATAAATCACACATTCCACTAGAGTTGCGTCAATTTCACATTATGAATTTAATGAATAGGAGAATAGCGTTCTATAGTCTAAATTAAAATAAATTTTAAGTAGATTTTGGCCTCATTTCAGAAAATGTGACCTAGTCATTACATGCGGTTAGTTTCAATGTTCTATATGGTCTCTATCATCGTTACTTTCAGGCATTAGTACATACCATATTTCAGGCATTAGTACATAATTAGCACATTACATATATGGTACATACGGTCTCTATAAAATTATATGCAGACTAAATCAATGGTATATGCAGTCTCTACCAATGTTGTTTGTAGGCTCTATGAAAAATATATGCAGTTTGTATCCACATAACATGTAAGCAACATTTCAGTGATGGGCCTTTTCTTGTTAACTGACGTGGAATAAAGTTATATTTTACTTCTTGAAAATTTTCAGCTTGACAGTATTATTTTGCAGTCCACTCATAATTTGCTACAAAAATTCGTTAATTTCTTTTCAGTTCGTGTCCGTAGAATATTACTTGTGTTCATATACAAAAAATAGATATTTTTATCATTATCGTAAAAAATATCACTCGTCTTCAATATTTAATAAATTAATCAACTCCTGAACGCTTGTATTTACAATCATGAGTGAATAAATAATTGCTCACCATGAATTATTTATCATGGTATTTCTCGTAATTTTTATCATGAATGAACGAGTATTTATTCTTCGAGTAGCCTGAATTGATGCATTTTCTAAAAGCATTGAAAATTCTTTCACTGTCTTCATGTTTCAGTACAGGGTAATCGCAATTTTTTTTCTGAAAAATGTGAAATTTTCAAATACCAGAAAAAAAATAAATACTGGAAATGAATAGTTCTTGAAAGTAACATCTGTATTTTCCCTCTCTTTTCTATTTTTTATTTACTTCTCATTTTTTCCAAATAAATTCTTCGTTTCTTTTATTTTCTTTTAAATTTTCTCATTTTCGTTGTCACCATCTTTCTATATTTTATCGCTTATTTTTCTTATTTATATTTTTTGGCCTCCTCTCCATCTTTAAAACTTAAAGTGAAACTTCACTTGCTTATGCAGCTTCGAATGTCATTTTAAGAAAATATAAGAAGTTACTTTTAAATGCGCTGCTCCATATTGCAATACTAAATTTAAAAACGCGCATTTACAAATTCTATTTAAATAAGAAGTAAAATATTAGAAATTTTTTAACAATTACCGGCATTTTCGAAGCAAAACTGAACAGAAATTGTCGAAAAATTTTCAAATTTAATCTTCGTTTTTACATGTATCGCCGAGGGAGATGTAAACTCTGTTAAGAGCGTTTCTGTGTGACAACTATTACGCTCAAATTTTCTCCACTTTTTAAAAATTAAATCGTCGATTTTCTTCGGCTTTTCTGGGCGCAGAACACTTCTTGAAGCTCCCGTTGCTTTACGAATCAATTAACTTGTAAATTGGTACACGTTCCTCGTGTTAAAGCATAAATAACTAGGTGCACAAGTAAAACCATGCCAACAACTTCAGTTCCCATTCATCACATCAATATATCTTCGGAGACGCAAAGAACCAAAATAAGCGAATTCTACGTTGTCAGTTTTCCCAACTGGTGATTTTTCTCGAAACAGAAATGCGAAAGTGCCACCTTTCTAGATAGCACTGTCTCTCAGCCAATTTTAATCCACGCTTCAAACCTGAAAATATCACCTCTAAAATATATTGCCTCGGACATACTAAAATTACAGGTTTTTACCCTTGGGTCTTAAAAGAAAAAATTTCAGTCAGATTTCGTATTTATGCGTGATGTCTTTATTATACAATAGAGTTGGTTTAAAAACATGTTGTTGAATATTCACGGTTTGAGTGACGTAAGCATAAGCTTGTAATGTTGCTGGCTAAGAATTACATAATTCATGGTATTTAAATGTAGACTTTTGCAAAAATAATTGATTAGAAAGGGGGGAAAACTACAGGGTAATACTTATTTAAATAACACATGCACTGAAGTTCACATTTTGATTTTAGTATATATAATTTTACAAATTTCTTTAAAAAATCAAACACGATTTTTATACTTTATCGAAACGAAATAATTTTGTCACTAATTCACACACTACCTCATTTACTTAATTAAATCAAATATATGTAAAATGTAATAGGGGTTAGGTGCTTTCTGTTAAATGTATTACGTATTTTTTTATAAAGATAAGAAAATGTTTGAAGCATGAAATTTTTTAATTTCATTGAATTCAGAAATGAAGGTTAATGTATGTAATTTGTGAGTATTCGTATAATAAGTATTTAATGTTTTTAGTCCAGTAACTTCCACATATTTTCTCTCTATATTCCATATGGTAATGAAGGGCTGATTTCGTAAAAAAAATTTCTTTTATTCCAGTGTATCCTGTGGCAAAAATTACATTTCAGGGAAGTAAACATAAATATATCTAGATTAGAGAAGTCTTAACCAATTGTTTTCAATACCAGTTCAATATTTTTAACTACTTCAAAGCAACAAATTTTCATATCATAGCAATTTCCGTTTCTGGTCACATATTTTTAATCTTAATATTTAAACACATAAATGAAAAAGTAATATATTTGAAAAAATAAACCTCTCCCTCCATGTAATACTTCCAACGAATTTTATACCACATAGTATTGAATGATCTGTATGGGTCTACAATTATTGAATAAGCAGAATAGAAGGGGTGAAACGAACAGTTTCTCAAAGTGTGTGATCCCCTGTAACTAATCGTAGAATATAGCTCCCATATTATGCCAAGGGGTGTAACTATAGTCAAAGGACAATCTTGAAAACGAGGAATTTCTGATGCCCACGAAGGCTCATATGGACAAACAGGCTTCCTTCCCAGTATACAACAATTGACCGAAGCATTTATTCAAAGTCCCCAAATCATATTCCACCTAATATACGCAGCTAGGTATTTGAAATAAAACTATATTGGAAGTCACTTGCAATACAGACATTTATTTCTGCTAAAACTTTGTAAATTCACGCATACTGAATATCTCTGCCGGAGAAGGGGGTCCGGGCTCCACATCTGCGGCAAATTTAAACTTTTTTGAAATGTCTTTTTATTCGTCAGAACAAGGATCACTTGGTCAATGATATGGCTACTACCACCAACTTACATCCGGCATGGATAAGTTTCTTCCACATTCTGTTACATTAATTTTCTCAATTTTAGGTTATTATTTATTTGTGTTCAGTTGTTTTCCCACGAAAATGCTTTTGAAAAAGATGTTTTTCATTTATTTTTGAAAAAAATATGGATTCTTATCTTTCAAAAGACATAAAAATTTTGGCTTTAAGTTAATTGGAACTATTTTTAAACAAATTTACTAATATAATAAGTGAACTTAAGTGCACTACAAACTTTTTACAAAAACGCGGTTTTCTCTATTTTCTGTAAACATTTTTTCAAAAACTTCAGTCTCAATTGACTTAAAATTTCTTGGGGAAGCACGTATGGGTATTTTACATATGTAGTGTTTGGCGTTTTTTATTTTTTTATTCGGTTTTTTAATTATTGACCTGAATGTAAAATAAAAATCGTGTTTTCTAGAAAAAAAATTTCACTTGATATAAATTTTTTTAATTTAATAAATATTGTGTATATCGTAAAATGCGATAAATGAAAGGTGTAAATATGTTGGCTAACTAAACAAAAAAGTTTTGTGTGTATCGGATAAATATTTTCGGGAATAATATTCCTTATGTCTCTATGGAAAACCCCATGTTGTTGGTTTCGTGGGTGACCCCTTTATATGTTTTTTTTTCCTTACCGGTTGTTCTTTCCTTTTCTTTTTCTCTACCACCTTTTAAAACATTTTAATACTATCAAAACATTCATTTGGTTTTAGTCAATTGTACGTGACTTTAGATAACGTGAAATAATTTGAAAATTCAGTTTATTATTATTCTAAACTCAATTATTTCATTATTATGTAAGCTTCTTTGAGAAGGTCTATAATCTTTCGAAAAAATGTTCTAAATCTGTATTGAAATATATATACTTCTCAAAAATGTGCCCATTGTGTTTTTTTTACCAAGATTGGTGATATATTCTGCATCGTGAGTCTCTTGACTTCCATACTATCTAAACTTGGTTAAAATTGGATAAATTCTTTTCTTTTCCCATATTGAGACGAAATATTAGCGGATATGCCTCTATCCCAGGATGTCTTTCGAGACCATGGCAAGTGTTGGTTTCACTCGCACTAATTTCCAAGATATATGCATGTGTATCACAACTTTTGTGCAAAATATAAAACAGATTTACTCTAGCAGCGATTTATTAGACATCTGATATTTCTATTACATAAACATACTCGTATATATACAGATATATTACTATTAAAAATGTTACACCATTGGGGTTTTAAGCTATGCCTTACCACTACCCGACTGAAAACCTTTTCAAATTTGTGTGCTAAATCGGACCTGAAAACTTTTCTTGATTATCAGATAGCGCATTATTCTATTCCATTAATTTGTCTGAAAAGGTTTCTGTCCATGTTAACCACGTGCCATTCCGACGAAATTTATAATTGTTTATCTTTCGGTTTTTCCTTTTAGGTATTAAACTTTTTAATTTAAATTATATCATTCTTAATTTTGTCTGTTATTCCTTATTCACAACATTTCTGCTTCAATATTTAATACTTCTAAGAATAAATAATAATAATAATAACGTACATATATATATAAATGAGGATCTTTCATTTAAAAAATAAAAAGACTTGTACAAATTAAGTCCTTCAAGTAGACAGAATAATGTCCGTTGCATAGCAAAAACACAGAAGACTCCAAAACTCGTACTTTTCAGACCAACTAATCCAACAGATGATTTCCCGCTTCGGATACTAAACGAAGAAAAGACGTGAGGCAAAAAAATTATATTGCGGAGAGGTAAAAGTCTTGGATAATAAAAAGATAAAATAGGGAGTGAAAGTTGCCTCTTTTCCACTTCCATCTGAGAGTGAATTCTTGGCTCAATTAACTTAGCTAAATTCCATGGAGTGTCCTTCCATTTATACTGAACCTTCACTCAAAAACGAAGTAGTAAACTGCATTATGAATGAAACGACATATTTTCCCTTTCTTTCTTTTCTGAAAGTTCAAGATCTTTATAAACTCAAAATAGCCGTATACGTGTATAAAAGAATAAACGAACATGAGTTTTCAGATACTATAAAATTGGAAAAAAAACTAATATATATAATAGAAGTATGGTGATCTCGTCACCATATCTATAGTGCATACCCATATAATGTCAGATACACGATAAAATTGTTTAATCAAAATTATTAATCATTTTCCAGCTTAGCTGTGTATCCAGGAAACGTAAATATGGGTATACAAAGAAAAAAGGTCCAGACATCATTTAGGATTTTTGGGGTCGATTCGTACAAATATTAAACAAAAGAATGCTACTAAAATGTCAAATTTTATGGGGGGGTTATATTTTCCCAGGTTGTAAAGTTCAGGGGAGGAGTTATCAAGAAACCGCAGGTCGCCCCTCGAGAAAGGCAGCCTATCTAATGCCTGCAAGAGATGGGCATCTTTACCTAACAGCCAATATATTGGTTAGAGGATCAAGTCTCCTGTTTAATTGGGGTATTGATTGTGATTGACATGCGGGTTGTTTTCGAGATGGAGAGGATGAAGAAGAGAAAAGAAAGAGGAGTTGGTGGTTAGCATCCGAGAGAGAGACGTCTCACTTGGAGATAAGATTCATCGTATATTTCTACCTGCCGGGCAATAGAAGGCACGGCTTCGAAACCTCACAAGTTCGAGTCAGCAACAGCTCATGTGTGTTAATAAATTGACGCTCCAAATCTTGCTCTATTTACGCCCGTGTTCAAAATAGGTCGTTGTATCCGATCAGAAGACCTGCATCGAAAGCGTTTGAATTCTAGTATTGCTACACGTCCGTGGAGTAGAGGCGCAGCAAATTTCAGGTTATTAATAGATAATTCGAATACCTACCGACTCCGACTGAACTCTCCTATTGCTACAAATCCGTTTAGTAGTGACACAGCAACGTTCATCTTATTCATAAATAATTCGATTACGTAGCTACACCGAAAAAACTCTCGTATTGCTACAAGTTCGTTTAGTAGTGGCGCAGCAAAGTCCAGCTGTCCCAGAGATAATTCTATATCGCATCGACAACTGTGAACTCTCTTGGCTCGACGAAATACAAGAAGTGGGGCAGCAACATCCCTGGGTCCAGCCTACAGTGTACCCCACTCCGCACCACCTTACTGACGGCTCCGCACACACCGCTCACTCCAGAAGTCATTCCAGCCTTGAATTGCAGTAAACTTCAGATGACAACCAACGCATACCTGCACGTGAGTCACTTTCCATTTTCCTCATTAAATAAGGGATATACCACTCACTGCGTTACTTTTCCCAGTAAGGAGGGTTATTTATACCAATGCGATAAAGTAATAATGAGGTATATTAATAAGTTCATTTCTCTCGGTGCTCATGCTTACTGTGTTGTATTGTTAGCAGTGTATCTAGAAATTACCGTATAGAATAGGGTAACGCTGGAGCTCTGATCGTTACTTAGTGTAACACAAGCAGCAATTATTTTTATGTTAATAATCTTTGATATTTAGAGCGCATACTTATTGTCAGAGATCCAACAGAAAAAGAATACTCCCGAGTTTCATGAGATTATTCCGGAAATTGTAGTGCATATGTAGTTTGGTATATTAGAAATCATTAAATTGTCAGTTTTGTTTAATTAGCGTTTTTTCAGTCTTTACTTAACCCTATAGCGATTCACAGCCAAATTTAGATAACCTTTAGGTAAACCAGTAATTAGTATTTGCAAGTGCCAATAAGCGTGGTAGCATAATGTGTTAATCACTTTGAACAACTTGGTGAATTGGCTACCTTAATCGACTGATTGATACAAACGTTTACAAACGTGTACTGCTGAAGTAGTCGTCAGTCACTCACGTCATCCTCATAATTGACAATTATAGTAATTACCAGTTAAATATTGGTACTAATTGCTAGGTATATAATTAGTACCGTAATCATTTGGGGTGCACACATCCAGCTCTTTTAGTACCTCACCAGACAGGTTGAAGTTTAATACGGTGAGAACGTTCACCTTACAATCAGTACCATGACCAGTCAGTAAAATCGAGTACAACAAGCGTACCTTATAACTGGTAATAAATCCATTACAATAACATTCACCTTATAATAAATAAAGACTTGTATATATATACCAAAAAGAAGTAAAACGAACAAATCACGAAAGTATATCAATTACGCAGGAATGAATATATGGAACAATATAGAAGAAGACATCAGAAACAGTAGAACACTTGAACAATTCAAAACAAGATTGAAAAATGCACTATTGTAGAAATATATTTAATAATTACCATAAATAAAGATGATTTGGAAAGATCTATAAGGACTTACGTCTGCAACCCCTTCCTGAGTAAATCATGTAACTCAATCAAAATGTATTTGGAAAAATAAAATTATTATTATATTGTTTTAATTCAAAGCATAAGTCGAGATTGAATTTTTTATTTTTCGACTTCAATTTAAAATGAAATGGAGCATAAACCATATCCATCCACTAGATGAATCGGGCTCAAAAGGACCATGCACCATATGATCAAAACATTCTCTTATCATTTCATTGAAATAGATAAAACTCTCTTCTTGGTAAATATAATAAAATTATAAATGGAATAACGCAACTCCTTGCAGTTTCGAAAGTTTCTGAAATGTTAACGACTATTCTGGTGATCAAGTTCTATCTTCTTTAAACCAGATCTTGCTATTCGCAGCGATGCCAGCCAACGCGCCAGTCACAAATCAGTTGATGGGGATTTCAAAGCTTCTTAAACTACGATACAATCTGTGCCATTTGTAACTTCTATGCATCATGTCGTAAACACGCAAGTACAATAAAATCGTTTATTATCCTATGGAGATATAAACACAAATACGTGAAAAATTAATAAATTCAATTTTAAAAATACCTGCTTTAATTCAATGTTGGAACTGTTCAAACTGAAATCACTTTGCCTATTTAACTGACACATCCTCAGTGTTTCCACTCTTATCCTACAAATGTAAATGTTCCCTTCTAAAATAATTTGGACCAGCTGGAGCGCACCGAGTTTAAATCCCCGCTTTGGCGCAGTATAGCCCAGATGCTCTTGCGCCATAAAAAAGCCAAACAAACAAACAAAATAATTCGGTCTTCGATTTCTTAAATTCAAATTCATCGGAAACAGCAAAGTATTCAGTTAAAAATAACTTGAATAAAGCAACGTTAAAGGTATTCTTTCTGACGACGTAACGTTGAGAGTAATTTTCGGTTTATTTGAAGTCTCGATTTCCGATTTGACGAATGACTTTTAATAGCTTCCAAACTACCAAATAACTATTAAATCAAACTTTATTTTAGGTGAAAGATACTTTATGCTTTTTATATAGCAGGGGGTTTCCGAAATCTCCGTCTCGGTATTTTGGGCGTCGCAGGCTTTGGAGAAGGACGTCGTGACATCAACTACCATTTTATGCAAGCTGGGATTTTAAACTAGCTTTTCGTCGCCGCATAGAGTCCTGAGTTCGATACAGAATTTGCAAACGTCTGTGTATTTTTTTTTAATTAAAAATGAATTTTGATCATGTGAAATACACCAACACACTGAAAGAAGGGAAAGGAACGTCTACTAATAAGCAATATGAGAATCGTTAAAGATAAAGCTTGGTTTTCGCTA
>QLNU02014802.1:135418358-135431662 GCA_006491805.2 Dysdera silvatica
TCGTCGTCGTCATCATCATTGTTGTTATTATTATTATTATTAAATAGCGTTACTATAAAAAATATTGTCCCAGGTGGGTATCGTAACTAACCCGTATTTTAAGAACATGGTCGGAGATTTTAGGGATTTTCTGCCTAAAGCTGGTGCTATTTTTTGTAAAGTAAAAAAGAAAAAATCTTAAAATTTACCACAAAAGGAGTTAAAATTAGCAACAAATTATATTTCAAGCGAAGAATAAATCTCTCCTGCTGGACCTCTTATATAAGCATTTAAGCGTTCCAATAAATCACATAAATCAAGGGTTACTTTTGTTATGACTTTCCTTGGAAGAAGCGGGGGGAGGGGGGGGGAACAGTATGACGGTGGCTAAGTAAGGCTTAATATTATTATTAGGACGAATTAATAATATTAGTAAGGCGAATATTATTTTTTAATGGGGGAGAAATCCTCCCCGGTGGTCCGTGATAAATAAAGCAATGCTTAAAGTGAGTCCGTGAGTGACTAAACTTTGAGTAACACTGCTTTAGACTGTAAATTTAGAATGAGCAATTCGTTATAACTACGTAATAACATGAAATGACTCGGGATAGCTTTCCTCTCCTTACAAACGCCGACTGTTATTAGGTGTATATATAACTCTAAATATCAGCATTGATAATATCACCCAACAAAACCATTATACGACCGGGAAAAAAGAAGTCGCTGATCCTGTAAATAAAAATAACAGGCTGTTTTCGAAAACGTCATTCAATTGTGGATACGCGTGTTAGAAATGTTCTAGCAATATCCTCTTTAATACACTCTTTTGCAAAAAGTAAAGAAAAAGAAAGAAAGAAAGAAAGAAAGAAAAGAAAAACGAAGCACGCCCTAAAAATTATCCGATCATCTCAAAATTTCGCATGCAAATTCATTTAAACTAAGTATGCAAATGATTAAATTTTCAAAGCCAATGAGTGTTAACTTCGATCATAGCGCGCATTTCTACTGCGCAACTGGCATCGTATAAAAGAGGTAAAATTTGCGAACGGTTTATTTTTTCTCGTTGTCGGCGTTGCAGTTCCCTGGAGACGCAACCAGTAATGACGTTGGGACGTTGTCGAAGACCTTATAGCCAATTGGACGACTTCGAACGTGGTCGCATAGTCGGGATATGTGAAGCTGGTTGGTCCTACCGAGCAATAGGCTGCCACCTGCACCGTACGGACACTGCTGTTCAAGGGTGTTGGCAGCAATGGTTTCTGCGAGGAACTCATCGGCAGAATAAAGGCTCTGGAAGGCCAAGGTGCACGAATGCGAGGCAAGGTCGGTTGGTTGTGCGAGAGGTTCGAGCTGACACAACAGCATCATTGTCCGCCATCCAACGTGCTGCAGTCTTTTCCATAACAATTCTCATGACACCTTTTCACCATCTCACGATGCTTAACTGAGGTGAAGTTACGCTGACAGTGGCCTTTTAAACATCTACCTTTAACCTTACACCATCGACAGAGTCGTCTGGAGTGGTGTCGTAGCCGATCATCGTGGCTGCCAGCAGATTAGTATCGCATAGTGTTCAACGATGAATCCCGCTTCAGTCTTGGAGCAGACGATCATCAGATCCATGTGTGTAGGCGCCAGGGCCAGCGGTCCCAACCACCCTTTGTTTTACAAAGGCACACAGCCATTACCCCTAGTGTGATGGTGTAAGGTGTTATCTCATACGACAGCAGGACACCCCTAGTCATCCTGCATACAACTTTCACAGCTCAACGATATGTTGATGACATCCTGCAACCGTTGGCGTTACCCTTCATGACACGACAGTTTGGAGTCATTTTCCAACAAGATAATGCCAGGCCCCATATGGTTCGCATATCTGTGAGCTACCCCAGTGCTGTTGATACTCTTCCTTGGCCAGCAAGGTCACCAGACCTTTCATCGATCGAATATATATATGGGACGTGGTAGGTCGCCAGATTCGGGTACCGCAAAATGTCGTAGATTTGAAGCAACAAGTAAGGAATGGCTGGCAGAATGCGTCGCAGGATGACATTAGGAATCTTTATCACTCCTTATCTAGACAGCTCCTTACCTAAAAGCATGCATCGCCGCCAGAGGGGTTTCACCAACTATTGATTTGAACACTCAATATCCAAACCCTAGCCATTGATGGGTCGTAAGTTCTTGAATTTTTTATCATTTCCTTACCTGCGTATGTGCTGGATATATATTTAATTTTAATAAAAACAGATAATTTCCTAATGGTGCTCCTTTTATTTTTTTATTTTTGTTTTGTTTTGTTTTTTGGAAAAGAGGGTACATTAAAGTAAATATATTTTGAGAATAAATAAATTAATATAATAAGGCATTTCAAACTATGTGAAAGTTATATTGACCTTTCTTAACGTATAAAACTTGTTCCAAATATGCCTAAATATTTCTTGAGATGAAACTCAATACTGATTTCCAAAGGGAAGAAATATCCCGAGCTATTTACACTATATATTCCCTGCCTCGTGCTCGAGCAAGAAATTTCCACCCAATGTCGAAAATTGTAACCAGGTAAGAATTACCCAAGAGGCACAGAAATCATAATTAAAGATAAAACAAGTATTTTTCGTTTCAAGTTTAATTTTTCTTAGCTTTTGAAAAATTACTTGAGGCAAAAATGTAAAATTAAAACTTTCATCCTGTTTTACATAATTATTTTCTTATTACCTTACACCTAAACGAAAATTTTAAATTGTCTTAGAAATAATTAAAATAATTACTTATTGTATTCTAAATTAAAGAACTGACCATACGGAAAAATTAGTATACAAATTCAATTTCCACTTAAATGTTAAAAAATCAGATGCTAAAACTCCTTTTATTATAATTAAAAACGAAGCTTAAGATTAACTAATTAATTAGGCGGGGAACATTTTCTGTCACTGACAATCAAACACCATTTTGAAATTAAATTTCGGTGATAATAATTGCAACGGCTCATCAATATCTTCCCCTTCCGTCAATTTATCTCAAATCATGGAACTGTCAACTATATATATAGAAATATGTTATTGCTGGCACTTGGGAATAATTCATACGTAATGGTTTTGATTTGATTAGTCTGCATGCGGGATTCTCAGAATAAACACAGAGTGAAATATACTATCTCTATATCTTTTATATGCTGCATGCACAACATATAAGTATTGGGCGCGCAAAACGGGGATAGAAATATCTCAAAATTAACCTTTCCTACTATGAAAAGCAAAAATAACATTTTTCTCTTAAAGAAACGATCGCTATTCCTATTTCCATTCTCACCTAGCGAATGGCTCAAAAGAAAAAGAACGACAAATCCCAAAATGAATGAATCGCAATGGGTAAATTACATTTGAGGAATGGGAAAGCAATGGGCTCAAAGGATGCATTCTTTCAGAAAAATGAGGAGAGATAAATTAAATTAGATTAGATTTTCAATAATAATAATAATTATGATGAATATATATATATATATATATATGGTATATATTCAATAATGATGATAATGATGATGAAGAAGGAGGAGGAGGAGAAAGAAAGAAAGAAAGAAAGAAAGAAAGAAAGAAAGAATTGTCTGGCTCGAATACGATTAACTCAATAAAAAATATTTCCAATTATATTGGTTAATTCAAATTAAATAATTAAGCGTTGATCAACCAAATTTTCAATAAAATTAACTGTTATTTCAGTGGTTACAAGTCTGTTTCAAATTTAAGCACTTTTAGTGAATCAGAATTTTTTACACGGCACTTACTCTTTGCTAACACTTCGCTGGCTAAGTATAATTCTCTCGAGGAGCCAATTAAGAACCACTGAGGTAGTTAATGAATATTTCAATATTATTCTAATAGATATTTTGTTCACTAGATGGTTCTTTGTCTGTATTCACGATTTTTCCCAAAATTCCTTCAATAAAATTCCAAGAACCATATATGTTTAGTAAATACAATGCAACCCTCATTGACGGACACTTGCATGACAGAAAAAATTATCCGTAAAATAGAGGTGACCGTAAATGGGGGGAGGGGGATATTATTGTGAAGAATGTTTTTCGCCCAGGGAATTTTTATCTGATCGTATCTAAAAGGTATCCGTTATGAAGGGCGTTACTGTATTTCGTATTCAGTCGTTAGTCCGGTTTCAAATAACCGACTAAGCTCTTCGAGAAAAATCTGACGTAAAGAAGGGAAGTGGAATATAAGCGTACATGCATATTTACAAATTAATGCAAAATATAAGCACATATGCGTTTTTACAAATAGATGCAAAACGTTTGCCTTTTGCTTTCAAAAATTGGGATTAATTCAGTCTATACTATATATATATATATATATATATATGTACAATGGATTTGTACTTCTTAAAAAATGCGTGATACGCGAGGTTCTTGTAAAATACTAACTTCTAAGCAATTGCCGTGCTTGTTGTTTCTTTTCATGCCATTCCTTTTCAGTACACCTAATTTCCTGTCATTTTTTTAATATATACTACAGTAAGTTTAAAAAAGACTAGAAAATTGCACAGCTTTTCCCTCTTATTTAAAAATATTTACCTATTCTGCTAATAAAACCGGTTTGAATGGTCTACCAAACTGGTAATCAACCATAAATCAATTTTAATACGTCCACAAACAATGCCACATTATCTTTAGTTGTTTAAGGCCATTTAATACCAACCACAGCAGGTTACGATGTTAAATTTTTTTTATTTAAAAAACGCTTTATTTTAGTGTGATACAAAAAAGTGTTTTTGTAATGCGACGGAATCTGTTAAAAGCCTTAAAACTTTGACTAGTCCTTGCTTCCATAAAATGCAAAAATGGATAAAAACGTGCAGCCCTTTTTTTTTATTTTTCATTCCTTTCTTCACGTTTTTTCCTCTCTCTCTAATTCTATTTTGTGACTCCTTTGCATTGCCATCACGTCCTTAACGGCCGAACCTTGTTTGGCTGAATTCACTGCCAGAAGAACTTGCAAATTCCACGAATTTACATATATCAGTTGCTACCCAGAATTTTAAACGCAAGATGTCCGCTTGAACTTGTGGGCAAAAAAGCCAAGAAAAAATGATGAAGAATAAATATTTACTTACAAAATTTAGATGCGAATAAAATTCGGGTGTAAGTTGCAGTTTCGTTCTTTAAGAAAACCTATACTTGATTCAGAGAACTTTGGCTAAAATGTAAAGTAGCACTCCAAGAAAGCAAGACTCTTCCAGAAAATGACAAAAGAGTAAATGTATATTAAATACAAAAACTGTGCATCGAGTGATACAAATAATATTTCCCTACAAAAAACTTCTGCAAAAGTTAGAGTATTTTTATCTATGTGCCTAAACACTCTCTTCAATTTTATCCTTATTTTCATTTAATTTTTTGCTCTTGTCTTCCCCGTTCTATCTCTGTTTTAATTTTATGAACGTTAAAAACATTTTAGGGTGAGATTAATCTGCCTAATTTTTCGTTTTGAAACCATAGGCTTAGTGTTTTTCCATCGGAAACATAAATATTTATTTATGATAGGCTACTATTACAGATACCTTAGCAGAAAATCTACTAATTAAGCGATTACACGTCAGATATTTAAATTATTTACAAACTGTAGTTAGTTTGATTCCGTGGCAGCTAATTAAGTTGCTAATATGTTACCTTGAATTTAGAGACAACATGTTAAACTACAAATTCCAACTCTAATTAAGTTTCTCGCTTGCTTTATTATATAATCAGCGATCTCAAAGCTTTAAACAACACTAAAGAAACAGTATTTTGCTCAAGATCACTGGTGTATAAGCGGATTCTTCTTAATGATGAGTGCCGTTGACGTAGATATGAGCGTGTGTTAATTATGAATATGCGTTATTCTAACGTTACATTATAAACCACCTAAGACCTCGTGAAACGCTCACATTTTATTTTAATGGTTCTTTGCTCGGCTGCACATGGAAATGTCAAATGCTATTTATAAACTTAATTTTGTCTATTGTTTTAACTTCAATTACCAATACAATAATTTTGTATTTTTTTGCACCCACGTATAAGCAGCTCAAGCCAGAGCTATTTTTGTTTTAGGAGAAAAAGAAACTTGAAATACTTACACGTGACTGCCGAAAATTATTATATAATAAATTCCCCCACGAAACTCACAAAAAAAAAACCTCACCTCAGTGGCTTTGTGCGTTGACCATTATTTGGCAATTGTGTTATCCCTGAGAAGGGTAATAATATCTTACATCCTTCAATTACCAAATTGCACATGATTTTGAATTGAAGTCGCAAACAACAGGAACTGTACTGGGTAGATTCATACCGGATCTTGCATCTACTTTTTATCATTCACTTAGAAACCTTAGTGTATATCTCACTTGATCAGTTAATCAACCAATCATAATTACTATCCAAACGTATATACCTTAAAATCTACATTATGTTTTAATTCTTGCCAGTTATTTTGAAGTTTTCGCGTAAAAATCAGATCAGTTTTACAGCTCAGAAGTTTATCGCAATTCCTTATACTAAATATAATAAAACAATTAGAGATGATGATTTCTTTTAAAGATTTCCATGTTTCCTCCTTAGTTTTTAATTTGAGAGTCCTAATATTTAAATATTCTCTCAAAATATTGATATTTGTAGCTTCTTGGTCTTTGGAATTTTACAGAACTTAAAACGATTTCAAAGTGCAAAATAGTGTTCTCTTTTATATATTATTCACAAACATTTAAAGCTCCTATTCTTAGGGTTGAAATCTGCCTTTTAGTGTATTTTTAGAAATTTACCATTATCCAGTCTCATTAAGTTTAAATTTATTAATTTAAATAATTTTGAATGAAACATAATTAGGATTGAGTTAAGAATATTCAAGCTCCCACAAAATACTTGGTATAAGTTTTTCAGAAAAGATTAGCACCCATCTTTTCGGAACAATTTATTACGTCCTAACAAAGTATAACTCCTTATTTCTTTGTCATTTCATCACTATGTTTATTATTTTGTTAAATAATTTAATCATTTTAATGTGAAACCAATCATTAAGATATAGTTATTGACCCAAAGATGTTCTAATTTTCATTGTATTTTATATTATCCTACCATACGTAGGCATTTATTATGTCATCATCATTAAGACATGAGAATGTATTCTCAATACATTGAAGACAGTCACTGGGGGAAGCATATACAATAATATTTTCTGATCATTAATTAACAGACACGGAACCCAAGAAGGAAATACATACATGTTTAAAGGTGCCAAAATTATAAATTTGTACAGGTAAAACATAACGGAAAGTATAACCAACTCCCCATAAAAAACACAGTTATTTGTAATAATTTGTATACTTAAAAAAACTTGCAGAAATTTCACAGGTCAATCAACTGCATGCTATAATTTTTACATGCATTATTCTGTGTCTTTATAGTTTAATTTAAAACCCGTTTAATCAAAAGAAGAAATGGTAAAATTATAATCTCCAAACGAGACCATAAGTACGAATATCATGGAAATTATATATATTTTACATCTGTTGACTTATTGTCATCAGCTAGGATATGTGATTGTACTTTGAAATTTTACAAATAAAGTAGGTTAGAAAAGTAGCAAGAAGACTGACATTACTATTAAAAAATTAGAAAATTTTAAAATATCGTTTATACATAAAAGCATAGATCCCACACTATTCTAGACATGAACACAAATTAAACCAGCAACATTGTTTTAACTTGTTTATGTGTACTTTTTACTTTAATTAGTGACACCATTAAATTTCAATGAAAGAGTAAGGAATTGACACAAAATTTTGCTAAACCCCAGGGAAAACAGCTCAAGAACTAGTAACAATAAACAATTAACAAAGATTGTGCAGATCAAGTAATGATAACATTGCCTATTTTTAACAGATTCTCCAAAGTAAAGGGTTCGGAGTGCTGTTCTAAAATTATCCAGCAAAAAACA
Organism: Dysdera silvatica; assembly: GCA_006491805.2. Lineage (NCBI taxonomy): Eukaryota > Metazoa > Arthropoda > Arachnida > Araneae > Dysderidae > Dysdera > Dysdera silvatica. Next base: position 135,426,317 of record QLNU02014802.1, read on the forward strand.
TAGCTCGACTGTCTTGCTCCAATATTAAATTAAGGTGAATAGCTTTTAACAACTGGAAAGGCAGTGTTCAAGAATATTTTCTTGGAGGAAAGAATACTAATTCTAAATTTTATTTGATTATCCTAAAAATATTATAGTACCGTATTTGATGTAAAAAACCACACAGTTAGGAAATTAAAAAATGGTTCTTGCTTCAAGAAACTGCACCAGCTCATAAGGCGGTTAACATCAAAAATTTTTAACAACACATCCTATACCTGCTGCATGACATCCTCAATATTCCCTAGAACTTTATCCATATGTGATTTCTTCTTCTGCTGAGGTTAACAATAGAAATGAAAGGACATCAATTTCAAAGCACTAATGAGGTCATTGGTGAGGTGAAAAGCCTCTTGAGCAGAATTCCGAAAGTATTACTCATTATTTATTCAAGTAATTCTAATAATAGCCACTGATGTGGTTGTATTAGATCAAAGTTGTCCACAATACTGTCAGTTGGTCACAATTCGGCCCACGGACAAATATTTAAAAAAATTCCAAACAAAAATTTTAGATTTTTTTTTTTCGGAAGTGAAGAGAAACCATGGGGACGTCATGTGTGACCCCCTTTCCATATCGCCAATGAATGAACAAATAACAGGAAAGGACTCTGAATGCAGGCTTTTAGTAAGTTTTTTCATGAAACCGCTGAACCGCAAGATCCGTGAAAAATTTTTAAGTGACCCGCTGCCCAAAAAGTTTGGATAACTCTGTATTAGATGATCAAATACTCGCAAAGAAAATAAAAAAAATTTCGGAGCCTTGTAGGAACCTGACCCACATCTTCTTGACTGCCGGTCAAGTGCGCTACCCATTAAAATACAGGCATCAGTCATTCTCCCTCCCCCTACAACCGTATTAGTGAAAGCCTTATATACGCTCGCAGGGGGGGGGGCAGAGAATGATCTGTATTTTAGTGGGTAAAGCACTTTACCTGCAATCAAGAAGATATGGCTTCGACTCCCTCTAGGCGCCAAAGAATCATTCTTCTCTTTTCGTGTATTCGATCATCTAATTACTCCATAATTCAGTTGACGCTTTAAAGAAATACAATGAGCAGTGTATAGCTTTAAAAGGATGTTATCTTGAAGGCAATGCTTATTAATAAAATGTGAAATATTTTTATTCATTTTGCTGGTCCTGTAACTTTCTTAACACATTGTATAATAATTTTCTCTATCGTTTTCAATATATTAGGTACCAAAAAGGTATTTAGTAAAATGCAACTTAGTATAAATAATTCTCTTCTACAAAAAAATATTCCTGCTTCTCTGTTGGGAATCTCAGATTATCTACCCTAATCCTCTACTGAGGTAATAAGCCGGAGACGAGGCAGCGTCACTTTTTTTTTTTTTTGCCCATGTTTTTCTTTTCCCCGAATAGAAAGGTTTTCTTTTTGCCTACTTTAGACATTATGCTAGCTTTTTCCGTAAAAACTTGGGCAAATTATTGTTTACTTTCAAGCGGTGTTCTTCTCTAATTTTTCTTGTAACACTTTTTAATTACAATTCCCTTTCATGTGTTCTTGTAAACGATGTTTGATCAAATCCGAAGATTAATTTTAAAATTTAAATTTTTTATCGAGGTACTGAAATTGTGTGCTGTTCCATTTTACGATTAATAAATTATAAGCATAATTATTTAGCGACACAATTGTGATTTTGATGATAAGCATCTAGTCTTGTAAACGATTGTGTTAAGTGTATCAAGTTTTGTTTACATTAAGTACCCACTATGATTTCAGTTACAGTATAGCCTCAGTTCATTTTAATCAACACAATTCATTTCAGTCAGTTGCTTTTTAAAATATTTCTATCAGTTGGTTTCAGTATTTTCAGTCGATTGATTTTAATCAATTTCAATCAGTTGTTTTTAATCAATCTCAATCAGTTGTTTCAATTTCACAACCGCAATTTATTTCAATCACAGTACAACCAACTATAATCTTATAAATAAAAATTTAAGTGTTTATATTAAATTCGCTACATCGTATAGTTCCCTCCTTCCCTCTTGCTAATGGTATAAAAAACATACAGGTACTACTCATATACTTAAATTAACTATAGTAAATTATTCACAATACTATAATATAAAGTAAGTAAGTAATTTTATTAAAGAAATTCCATTAGTTTGTTTAGTTTCACGTTGCTGTAAGAGGGATAGCTATTATCAGTATAAGTCCATTAATATTTTTACGGGATTAATGTCTTTCATTTGAGAAAGGTTCACGTCATAAATAAATAAAAGATTCTAAGCAATATAAAAGATTTATTCATACGTTCGAACATTTCCTTCATACCGAATTCATCTCTCTTTGACAACTATCTCCAATACATCTCATAATACATCTCATAAGGCTAAAACAAGCTCCAGTTGTATCTCCAATACATCTCACAAGGCTAAAACAATCTCCAGTTGTATCTCCAATACATCCCACAATACATCTCAAAAGGCTAAAACAATCTCCAGTTGTATCTCCAATACATCCCACAATACATCTCACAAGGCTAAAACAATCTCCAATACATTCCACAATACATCTCACAAGGCTAAAACAATCTCCAGTTGTATCTCCAATACATCCCACAATACATCTCACAAGGCTAAAACAATCTTCAGTTGTATCTACAAGTTGTATCCACAAGGCTTAAACAAGCGAAAACCGTAGAAAAAAGAAGGCGATTATATGAAGCTAGTCGTCCATGTCACTCATCACCTGCACACTCCTGGCAAACAAGAGAGAAGCGTTTCTGCGGGTTTTTTTTCACGTATGCTACTGCAAACTGTCCCTGGTGATTATATTTTTTCCTAGAATCATTTTCTGTGCCTTCTGAATAGTCGGTGTATGTACTTTGTTGTTGATAGGACTATTAGTCGGAGTTGCAAATTACCCTACATAATCTAATTTAATTACTGTCAACCTGTATATTAAGATCAAGATTCTCATTTTCTTTCTCATCAGATTTTGTTCTATATTTTTTTCAAATCCTTCGTTCCTTGATTCCTAATTTTAAAGCCAACTTCTAAATACGGTCGCGCTTTAATTTAAATTCACTTTCATTTTTCCTTTGAGAGACGTTTCATTCTCTAAAGATTTCCAATCTCATTCGCAATCACATTTATTAGGTAAATTATTACCCCCTAATTCTGAAATCGAACAGATTTTCCACTCTAATCAGATATTTCTCCTCCATTTTATTACTCTAATTCTCTAATGACTTTTGGATAACTTCCTTTCTCCTTGACTTAAATTTCGATGGTAAGAAAAAATTTTTCACAAATCCTCATTCGTTTTGCAATTTTCTTGCTTTACTCAATCAATGCATTACCGCATTTTCAGATTTCTCCCAAAGCAACGTTTTATTCCTTTTAGCAAGTTAGATTGAATTAGTTTAGGTTTGAAATGTTTTGATATGTTAATTTACTTACTAAATATGCATTAAATGAATTGAATCTTAAAGTTGTTCCAGGAAACGGTTATGTGATTTTTCCCCTATAGCCTCAAGGTAGTCAGTTACGAAATGAATTTCAAAATAAATAACAATAAATGTCAGTTTATGAAATAGAAAGTAGAAATGAAAAAGCTCACAGCAACTTCATGTCATAATCTATTTAGCAAAACATAACAGATTTAAACAATAAAATGTAAATAGTTCAAAATTCTATTAATTAGAGAAAACTGGGATTTATTTTCTAAACTATTGACTTTTTCTAGATATTAATATTTTTCTATACTCAAAATTTAAAATTCCCATTGACCGTTCGAAAAGAAAATCAAGAAATATTAAGTTTTATTTATATTAATTTATCTTCACATAAAATCACCGTAATTTTCCTGAATATAAATATAGCTGGTAAATAACTCAAAATTATTTTCTCCGCTAATGATTTTTAGTTCTTTTTCCACCTTTATTTTTCTCAAAACTTATTTAGAACCACATTCTTATATTTGGATAACATTTTATTTTTTCTCAAATGCTACTAAAGCTTCCTTTATCATCCGTTATTCTAAAATATTATTATTTATTATATTATTTATTTATTATATTATTGATTTATTATATTATTGATTTATTATATTATTGATTTATTATATTATTGATTTATTATATTATTTATTTATTATATTATTTATTATATTATTTGTTTATTATTCATTATTATATATTTTATTATTTATTTATTATTCATTATGCAAATAATTGTTAGAAATATCTAAATAGTTTACATTTTATTGTTTCTTTGGCTTTTCGTGTCAGTGAAAAATTATGTGCATTTTTGCACGTAGCATATCAATGGATCTGTGATTTTAATTATATGTAATCAAGCATTTGTTTGTATTATTCCTGTATTGTTTTAAAGACAATTATAATTAGATACTAAAAATTTAGACCCTAAAATTATGTAAAATCTAGAGACAATAAGAACCTAGGATCTAGAGATAAAATCTAAAGATAGAGATCAAAATATCCCGGAGATAACGATAATCTAAAAGTATTAATAAAATGTTCATTAATACATTTCATTTCAAATGCTCATATATGGAAAAATCTTTTTACACATGTATATTTCTAAAAAAGATGCAATTATTCCATTTTTAAAGATTTTCTACTTTTTCAACCTCGTCTAAAATTCCGATGACGACTAGTTTAAAAAATAGAATATTATTTAATGGAATATTTCGAAATGTGAATTATAAATCATTGATTGTCTTTAGCTGTTTGAAATGTTAAGTTCATTTTTTAATTATACGTTTTACATTTTTACGTGGAAAATTTATGTATATCTGGGAACTGATCGAAAGTTTAAAGTAATCCCTGAACTAATAGACATTTATATAAAGCAAAAGGGAAAGAGAACTCAATTTAGAGAATTTAGAGGCCGATGTTGAAGCGTTTGAACAACTTACTGCCACGATAATAAAGAATACCCTTAAAATTAATAAATTAAATAATTTCAAAAATAATTGGTGCCGTTGTTTTGAGAAAAAATTATTTGCAGTTGGTTCAATAGCTATGTGCTATTTTCATTAGAATATGACGATTTTTGTTTTTGGCAGTAAATTTGGTCGGGGTTGCCATTGCACCGTTACAAACTCGTACGTTAACACACTTAATTCCTCACAAATACGAACGAATTTGTAACCAACGGAATGACATTCCCGATCAACATTATAACTGGCAAAAACAGAAGTCACGTTCTGATGAAGAGGACACACAGCTATTGAAACAGCTGTAAATAACATTTTAATTATTTAACTCATCGAGTACTTTTAAAATTATTTCTTTTCATTAGATTAGTACAATG
>QLNU02014802.1:135433385-135458247 GCA_006491805.2 Dysdera silvatica
ATGGCTTCCTTTACTAGCTCACAGTTGAATTTTCTTATGTCTTCTTTCATGCTTTTGCGCAGAGTTTTACAAAGTTCTATGTACTCAATCCTGGAACTGGTATTTCGATTGTCCACCTTCATATCTCTTCGCCTTTTCATGAGCTGTTTCGTCTTCTCAGATAATTTGCTATTGTGCTTTTTACAGGTTACACCACCAATTTCCCCAGCAGTTTCAACTATTGTCTTAACAATGTTTTCATTTGCTTCTGAGATATCACTTTCATCAATAAGTCCTTCCAGTGCAGAAAAGCGATTTTTTAATTCCAACTTGAATGCCTCGGTATTTACTTTCAGTTTCATTAGATCCACCCTCTTACTTACTTGTTTCCTAATGAGCTTCTGTCGTTCTAATTTAGTATTTAAGTGCACTTTACATCTCACCATTCGATGATCACTTCCAGTATTAAATCTGTTCAGTACACTGCAATCTTCAATAATTGATTTCTTGTTTGCCAGGATATAGTCAATTTCACTAGTTCCCCCATTTGGGTGTTTCCATGTCCATTTTCTTTGCGGTTTCTTCTTAAAAAATGAATTCATGATGCTAAGGTTTTCAGCTTCTGCAAATTCGATGAGTTGATCGCCACGTTCATTCCTTTCCCCATATCCGTATTTACCAACCGATGTCTCTCCTTGTTCCTGTTGTCCAATTCTTGCATTGAAATCCCCCATGATGAGCTTGATATGTTGTTTCCCTTTGGTGTGTAACTCTTTGATTTCTTCATAAAATTCTTCAACCTCTTCGTCGGTATGGCTTGATGTTGGTGCATATACCTGTACTATTTGAAGTTGGTATCGCTGGGTTAGTTGAACAACGAGCCTCGCTGCTCGATCTGATGTACTTTCAACTTCCAGAAGACAGTCTTTAATTCTTTTGTTGATTAAGAAGCCAACACCACTTGTTCTTCCAGTTTCCGTTCCTCTATAATAAAACAAATGTCCGCTTTTCAGTTCCACCAACTCTTCACCTTTTCTTCTAACTTCACTGAGTCCTACAATGTCCCATTTGATCTTGTCTAGTTCCTCTTCCAATTCCTGAAGTTTTGCTTCAGAAGCAAGGGATCGTCCATTAAACGTAGCCAAGGTCAATAACAAACGGCAGCCTGGGCCATTCCAGTGATTCTTAGCACCCCCTGCTTTCATGCCACACTGACCGCTGCCTTGATCAGGAGCACTCCAGCACCTGGAGACTAGGGGCCATGGTTTCTGGTGTGTCAACATAATGGAGGAATTAGCCATAATTTCACCACGCTGGCTAAACGGGTTGGTGAATTAGCCCTCCCCTTCCGCCTTTCTATCCGTGTAGCAAATATTAATTTGCCACATAAATAGAAAGCTCAGCCTGCACCACTTGAAGGCGGGGTAGGACACTAGGTTACTGGCCTGGCCGGTTCCACACATCGTCACATACGTTCAGCGTGTGGGTCTCCTTCCAGTTAGATACCAGCAACCCTTTTGCAGGCCATATATATATATGTAATAGCTGTTTGTGTGTGTGTGTGTGTGTGTATATATTATTTGACTTGACATGCGTCGTTTAAGGTTTTACGAAACAAAATAAGACAGTTTATTACAAATAATGATATTTATTTGCAACGTACGTTTAAAAATTAATACTTCAATGTCTATAAAAATACAGCTACTGTGCAATACGTGCATTTATATTAGGTAGTTGTTAGATATTATTTGCGATATATGTTTTCATTTGCCGTATTTTTAAAAATTCATATGCTTATAACTTTTCGTACACTGATAACGCCTGCACTACTTTTTACAATTTTAAAATTATCAAAAATACTATAAGAAATTTATTTATATTTTGCATATGAAGTACTATGAGTTCACTTCTGTAAGTGGAATACATGCGATCACAAAGTGCCTTCTGAGCTGAAATGTGTTTCATGTAATTTTGAAAAAGACATATAATAACATTAACTTCCATTTTGTTTAACTTAGTATTTCTAGCTTATATTGCAATAAAATTACTTGCAAAGCAATATTTTTTCCTTATTTGTGGAAAAAATATTTCAAACGCAATTTAGTAAGCAAATATTGTAAATGTTAAAATTTAAAACTTGCTTTTACACTCATACTGCGCTACGCTGCGCCATCTTGGCGCATTCATGGGCGCAGATTACCATCACTTTCAAATCCTAATTCGTTAACTTTTAAATTTCGAAATTTTTGCCATAATCAAAGTAAGTCGCTTCAGCAAATGGTACTTTTGACAGAATTTACCTGAAACAGGGCAAAAAAGTTCCATAAAGGAACAAGCTTCCAATTTGGGGCCTTTGTTTTGGTATGGGCCCTTGGGTCCGAGCCCAGCTAACCCATTCATTTAAGCGGCATTGGTGTTACATGGTATACTTGGTTAGAATGAAAATCATAAGACAACAAAATGCGCTTTTATACAATGCCAGGTTGGCTTTTCAGGAAAGCACTTTAATCTGGAGCTTATAAACGAGAAAGCAATGGCGATTGCCCCGTTCCTCAGTTATTTTTCCTAGTCCCAATGAATATTGCATAAACTCGGAACACACGGAAACCGAAAGGATGAGGAAGGAATGGACTTCCAACACCGCATCGTTCGATTTTTGATTCCGAAAGGTTTTCTATTTCCTTCAGTCTACCCAAGGGTCTCCAAGAATTCAATTCAACGAGAAATTTATACCTCGAGATCAATCTCAACTACAATGATCTTCGAATATCCCAGAGATTAAGAGAGAGACTTGAGCGAAGCTCCCCAAGTGAAATAAAACGTGATCAAGTGAGTATATTTCAGATACGCCGTATCAGAACAAACAGTTTCAGTCATGAAGGAGATGTGTCTAATATGTATCAATTTTGGTGGTTATTTCACGATCTTAAGGCCATGTGAATGGAATGACGAATACATGAATTTTCAAAGACAATTTCAGAAATCCTAAATTTTGAATGAAATTGCCCTATGCGCGCATGTATTAATGTTTCAGAAAGACTGAGACGAATAAGCAGCATGTAGAAATATGCCGGAGATGTTTATATCAAGTCACTATCCGCAGGATTTACAATATAACGTCTGCTAAATAATAATTTGAAGAGATAGAGGCGAATTAACTATGGATAGGAACTTCAGATCACTCATTATATCTCACTTCCACATTACGAATAGGATTATTCTTAGATCATTGTGTCGTACATAGTATCTTCTTCTAATATAGCCGATAATCTATATGCGCCAACATAAAATACTCTACCCTTTAAGTGGTCGTTTATATCTGTAACCTAAAATAATGGGTAAATATATATATATATATATATATATATATATATGGAGAGTATATTTATATACCTCCATATAATGAAATCGACGGTTCCATAAAAAAAAATTCGTTATATAGAAAATTCGCTATGTGGAAACGATGTATTCATGAACCAGGGTATTACAATATAATACCACAATTAAAATCCCGCTTTACAGTAAAGGACTGTTTCTCATAAATAACATTCAACCATTTAAAAATAGAAGTTTTTAAGTGTGAAATATATATATATATATATACATGCGTATAAAAGAGAGTTGAACGATTATTACCTTAAAATGAAAATGTATTTAATGCTTCTTTCATACATGTTCATGCTTTTGTAAAAAAAAACCTCTTAATATCCTACTGCACAACAAATGGTGACGTTGATTCATCATAAAAGTGTTAGCACTCCTATTGAAAATTTTCAAATTTTAGATTTCTGGTAATCAAATGAGCAAAAAAACGCGAAAAGTACTACTACTATTCAAACAATACAGTGTATTCAAGGATAAATGGAGCCTGTTCATAGTCTAGCAGTTTCGCACTGTATGGGGCAATCAGATACAGATATGTGTGCTTAGGAAAACTCTTTATTAGGAAGTTTAAAGTCCCTTAGACATGCCTTATTCTGTTTGTTTGCCAATTACCTTAAAATCGTATTGTATTCCCACGGTATTAGGGAATTCGATGTCACTGACGTGACCACTCGATTTTCTGTTTTAGTCGTTAAAAATTTCGTTATATAAAAACACTTTCGTGTATAATGACCATGGGGATTTACCAAAACTTCGCTATATAGAAAATTTCGTTATACGTAAGTACGTTATATGGAGGTTCTACTGCATTTACCTATCTAGTGCCTAGCGGTTAAAGCACTCCGAACCTTATAGAAGAACCCTAGTTTGACACTAAGCTGGGGCCATGCCCCTTTTTCTCCTATAATTTCAAAGCTCTAGTTTGAGCTCAATCGTCGGTGTCGGAGATTCCTACCTATATAATATTTACTATAATATTTACAATAAAATACAAATTTTATTTAAGAGAATCAATTACACTTGCAGGTGCATTACATATCTATATAGCTGTTTTCAGTTTTAATAAATTTTCTGTGGCGTAACTTTGTCCACTCGTTTGTTTGAAACATAAAAATGGACACGTCATCTAGAACAGCGATTTTCAACCGGTTTATCGCGAGAGGTCGACAGGTGGGCAGCGTGCATTTTTAGAACTTGCAATACCTAACTATATTTAGCCACAGCCACATTAACCTCGCTTCTTTGAGATTTTCAAGTAAAGAATTACCGACATAAACACATTTTATTTATTTATTCTTATTTATCAATATTTTTCTGTCACATCGTCGAAAATCTATATTTTGGTGTGTAGCAGAATTCTAGTAATTAGTTTTGTTATTTCTCGAAATGGAAAGGGTTGAAAATGACTGATCTAACAGATATACACGATGCATATATAGAGTTAAAAGTGACCCCTGATGAAGGTAGACGCTTAAAGCATATGCACATTTTTTTTAAATAAATTTATTATATGCGCGTTATTATTTTCATAATTAGTATATGTATATATTTATCGCTTATTTTGATAGTAGAAAGGGGGTAATGATTAATAATTATAACAGTGTCACGTCAGTAGAGCACACATTTTGTTTTTTGCAATATCTATTGGAATTTATTTAAAGGTTATGTGTAGTATGCGGATAGCACGGTGCTGGATGGGAGTTAAGACATCATTGTATTATAGGATATTATTAACCTTCACAAGGTTAATACAATGGCCAAACTTGTCAACACATGAAGCCACCTGGGAGTGTTTTTTGGACTTTTTGTGACGAGTTAAATATGAATAAGCATTTCTACCACCCACGCTATAAGCTCAAACTAGAAATTTTTTGAAGGAAAAGAGAGATCACCCAGAACCGAACCGGGGACCCTCTGTTAAATCCGAAGTGTCTTAACCGATCGGCCACCGGAGCAGTAACGATGCTCCCTTCCTCCATATTTGAGGTATTATAGGACATTATTACCCTTAGCAGAGTTAATACAATTTCCAAACTGGTCAACACTTGACCGTTATAACATATGCACATTTTTGCGTGTTCAAAAAAGATTTATCAATCCTTTTCAGGCATCATTTTTCAAAACAATATGACATTTGTAGTATACTACTACTACTACTGTCATTACTGATATTCACACCACTGTATTAATTTACGGTATTGTAGACTGTGTATATTCTATGTAGACTATATATATGATTATTATGGAATATACAGCATTTTGTATATGTATTGCATGCAATGCACATTATTTTATATACATATATATATATATATACTGCATGTACCGTGCAATACTGTATAGATTTTAAGTACTGCACATTACTATATGAACTGTATGTGCTGCACATTACCCTATGTATTAAATGTATTGCACATCACTGTATATACTGCATGTACTGTACTTGTTTTGTATATACAACTCATTTTTAAACAGGTGCTACCGAAAAGGAATAATTGGGAATTGTTTTCTGTTTTGCTTTTTTGATTTTTGTAATCACCCTCAATTTTCTCGAGGTAACAAATTATTCCGATGCATGTCAGTTCACGCTGAAAAAAGTATTCGATTGGTCCATAATTTCGCATTCACTTATATTCTGGAGATTCTGACAATGATTAAAAACGGACTTTTGCCATAATCTTAAATATATTCCTTCATTATTTTTCTTCTGAAATTGCCTCACGAACCTTGTGGATGTTGCTGCTAATTGTACAAAAGTATGGAAAAGTTATCCACTGATGCAACGCTGTTTCCACATAGGGGAACCGTTACAGTGGCAGACAATAGAGAATGAGAGATCACTCACGACTTACAAGCGGATAGTTGACCTGACTGAAGAATCGGGTATGGGTTTGTAGCGAGGAGGCGTGATAGAAAACGCCCCCTGACTGCAATGAGCGAATGTAACGCAGACAAAAGATTCTTCTGAATGCAAGACTTCGGCGAATGAAGGGAGGATCTGCCAGAGGTGAAGGAGACGGAACTCCTAATTTACTGCAAGCTACAAAGAGTGTCTCACGGAGAAGGTGATATGCCGGACAAAACAAAAACTTACGTTTGAGAGTCTTGTTAAGTCCTTCAGTGCATTGAAAGTACATGGAGGAATGTTTTGTTGATTTGACTTGAAGATCTTGTGGATCATTTGGTAAGGGTCTGCTGACAGCACATTGAAAAACACTGCGCTAAAAAATATCATTTTAATAAAAATTTTCCATGTGCTACTTTTTTTAATCATGAAAGTACCCTTTCTTTATGCATGTCATGTTGTCCAACCTATTGACAACAGGGCATGCATGCCCTGTTGTCAATAGGTTTGATAACATGGCACACACGTCACGTTGTCAATATGTTTAACAACATGGCATGCATGCCCTGTTATCAACAGGTTTGATAACGGCATGTATGTCAGGTTGTCAATGTGTTTGATAACATGGCATATATCCCCTGTTGTCAATATGTTTGATAACATGTCATGTATCCCCTGTTGTTAATATGATAACATGGCATGTATTCCCTGTTGTTAAACCTGTTGATTTTCTAAGTGATACAATATTCATAAATCCGATTCACTGATCATCCATCGATACGTCCATCATTAATATAATGCACTGATCATCAGCATGGTGCAACAATAGAAGTATGTATCTATCAATTTAACAAACGCTGTACTTTTTTTTTAGGATTTATTCCCATAGTTATTGTGTATAAACCTCCATTTATACTATACTTAGAAATATTGGTAAATCTCATATATATTTTTTCCAAGTTAAAGACGGTTTAACCTTTGTTCGATGAACGTCTCATTTCCTACACGGAAACGAGCTCAAACGTGGCAGCACCATATGTTTAGGATAATAGATTATTGTGAATGGGAGGTCTGCGTTTCATGTCTTTGAAATATGGAACACTTTTGCGGAAGCACGGAAGTAGCTTCTATTTGTACTGTAGCAAAATACCCCACCCTTTCAGAAAAAGTTTAAGCCAATAACTACTCTTCAATTTCGATATGAGCTCTATTGACAGGCAGGCAGGTATATATAAACCCTGCGTATGATAGCTCCTTATCACGTAGGTTTATCTTCCCAGTTCAATGCTTTAAGTACGAAAAATCTAGAAAAATATACTCTAAGGTTGAATAGTAAAATGAAAACATTACTTCTTTCTTTAAAGGAGTTCATTTTTTTTCCTTCTTCTTATTTGGCACAGGCAGACAAATAGGCCTACAGGTAGTTTTTAAATTTTTATAGTCACATGACAATTTCGAATAACAAATATTTCATAATTCTGTAATTGATAACCATGGGGCAGCATAATATATGCAAAATATCTGCGTGGGTTGGGCTTACAAATAAATGTCAAAACGTTATAAGCGTTATATTATAGTTAGCTCAGTTTTAAAACTAATGGTAACACATTATTTTCAAAAATGCCATATGAGCCTGATGTGGGAGTTGTATGATATAGCTTCTAACTAATAGTAGTAAAATTTTAAATTTTATCATGATATACTTTTTCATTTTACAGTTTTCTTTATTTCATGAAACAGCTTTTAAAAAACCAACATAGATAGACAGAAAATCTACTTTAAATTAAAGATACTGCAGACGTGAAAAATAAAAGGTTACCATTGAAAAATTAAATTATTCATTAAATACTATAAATAATTCAAAAAGGTTGTCTTTATGCACGAATTTAAAAGCGTATGGTTAGTGTTTAAATTTCGAGCTGACTTGGTTGATTCGTCATTTGTCGAAAATTAATTAGATTATTAAAAGTGCATTATTTAGAAATGTATCAAATCAAATACAACTTTTTTCTTACGGATGTAAATTATTTATATTAGGTGACAATTATTTATAACTTATTAGTTATCTTGATGCCTCCGGACAACAAAGACTCTGGACAGCAAAAACTATGGGGTCTAATGAAGCCCATGTTGCTCAGAATTGGATATGATTAGTGGAAGCGGAGTGAATGAATGACATAGGTTTGGAAGGTATAAATTATAAAAGGAGTAGTAGTAGCAGTAGTAATACTTTATTCCTTATTATTTTATACCGCAGGAGACTATAAAAACGATTTGCTTGGGAAATGGAAAGAGAACAGTAGCGATGCTAGTAACGGGGCTCTCTTTCCGGTAGAAAAAGCAAGGGATGATGATATCATGACATTTTCTCCAATAGCTACCCGATGTATATTCTTTTAATTTTATGTGTATTTGTTTCCAATGTATATTCTTTTAATTTTATGTATTTATTTTCAATGTATATTCTTTTAATTTTATATGTATTTGTTTCAATGTATATTCTTTAATTTTGTATTTTAATGTATATTCTTTTAATTTTATATGTATTTGTTTTCAGTATATATTCTTTTTAATTTATATGTATTTGTTTCAATGTATATTCTTTTAATTTTATGTATTTGTTTTCAATGTATATTCTTTTTAATTTTATATGTATTTGTTTTCAATGTATATTCTTTTTAATTTTATATGTATTTGTTTCAATGTATATTCTTTTAATTTTATGTATTTGTTTCAATGTATATTCTTTTTAATTTTATATGTATTTGTTTTCAATGTATATTCTTTTAATTTTATATGTATTTGTTTTCAATGTATATTCTTTTAATTTTATATGTATTTGTTTTCAATGTATATTCTTTTAATTTTATGTGTATTTGTTTCCAATGTATATGATTATTTTCTATGTATTTTATGAATTTAAAATACAGTTATTGAAGAATTAAACGGAACTGCACACGTATTGTTACAGATTGTAGTTACAGATGCATCAAACACTAATACATCATTTTTTGGGAATAAACTTTAGTTTATATGAGTACAGTCTAGAATTGATGTATGAAGTAAATGTCCGATAAGTTTATTTAATCCTATTTGAGGACATATTTCTCACCGTAGATATATTTTTGCTGTTAGGCTGGAAACTACCGAAGAAATGTTGCAGATCATAACTCAACAGCCAATTGCAATCGTTTTATCCGACCACACGAAGTATTAGAAAAAATAGTCGGAAAAACGACAATTTTCCAAATATTTCCCAGCTAAAGTTAGATTACAGATCGTGTTTTGAGCAATGTTGCATAGAGTGGTGTACGTATATTCTAACTTTTGGTACAAAATTCAAGAGGGCTCGTATATTGTGAAAAACAGTAGGATCTTATATTGTGAAAAACAGTAGGATCTTATATTGTGAAAAACAGTAGGATCTTAGAAAAATGTGTTATCCTTTAATTCTTGAGAAGATAAATTTTTACTTATCGTTTTGAAAAATCAAACTTAAATTATTCTTTAGATAAAAGTTCGTTTATTAGTTTTTTGGAGCAATAGCAAGGGTCATGCTGCGATAGGACTTAGAGTTTTCTGAAGAAAGCCAACATCCTTTACTTAGAGGATCAACCTCCATATGATTGCTTTTATAGTTCAGATATTTCTCAAAAATTGTAATTTTGTTAAATATTAGCATTCAAGAATAACAATAACCTAGGCAATGATATTATAATGGCTGAAAGTTTAACTAGGTCCATAGTATATTAATATTTCCTGCAATAACTAATATTAAAGGCTCTAGAGAAGAAAGTTAATTTAATTAACCTCATTATAATATTGGCTTATCTGATAATTCATGAGAGTAATGCAGTCGTGAAAACTATAAATATTTACCACGGCTGCAAATAATGAAGTACAAATGCTTAAAATTCAATATCCCACTTTTTTATGCGAAATTATGGGCGAAATTCAATTTGCCTTCATGTGAAAATGATGCTCGAGTCGACGTTAATGCCATATATAGGAAGTAAAAAAAAATCAATGTATTGAAACAGGGTTAATTCGAAATGTTAATGTGAATTGCGTTCTAATTATATTTTTAAAATCTGTCCCCGCCAGTCACCAAGTAAGCGGAAACTGAAACTGTATACTGGCTCTTAACCTTCTGAATGGAAGAGTTTGTGTCAATTGCAAGAGCTACAGACTATTAGAAAGGTATAAATGAACGGGTACGCCCAAGTCCTTAGTCTTAATTCCGACCAGAAATATTTTCACAAGGAATTTACTTTCAGTTGGACTGGAACCTTCAGAACCTGACGGAATTGTCGGGACAAATTACAGTAGACCGGGAAATTACAATTTCGGACGAACAAAAGCTAACGAACCGTAAGAATGCATTCGTGTTGAAGTTTTCTGTTTCATGCAGTAACACGTTATTTTCGCACGCCACTAAGGACAGATTTAAGAGAAAGGTTACAAGTCCAATCTAAATAGAGTTATGACATATTTCTACGAACATGGTTATATCTGTTACGCCCTGGACACCTAACTTCGAATAAACCTATGTCGCGTATGTCTGCACTACAATCTGAAACACCCACATGTTAACAGAAAGAGTCATCCATTGTACGTGTCATTAAAACCTAAACTAAATACCATTATTTTCAGGGCTGCTTTGAAAAAAATTATTGAGAATATACGGGGCTGTTTTAATTAAACAGTATTGTAATTTGTGACGTCATCGCAAGTATCGAACTCTTGCGAGTGTGAAAACTTGTGAGTGTCATCGAAATGTCGGACTTTGTGACGTCATCGCCCCGCGCTGGCTGGCATTTGACTGGTCGTCTATCGTCTATACAAGTCAAAGGTGGAAGTTGCCACCAGTGGCGTAGTGTGGGGGGTACCCCGGGCGCAAAATTCCCAGGGGCGCAAAAATTCAATACTGGACTGGTGAAAGGGAGTGCTAACGGGTTTTATTGGGCGCAATACTTAATTTGCCTCCAGCGCTGGAATATACACCACTCCGCTGGTTGCTATTTTCATCAGTTTTTCATTCCTCTCCTGGTCGTACGCAGGATATTATTTTGAGGCTTGGGGGGTTCAGGGAGTTTTCCTCATTTCTTCATTTGTTTTTGTTCAAGTTTGTAAATGACTAGGAAAAAAAAGGCTGAACTTGGTTGAAAATGGCCCAAAAACCAGCAAATACGAAAACGTTCTTGAGACCTTGAGAGTATGCGGTGCGTACCCTGTATTTTTCAAAATTTCTTGAGAGTACGCGGCGCACACAGCGCGTACCCTTTGGAGATGGCCCTGATTATAATATATAATCATATATATGAATAAACTATGGGAAATGGGAAAATTATTTTCTAACCCAAGAGTTGTAAATTTGCCAGCAAATATAAATAATCACCCACACGATTTAAATATTAAAGCGTAAATTAACAAAAACTCAGTTATGTAAGCTTTCGACAGGGAAAAGTCCGGTCCTCATCAGAAAATCCTTCAGACCGACTTTTTGCCACTAAATTAGATCCAATACATTTATTTATCGTGGCTGAAATTGCCGTCACAAAGTTATTTCTTATAAACTTTTATGTACTCTGTTTTAACTATGTATATATTATGAATAGATAAGAGAACAATTCTATGTTGTTGTTTTTTTAATTTAAAAATTAAATATTAAATGTTTAGTTTTTAAAAAATGAAGAAACACACAAATTGTTTGTGTTTCTTTATTTACTTCTAAATTTGGCCTACGAATGTCGTTGTGATGTTCCTATATACAGTGCGGCAAACAAATTTTAAGACTGGGTCCGTAAAATGAAATTGAAAAAAAGAAATTATGATTTGTTTTGTTTTTTATTCAAAATAAGCGCCTCTGGCTTCAATACACTTGTTACAGAGATTTAATAATGAATCGAATGCCTATTTCAATTCATTTTGCAGAATCGACTCCAAAGCATGCGTAGAAACTGTTTGTATGGTTGAAATATCATCAAATAACAAACTTTTAACTTCATTTTAAGTTTTGGGAATAAAGAGAAGTCGCAGGGTGCTAAATCAGGCGAATATGGTGGATGATTCAACACATAGCTTTTATTTTTTGCAAAAAATCGACGAACCATCAATGAGGTGTGACTGGATGCATTATCATGCAATAAACACCAACTGCCTTCATCCCGATATTCTTCACGAATGCGACAAATTCTGGCCATCAAACGCTCCAAAACGTTTAAGTAATACTCACTAGTAATTGTTTGTCCAGTTGGAACAAATTCTTTATGGATAATACCCTGACCATCGAAGAATGTAATGAGCGTTGGTTTGATTTTTGATGGAACTTTTATTGTTTTTTTGGTTAGTGGTGAATTTTTTGCCTTCCATTCCGCACTTTGACGTTTTGTTTCAGGATCAAACTGAAAACACCATGTTTCATCGCCTGTAACATTGGTTTTTAAGAAGTTTGGATCATTTTCAGCGGCTGAAATGATATCTGCAATGTGCACTTCTCCTTGCTTTTTGTTCGTTGGTTAAAGTGTGTGGAACAAATTTAGCATATACTTTTGTTTTGGCCAAACCTTCATGCAGGATGGTTCGAATCGTTTCTTTGTTGATGTTTAAAAACTCTGCCATCATTCTTAGTGACGCACAGCGATCGCTTACTACGAAATCATGCACTTTTCAATAATTTCTTTAGGTGTCCTGGATGAACTTGGTCTTCCAGTATGCTTATCATCTTCTAGCGTATCTCTTCCGTCCAAAAAACGTTTGTACCATAGAAAAACATTTGATCCACTTAAGTGAAACTCACCGTAAACTTATTTCATCAATTGGTACGTTTGCGAGGCGCTTTTACCAAGTTTTGCATTAAATGTAATTACATCCCTTTGTCCCATCTCAATAATTTAACATGAAAGAATTTTACTTCTGTGATAAATGGCCGTATCGTTTGAGTTAGTTTAGTAAATCTGTCCAACTTTTGGCAGTGTGCCAGCAGACGATCAAGGTTTATCACACATGCGCGATTACGCTGATCGAGCCACTGTGCATTGATATCTAGCGCCAGTCTTAAAAATTCTTTGCCACACTGTGTATATCAAATCGTACATAGTAAAAGAGTAATGCTAATTATATGTGTTCCGCCAAACAGTGTAAACTTCAGCAGGCATGAAATTCCGAAGCTCCAAAGTGCATCGGATCATGCATTATATTAAGATTGTAAATTTTGACAAATTCCCGAACTGCGAGCAGTGGCGCACCCAGAGTATTATCTAGCGTTCCTGTGGTGCAAGAAATTTTTGGTGGAAAAAATGGCCAGACGCCATATCAATTACGTTCGTCTTTTGCATACATTATAATTATTAAATTACTAATAATTCTCTAATACAAGATATTTGAATAACTAGAAACAGTAGACAATGTTTGTAAAATTTTACAATGACCAGCATTCTTGTCCTATCTCCATCAGTGAGAGATTTCTTGAAACAATTAAAGACATCTGCAGTTAGAATTTCTATTTCAACTGTGTTTGATATTGTGCTTTGGTCTACCTTTACCTCCTAGAAAGCGTTTGAAGACAGTTTCGGACCACTGCTGCTGCTGCTTGCCTCCGCAACAGTCTCATCAATGTCACTAGAGTTCAGGGGGATGTTGGAAACATCACTACTTTTAATATTATTTTTTTTTTTAATAAAATAATTTACCAGTGTCTGTTGGCGTAATAATTTTTCGTTTTGTTAGCACAAGGGAGGGGCTCGGGCCCCCTCGACCCCCTACGTGGGTTTGCCACTGATTTTCTGAAACGATTTTGTTCATACGTTGGTTGGGAAAACAAAATCGTTTCGTGTTTTTATTTCAGACTACATTCATCTGAGATAGAAAAAATTCATTTAAAAATATTATACATACAATTTTAACTACGCGCCGATTTCGGATATCTCACAAGTTTTATCATTTACTTTTGGACATTATATGTGCTAATAATTTATAGAACAGTGCTTCTGAATGTGTATTTCGCAGAATCTCGAGTTTCGGAGACAATTTTCCATGGAATTTCGAAAAAATTTCAAAAAAAAATCTATAAATTTTCTAATTTCACCCTCCCCATGGAAAAATTCCTTATATGGAATTAACTGATAATAATCATTGTCTCATGACAATAATAGAGCACTACCTACTTTCTTGTAATGATTATATGCTATATATCTTTATATGTTAATAGGCCCAAGCAATGATAAATGATAGTACTTTATTGCCCTGCGGTGGCGCAGTGTGGTAACGCGTTCTCCTATTGCGCGGCTAATCCGGGTTCGACTCCCAGCAGTGCAAAAAGAACGCTTACTCAGAGATCTCATAAAGATCGCACTGCTCACTGTAGTCCGGGGTTTGGTTCCCTAGGCCTTAAGAGGTTCGGATTCCTCGGAAAACAGTAGGTCCCGGCGCAGCATGACCACTGTAGTCTTTGAGCCGTAAAACCAAAAAAACAAGCAAAAACAAAATAGTACTTTAGGTTCTCCTTCAAAAATATTTATAGAGGCTTTCGGCGTTTAAACACACAAAAAAAGTTTCCGTATGAAAAAGGATTTTAAAGCTACGCTTAGGAAGTATTATTTGTTTGTTTGTTTGTTTGTTTGTCTGTCTGTTTTTTACCTCATAATCGGAAAAATAAAAACGTTTATATAAATAATGGTGCCTTAGTTCATATTATTATTGTCTTTTTTTATCCTACAATATTTGAAATCGTCAGAGAAAAAGTTTAGTCAAACATACCATTCAGCTTTGATATGTTTATCATGAGGAATCTATACCAAAAACAAAGAGGAAACTCATACAATTAACAATATTTTTTATGCGTAATAGGAAATTACCACCATACAGAATTTTTCAAGAAAAAATATTTAGAAGACCAAAAGCTAATGCGTTTATTGTTCTTTTATCTCTCTTGAAAAAAAAAGCTTAGAAAAGCCCATATTTGTTAAACAGAGGCTCAAAAAATCGGCGTTCACTATCAAGCCGAATTAATTGATTCGATCATTAAATTTGCACTCTAAAAGCCAAGCTTTTCCCTTGGAGCCATCTTTAAAAATATAGTTTAACGTTTTTAGTAGAACTTTTTTATGGGCCATTATTGAATACGGGTCGTTAGCTTTAGGGACTCCCAAATAGCTTAAGGTGATATTTTAGAACTGGAAAGTGAAGACCCTATTGCATTTTAAAAGCAAAGTTTTAAGACGCTGTTAAAGAGCCAACACTAAAATCCTCAAAGCATACAAAACTTTTCATGGAAGCTCTTTACCTCGAAATTCTTTTTTTAATCTCCGTTTTCTAGCTGAACTTATTCCAGTGATCCCTGGACCTTAAAAAATCTGCAGCAATAATCTGCTTTAAACATTCAAGTTCATATATTTTACTGCAGTAAGAAAGATTTTTAAGTGAGTAAGTGAGCTAAGTAAACAATGACTTAAAAACGATAAACTACCACAGTTAAAAAAGTACATTTTCAAGTTTACGGCCATTTAAATAGCTCTAGGCTATTTGCATCAGAAAGACACTTGATACAACACAACATGCGATGCTAACGAGTATTACAAATGATTCTTACATATATATAAATACAAACACTTGGTATACAACAAACGTTTGGAACACGCATCGCACGTTGTGTTGTATCAGTTGCCATTCTGGTGAAAATGGCCTAGGGCTATTGAAACAACTGTAAACGTTAAAATATACCATCTCAACTGTGGTAATTTGCTGTTTTCTTCGTTATTTTAATACTGCGCTGTGTCGGCTTCATGTTAAATTTAAAAAACAATATTTATTCAGTAAACGAAATTTGAAGATACATAACTTTTGCAAATTACAAGTTGTTATTAAACCACACGAAGATTAAGCTAGAAATGGTGGAGTACAAAGGCAAAGTTTGACACAAGGCTTTCCTCTAGTTGAGTAATGAACTATAAATTTAGTTAATAGTATAAATAACGTAATTTGAGGAAACAATTGCCATGAACAAGACACTGTTGGTTACATAATGATGGGGCAAGCTTACTGTTGGTTACATAATGATGAGGCAAGCTTTATGTTGGTTAATATAATGATACTACCAGTTTTGTTCTATTTACGGCTTCATTTGGGAATCTGAAATACGGAGAGAATGAGATGACATAGTTCGATTTTATCCTAAGCTGCTTAGAAAAAGTAGCAGGAAGAGTGTACACTATGAATAGCTTAATCATGTGGAAACGTGTTATGGATGAAATAAATGTCAATCGGAATATCACACGTTTAAGATTATTTTGTTAAAATATGGCTGAGAGATTCACATACTTTAAACATTAAACATTATTTAAATCAGACTGCATATTTTTATGGTGAAGAGACGATAGACTACGTTATTTTTAATATTGGTTGAACAATGTTGTACATCCGTAGTTAAATGCATCTACAAAAGATGTGACCCAACACCAGCCAATATCTCAAATTTCCATTTATCTGAAATAACTACGGATAAGATATGTCGAAGCAGTGGTCAGCTCTTCAAAAGAACCAACTTTTTTGTAGATTGATTTTGGCCTCAAAGTCGCCTCATCACCTCCAACATTTGCGCATGGTGTTCACTTATTATTTATGCTAAGTAAGTTACGAAATAGAATTATTCTAAAATGGAAAACATCGACCATGTACATTTCTTCATCTTCCTCTGCAGTGAATACCCCGCACACAAATCCTAAACAATCTCTGTAAAATTATCTTATAACACCAGACTATTGGCACACACCCTAACACATTTTTCTGTTTCCATATATATATTATTATTCAATGACTCAATTACTCAATATACAATATACAAAATACAATTACAAATTACAAAATACAATTACAATTACAAATACAAAAACAATATACAAAATACAATTACTCAATATATATATATATATTATTATTACTCGATGATGTTCAACTATGATGATTCAAATAATCATATATATATATATATATATACTGATTATTTCTAACTGTTCTCATATTTGTTTCGGTTTTAAATTCTCTATCCTATCTAGCATTTGAATCATCATAGTTAAACATCATCGAGTGTTTGTAAGTTATTATAATTCCTTATGGATTCAGTATTCTATAATATTAATTAATAAAACGTTTTTATTTTGCATTCACAAAATTTCCATATTCTCTCCATGTACTGCTTTTCAAAATACCTTTTTTATACAAGAATTTCAGGTGATGGGCTTTAATAAATTTTATTTATTTTATATTATTTTTTAAGAAAATTTAAATTACTACGTACTACATTTCATTTCGCTTATATATTCAAAATAGGTATTCAAAACTACTATAAAATATATGTAGTTCAAATTATAACTTTTTCAAATATTCAAAAAAACTTTAAAGTTTACGAAATTTCAAATTTTTAATTGAACATTAATGTTGATTATAAATATTTATAAAACTTTCCAAGTCATTAAAAAATAGCATTAACTATTTCAGAATTTCAGGGTTAATTCTATAATTCCCATTTTTATTTTTCTTAATTTAGTGTTTTCAATTATACCAAGATTTATTCACACGCAAAAAAAAAGAACAATATTTCATATTTAATTGCAGTGGAAAGTTATAAAAATCCCATTAAGCTGTAAGGCCATTTTAAATGACTGGAAATATCGCATTTACAGTCAAGAGCTGATCACACTCTGTTATAATGTGTAAAAGGCTTTCATAAATTGTTCCTTTGTCTCTATATTAATGCCTTTTTTTAAGAGCTGGACTTAAACTCATCTAGGATACCTCAGCTTGTAGAAAATGACACAGATAAACAAGGTGGCGGAATGATAAGGGTCATAAGTTCAGAGACATCAACCATAGGCCCATTATTATCGCTTTTCGAGACCGGTAAATCTGCATAACCCAACGGATAATGTCGTATGTATAACGACTTGCTAAATATTGAAGCTAGATAATCTGTCAACGTAAAACAGATCGCCAGTTCTTCACGGAATTCTCTATCCATAACATATTTTGCTTGATCTACGAAAACATATGCTTACCAGAGCCTAACGTATGACGCGTCAGTCATAAAAGTATCGCATCAGAATTTAACTGTGTGACACTGTGTTTAATTTAACACTGTGTGAGTCATGGACATCGATGACATTACGTGTAAACACTAACTAGTGGGAGATGCTGTAACTTTACGGTTGGGGAACCGCAGCAATTTGAACCTTTTTAATAGATTCTTCAATCTAAATATGCCCCTGGCTCTTTAGTAAGAGTTGCATGAAATAAGATCAGATTCAGTTGCATAAACTGACTGGGTACTTTCATCAGGAGTAATGACGATGTTATGTTTCTGTCTCTTTTTTATACTTGAAATTTCTGGAAAACCCTTCATCAGAGTAGTCCCGCAGAATGGGAAAACCCAATGAGAACCAATGGGAGGCCTCCAATAGAATCATGGAAGAACCCCAATAGGGACCAATGAGAAACCTGTACTGCGGGCTACCTAATGTTGGGAAATCCCATACATTTCAGAGTAAGAGTTGTTTGTAAGTTTCTGGAAGTGGTTGTGATGTATTAATGGCTTTCCCATGTAGTTTGTAAGTTTCCCAAGATTCTAAGAATAGTAGACTCTTCTTAGAATCTTGGGAAACTTACAAACTACACGGGAAAGCCATTAATACATCACAACCACTTCCAGAAACTTATAAACAACTACTTCCAGAAACTTACAAACAACTACTTCCAGAAACTTACAAACAACTACTTCCAGAAAGAAAAAGAAACTTGCAAACAACTACTTCCAGAAAGAAACTTGCAAACAACTGCTTCCAGAAAGAAACTTGCAAACAACTACTTCCAAAAACTTGCAAACAACTACTTCCAGAAACTTGCAAACAACTACTTCCAGAAACTTACAAACAACTACTAGTCTAAAATGTATATGATTTTCCCAACATTAGGTGCCCGCCGTACAGGTTTCTCATCGGTTCCCATTGGTTTTTCCATGATTGCTATTAGAGGCATCCCCACTGGGATTTTCCATTCTGCGGGACTACTCTGATGAAGGGTTTTCCAGAAATTTCAAGTATAAAAAAGAGACAGAAACATAACATCGTCATTACTCCTGATGAAGGACTGCTGCTGATGCGTCCGAAAGCTTGAGTGATCTTTTTCATTGCTATTTTACCAGTGTTTAACCTTTTTATGTAATTTCCTCCCTGGTACCCTGTATTTTATTTCTAATAAAATTACTCTGCAGGAATGCATTCGTGATGTTACGCAATACTTTATTCTTAGTTGACGAATACATTTCCGTTGAATGCTTCTAGTTGTTCAAGAATTTAATGTTACACGAAGACTGGTATTTTAATTTACTTAATGTTTGGCGTGTAATTTATTTTTGCGTTTATTTTTCAACGCATACATTCGATCATATCTCTTAAGTCGCGATATATACAAACAATCTATGTACAAATTTACAATATTCATACAGGACTTGCGAGTTTCTACACAGTTTAACAAATCGGTTTCCGGAACCAATTATATTTGATGAAAAATTATGATTATTATATTATCAAAATTTCGCGCCGGGTTCTTGGGCATTTTCCGCCATTTTCCTCCTCTCCCTTCGACCCTGATTTATACAGAAAACAATGGAGACAGTACTTGTGTTTCAGTCAGCTTAAAAAATTAAACTATATTATGAGGAGATTTCTTTTTGGGTCCGTAATTATAACTGAATATAATCAATGGGGGATTAAAAAACCACAACCACATTTGCATACACCTAAACATACATTTAATTATATGCTAATAAACTATTATATTATGGAGAAAAACTTCACAATATATATCTACGCATTAATTGGATATTAATTTTTACTGCCATGAATTTTTTTCCCTAAGACTGTTTTAGTCGCAATGTCCATCCATCGTCTAATTAAAAATACATCGGTCAGTTATAATCCTTTCTTCAACAAAACGTAGAGCAATCTCTGGTAACTAACACGAATTTTACTGAAAGCAGGTTGCTTAAATGACGTTTACTTTTCTGAATAGTAAAAATGGAGCATTTCTTCGCTCCAAAACTTTGAATAAAAAAGGAAAAAGGAAATAAATCGAATACATGTGCAAAAGGAAGTTCACATAAAATGCCCTATATCAGCGGTTTCTAAACTTTCCTAAACCACGCACCTCCAAGAATTAACTCAAAGTTTAAAGCCCGGAATTTGCATCATACATATTTATTTCTAGTGTTTCATCACTAATTTTCACCATTTAAGGAAAGAATTTTTCGTTCCCTCATAATTTATTCTTAGCATTAAAGAGTAAATGCTCTTGTTTCGGTATTTTTTCGAATCTTTGTGGAACACCGTGAAGATCTCGCAGATACCCAAGTATCCGTGGACAATAGTAAAAGAAACTCTGCCCTGAACCAAGCATCGGCAACCTTTTATAGGTGTTATGCCAGAGTAATACTGCTGGCTAATTTCTACATGCATGCCTACACCCACTCAAATTAGAAAGTTAGTTTACTACCTAACTATATAAATTAAAATGAATATATTATTTAATTAAGCGAATAAAAATGAGCAATTCGTAATTTAACAGGATACATATTAATAATTAATCAATTCAGGGAGTATAAAACTCTTAGTCAATTAGTGGCTTCTTTGCAATTGGTTTTATTTTAAACGTACTCAGAGTGCAATCCAAAAGTAGTTCGCGTGAAAAGTATGGGACCTATGCCATAGGTTTCCGACCTCTGCCCTAGACTACCTGTTCTGTTTCATAACTTCATAAGTGGTAGGGTTGACCCTGTCCATGATTCTAAATTCCGTAGAAGTTTAAGGAACACAGACAATTTCAATATCCTCCATACAGGCCTGTAGTCAGAATGAAGGGGCAATTGGGGAAGAGCAAAGAGTATATGGGACACAGCACACCCAGGGATTGTTATATATATATATATATATATATATATATAGCTCGATGGGGCAATTGGGACATAAGCATGGGGCAACTGGGCTACGTCCCTACAAGTCCCGGCTTGGCTACCGGACTGCCTCCCTAACAAATATCTTTCACATAGTCAGTGCTGGTTACTGGAGTATCACAGATTATTCATAATTACATGGTATTAAATGTCCCGCATTGAAGCTTTTCCCCCATCCCGCCTTTGCTTTACTGTTAACGGGTTGGTTTTTGGCTAAGTGGTGAAAAGCAGGGAGCGACATTATCATAGTTTGAAATAAGACTTGGAGTTCACAGTTGCACCAAGCTCCTTTGTAGCTTCCAGAGAGAAAGGAAAAGGGGAGACTACGGTCGCTCAAGGGAGGAAGGGAGAGACATACTCTTATACACGATCTACATTGGTTCCTCTATTAAATGCGTACACATTAAGAAACAAATATGGACTGTTTTGCCGGAAACATTGAGTGTTAACTGGAAAAAAAATGTAGCAGTAACGCGGATTTCCATTAAGCAAAATTTGGTTAATTGGTGTCTTACATTACGTCTATCATTCTGATCGATATTGCTCTCACTAGGAAGACTGCGCACGTTTTTAATTTGCTCAAACCTTTTGGAATAATTTTGGAAAAAGTGGGACTATTTATTATTTTAATTGAGCCCCTCAATCAAACATCGTAAAAATTAAAAAATAATTTAATGCCCATTATACAAACGGCCTGTAAAAAAAACAGCGCCAGGTAGTTCAGAATTATATTTTTTCCCTTCTTCATTTTTATGCAGTCTATTAGTTTAATTGCTGTTTGGGGTAATTATTCGATTTACCGGTAGTGAAAAACCATGACAATGCTAATATTTGTATAGGTAATTGCCAACATAGATAAAAACGCTTCATTACCGGGCATAAAAAAATCTCAATAAAAGTTCTATTAGCTACGTAATAGAACAAATTATGTCAAGGCGTAATGCTTGCCGGAAGCGAGAGAGAGGTATACAAAAAAAAAGTAACCATCTCTGCTATTTTTTTGTTTTTTTTCTTAACTCGGAAATTGCTTATCATGATATAAAGTCATTTTTCTAAAAAGATACATTATTCGTAAGAAATAATAACCGTAGGTTAGAAAAGTATCGGACGAAATTAATAGCTGTAATAAATATTTCCCCTGATTTACACTTCGTATTTCTTGGTAAGGAAAGTATTGCTCAAGTACATGTATATGCAAGTTGTAAGCTGTAATTATAATGTCATTGAGTGCGCTGATAAATCATATTATTTCTGAGAGGTTTGCTAAGTACTACGATGAAGTCTACGAATTTTTGTAAATATTAGTATACAATTATTAATTACGTTCTTACATGATATATGTGTAAATATAAACTACATGATTTCTCAAACATATGAAAAGGCAATGGAACAATATACATATAAATTTGCTGTATAAAGCCTGGCTGCAATCTATCGCATAAATAAGCCATCCGAGGTGATGGGAGAGGTGCGGGCCACTTTATTTGCGAGGCTACCTTACCTTTGTCAGGGCCGGGGACAAGAGTTATAGACCCTGGGCGGTTTAGCAGATCGGGCCCTTCCCCCCACTCTCCAGCTGTAATCTACAGCAGAGGATAAGCATATATCTGTATTTCACTATATATTTTTATTTCAATATAGGTCCGCATTCCAGAACTTACGTACACAGTTTATTTTAAATTTTTCTATAATAAAAAACTTTAAACAGATAGCAAAATATGCTGGGAAAGGAAGGAATATATATATATATATCATCAGTATAACAGAGACATTCTCCAAGGACATAGGAATGGAATTCGGCCTCGATAAGTGCAAAATACAGAAGAATAGCAAAGAAGATTTACCAGGCATCGAACTCGAAGACGGGAGACTACTGAAGACCTTGGACGAGGGCGAAACCTACAAATACCTAGGGATAATGCAAAAACGGCAGCAGGAGCACAAGAAAGTCAAAGTCCAGCTCACGCAAGCATTCCAAGAAAGACTTAGAAGCATTGTGAAGACGAAACTGAGCGGGAAGAACACCACGCAAGCAATTAACGCATATGCGGTACCAGTGCTCACCTACTCCTTCGGGATCATCAAATGGTCCAACACTGAACTAGAACAACTCCAGCGGAAAATGAGAACCATCCAGAGAAGAGCCGGACAACTACACCCTGCAACGGCAATTGAACGGCAAACACTACCCCGGGAAGAAGGAGGACGCGGACAAGCGGACCTCAAAGACTTACATGACAAGCAGATCCAGAGCATGAGGCAATACTTCCAGTTGAAGAGTCCCCGATCGCCACTCATCCAAGCCATAATACAAGCAGATGCAAATTACACGCCACTAAACCTGTGTAGTACCGAAGAGCGTGTCCTGGAAACAGCCAATGAACAGAAACTGAGAACTTGGGCCGGAAAACCATTACATGGCAGGCACTACAATGACCTGCAACAACCACACGTTGACAAAAAGGCATCAAATTCTTGGCTGGCCAAAGGCACTCTCCAGCCAGAGACAGAAGGATTCATGCTAGCCATCCAAGACCAAGTGATCGCAACAAGGAACAATCAGAAATTCATCCAGAGAAAAGACATAGAAAGCGACAAATGCAGACACTGTCATGCGGCATCGGAGACAATCCAACACGTGATGGCAGGATGCAAGATCCTTGCGCAGTCAGACTACAAACATAGACACGATCAAGTAGCGAAAATAGTCCACCAGAAATTGGCAGCGAATGCTGGCTTTCTGACAGAAAAATGCCCGTACTACAAATATGAGCCAGAGACCGTGCATGAGAACGAAACACACAAGCTTTACTGGGATAGAGCAATCATAACAGACAAGACAGTCCCACATAACCGTCCTGACATAACCCTCGTCGATAAATCGAATAAGACCACGTACTTAATCGACATAGCAGTACCCAACACCAATAACATACAGGTGACCTACACAACAAATATCACCATGTACCAAGACCTCAGACATGTAGTACAAGACATATGGGATATGGAAAAGATCTTGACAACAACGTACAAAGGTTAACCAGGGCTTACCATAACTAGTAAAATTTGACACTGGTCGGAATATACGAAATACAAATGAAGAAGGTAAAAGACATTTACCATCTGCAAAAATATTCGCCATATATTTTTGCAGACGGTAAATATCTTTTACCTTCTTCATTTGTATTTCGTATATTCCGACCAGTGTCAAATTTTACATATTATGGAAAAGATCTTCGCCATCCGCTTAGTCCTCACAGCGACAGGGATAGTACCAAAGACGCTTGGACGAATTTGGATGTATTCAACATTGACTCAAACACCTGCATAGAACTGCAAAAAGCCACAATCTTAAACACGTGTCACATTTTCAGGAAGTTTCTAGAAATGGCATATTAAGAAGTGATGTAAGAGGCTTGGAAACATGGCCCTCTGCCCGTCCCAAAAC
Organism: Dysdera silvatica; assembly: GCA_006491805.2. Classification (NCBI taxonomy): domain Eukaryota; kingdom Metazoa; phylum Arthropoda; class Arachnida; order Araneae; family Dysderidae; genus Dysdera; species Dysdera silvatica. The sequence goes on from QLNU02014802.1 coordinate 135,458,040, forward strand.
CTATTTCCGCCAAGTATGTGCGAGAGAATTGCTTTATTATATATATATATATTGGAATAGGTTTAAAAAGAAAGAAGAACACTATCAAAATGTTTCGAGAATTGAAACGAAACTTCAAAAATTGCGGAGTAATCTCTATTTTAAAATGGAGAGTAAAAAATAAGTTTTGAAAGAAAAGCAATATAGCAAAATATTTTGGTTCGAAAAC
>QLNU02014802.1:135466362-135480972 GCA_006491805.2 Dysdera silvatica
ATTTGGAAGACTGCATAATCGTAACCAGGGGGAGGTTTTAGGGTTGTAACCCCCATCGCAATGAAATTTTGTATATTTAACATAGGAATATATGAGTTGTAGCTCTGTAACCCCTCCCATTAAGCCTATAACCCTCCCTTATGAACTTTCTGCCTACGCCGCTGGAAGACTGTAAGGTCTGACTGGCCCTTTGTAGACCTGTCACTGTGGAAACACAAACAACATAACAATCCATAACCCGTGCTGGATTGAGGCAGGAGACAGTCATGTCCAGAGTCGCCGCATTGGTAAGAGGCGCGTTTGTGCAAAATTGGATTTCAGTGCTCCCATAAAATAGAATTTGCAATTTGAAATGAAATTAATTTCAAGAAATTTTTATTTCTTTAATATATTTATTTATTAATTACAAATGCCAGGCGTTTGACTATTTAGTTACCGACCTTGGAAAATGGCAGAAATTGTAGTAGATTTTGCGTTATGCTGGATGCACCACGTGGAGGATTACAGTCAGTGGCGTAATTACTATGGAGGAAACTTACGCAACGCGCAAGGGCCCATTTCGAAAGCGGGCTCGAAATTTTGTCAGAAAGAACTGTAAACAAAATAAACATAAAATGTTTTATTTGCTTTTTCTTTCTTTTTGTTTCCTCTGAGGAAAGGATTTTTTAATTATTATAATTAATTTATTCATTAATTTTTTCCCCGATAGGCCCTATAGTAGACCATCCGTAAGTTCTAAGCTATCCGCAGTAGACACAGTGAGTTTTATAGCCCATCAAATCTGTTGCCCACGGGTCTAAATGGTGGTGAGGTCTTTATCCTGGCTAAACGTTGAACCATTTTCAAGGATGTACAGTGGACACCCCACTCCCCCTGTCGTTAGCAGAAAGGAAACAGAAGCACACCCAAAATCGAAGGCAGCCGAACGCTAAAAACTTTCTCCCAGCCCCCCAAAAGTTGAAACTTTTCGGGGTTCGTTTTTATGGTTTTGCGTAAGAACTCAAAATTTATAGTTACGCCACTACTTACAGCATTTTATCTTCTTAGAAGTGCAACCGCAGAACTTGAAAATTAATCTTGTAGTCCTCCAGAAGACAGATTCCATTGACCAGGTCCAAGACTTTTAATAGCGGTTGCAACGACGCACCAAAGTTTGCAATATTATACTTCCTTAATATATAAATGCAATATATACGTATACATTTATGCACTCATGATAATTAAACACATGTATATACTGCTCATGTACTCTAAACAAATTTTGTTCAACTTGAAAGTTTTTAAGTATATATGCACATAATAATATATTTTATTGCAGTGTAAAAATTATTATTTGCCATCTTGAAATGGCGCCCTTCCTATCAGGCGCCTTTCTGCAGAGCATAAATTGTACACCCGCAAGCGGGGCCCTGGTCGTATTTGTTATGTATCGTGGTAAGTCTATATTACATTATGGGGTGAACATCTACGTATTCGGACTCAATATATTTTAGAAAACTTTAAATAAATTTAACTGAAGCCAGCTTTATCAAATTAGGGAGCTGAAAAGTACAGAAAAATACAAGTAAGAACATGAAAACAATGAAAAAAAAACATGGTAACGTATTCGTCTCATGCCTAGTTATCTCGGGTTCGACTCCCAAAGATGGCAAGGATAGAACTCTTACAACTAACTGCTAATTGCAGTCCAGGAGTTGGTATCATGGGCCGTAAGAGGTTCGCATTTCCCGGAAACCTGCAAGTTCTGGCGCAGCTTGACCCTTTATGTTTTGCGCCGTAGAAGGCAAAGACAAACAACGAGGAAAGTTTTTGTTCAAAATAATACCTTTGATTTTAAGTGTGTTTTTAAACTGAAAATTTATGAAAGAAACTTACGGCGCAAGTACAGCTGGTTGATGCCGCGCTAGAACTTACAGTTTTCCGAGAAATCTGAACCTCTGAAGGCTTAGGGTGCTAACTACCAGATTTTAGTGAGCAACTATTTGGTAAGTGTGATTCTTTCGGCACCATTGGGGTTCAAACTTGGGTCAAGGGCAAGATAAGCGAACGCGTTACCGCTGCATAACTGCAGGGCCAGAATGACATTTATAAAATATGGTATAGTGATAAGGATTTATATACAATATACTGCTAAATTAGTTTATCATTATTCTGCTATTTTTAGCGCCTCGGTGATTATATTTGGCTGATTATACTGTGGTAACGCATTCGCCTAGTGTGCGGTTATTCTGTGTTTAACTCCGAACTGCACCAAGAAAGAACACTTACTGAACATCTGCTAACCGCAGTCTGGGGATGATTTCCTACGTCTTAATAATAATAATAATTATTTTTTCTCCTTTGAACGTCGTTGTGATAATACATGTCCACGCAAAGAAAGGTCCCAAATAAATATCTATTATGAATATAACAGGCTTGAGGACCTCAGACTGATTCAACATAATAATTCACACAAACAATAAATTCAGCCATCAGGCAGGGGTTATGATACTTCAGAAAACTGCAAGTTCCGACGCAGTATATTCCTGGCTGATCTTGCGCCGTAAAACTCAAACAAATCATGGGTGTTTGATTGCGTTTACCCAATAAGCTTTGTGTACGTCAAAGGTGGGAACCTTGACATGTTAGAAAGACTATTTATACAATACTATTTATTCTTAATGATTAGTACTGTTTTTTTTGTATAAAGGTTTAACCTTTATTCTGTTTATATGCCTCTTATATCCAAAGATGCAATTAGTTATTGGCTAATAAATAGTTGTCAAGGCCACTTTGTTTATAAAGCCTCAAACGGCAACAAATTCGAAGATATTCGCAAAAAGACAAATTTTAAATAATGGTCAGGAGCGCCATATCCTAGTTAAGTCTCTGACTGTGTTTAGTAAGGCAAGACAATAAATCATATATCCGCCACAGGCCATAGGGCCGTAGATTCTCCAATTCTGTTGAACGTAAATTTATTACGGTTGGAGATCAATTTAAGTCAGCTGGTCCATTGGTTGGCTCATAACTCGGTCTTGGAATGCAAAATACTGCAATAATACTGCAATAATACAAAAACTGGCAACTTTAACCACCTTCCGAAAAAGTTACTTTCCACAGCTTAAAGGTGTAGAATCCACTGCATTCTTACGGCGCGTGTATGGAAACTTTTCTTCAGAACTTTAATTATGCTATTTTAATGCAGTTTCTTATATTACATCAATCAGCTGTGTTTTAACGTTTGATTTTAATGTGGGGCGAAGGATAGGTCAGAGTTTTATGAGATTTGACAGGAAGAAGGGAAAGAAAATTGAAAAGGGATTTGGAGTCTGGTCGCCAAAGCAGGGACATCTCCGGCTAGATGTCTTAGCTCCGATGAAAAGATTGATGCAGCTGAGCATCTGGACAAGATGTCGAGTTCTCTGAACAGTCGAGGTGTGATTAACTTACTGATTTCAATCGCTCAAGATCAGCGTTTACCAACTGCTTCAAGTCGCGACCTTCTTTTATAGTAGCCAACTAATTTCTGACCCCCCCCGACTCATTTGTGCAATTAAAGCATTTTAAGAGAGTAAAGAAAATACATTAAATATAAAATTTTCAAAATAAATATTTTTAATATGCAACTAACCTACTATTCGGTACGGTAGTTCCGCTTACCTGTGAGCATCCAGCTGTATCCTGGCAGTAAATATAGCTGGTTTCCAGTATGTCACTAAGAGATCAACACTGATGAATTATTCCGTTTATGACATTGAAACAAAACTTAATTACTATACATAAATTAAGAGACACTGTGAATTAACTGATGAAATAGTTTTACGTAAACATTGGATTGGTTCACGATTTGTACTTGGTTAAAATGTATTTTAACTTAATTAACACGCAAATCGATACATTGTTACACCTGAATTTACTACTCCATCCTAAACAAAACTCTGCTAAATCCAATAATGCAATGACGGATAATAGAAAAATTGTTGCAAACTCACTATATTAAACAATATAAACAACATAGAACGTTACTGTGTAGTCTGCATATATACACAGCATGCTTTTTTTTTAAATTTAACAGCATCCGCTGTGGTGGATCTTCTCTAAGTCACTTTTTTTATTTATCAAAAAATAGGCATTACGACGATTAGTAGAATATTGCAATGTAGCCATGTTGAAATATAAAATGTTGGAAATCTTCGGTATAAAATTTCTTATATAAAAATAAATTTAAATAAAAATAGTCGGGGGACCCCTCCAAAAAAACTTCACGAACCACAGGATGACAGCTATTGTCCTATATTTATAATTCATCCTTTAAGATGTAAAGAAAAAAAATGAATTCTCCTCTGATTTATATTTTGGTTCTAAGCCATCTTAAAAATAACGCCAGGCTATACTTTTAGGATTAAGCTTGCATATTTAAATTTGATTGAAATATTTAATCTTGTCTTGTCTGTGTGTGTGTGTGTACATGTGAAAGTTTTTGGAAAAGTTGGCCGAGCTGGCGGCACTGTATTTCCAGGGGTTGATGGTTCGAAACCCTATAGTTTCGCAAGAGGAAAATGTGTTATGAGAACTGTAAAAATTTCCTTTAAAAACCACTGCCGAACATGCAAGTTCTTGAAAAGACGGCTGGATTTAATATTGTCTGTAATATATAAGGGGGGCAAAATAGGTTTGCAGTATGGGGGTGATGCTTATTATTATTATTATTATTGTTACCATTATCATCATCACAAATTCATATTATTAATTAATACTTTAATGGTATGTTTATAACATGGTATTTTAAGGTACTAATAAATGAACTTTAGGTTAAAATTGCCATGTTAGCTGTAAACCTGAACCTCAAATTAAATTGAAATTATATCACTTATTCGATCTGCCAGTCAGTCAAGCAGGGGGTAAATAGTCCAGATTAAAGGAAACTGAGGTGTGAAAATGAAATTCATGGTCTAACGAACCTAGAACTTTTCATTTAGTGAAAAAAGGGAAAATTGTGAAAATTCGGGGTCATGTGTGTACGAAATTTGGTCTGTGATCCAATGCTATAAAAATGATCAGCGGTATGTAAAATTCGTTGAACAACTCTGTTCGTTTAGGCTAGATGCACCAAATTGTTCACTGATTTCTTCAACGAATGATTTGGCACACCCATATTAGCGATGTGTCCAAATCTTTCCATTTAGTTAAAATCGTATGTACGGTCTCACTTTTCTTGTCGCAGAATGGCTATTTATGACCTTGCGCCTTAAAAATACAACCAATCAACCAAATACTTCCAGTACAATTACAATGCTTGACAAAATCTCTTCTGTTTCAACCAGTTTCGTTTTATTAAGCTGTTGATCTCTATGAAGGGGATCCGAAATTTGGACTCAGTTAATGAAATATACATTGCAATCACTATCGGTAATGACTTAATTACTATTAATTGACTAATTAATAGTAACTAAAAAAATAACAAAAAATACGTAATAAAACTAATTATTAATAACCAAATAATTACTGACTAAAAGTAATATTCATCATAAGTAAAATATAAATGACTACAGGTATTTAATATTTAACTTTTAATTTTTTCGTAACAAGCTTCTACTTTATATTCTCTTGCAATTCTAACCCAAATCATCATTTAAGATGTAAAGTAAAAAATGATTTCCTTTCTGATTTATTATTTTGTTCTGAGCGCCCTTAAAAATAAAAAAAGAAGATATTTTAGGATTAAGCTTTTATATTTCCATTTGATTAAAATATTTAATATTGTCTGTAATATGTAATTAGAACGAAATGGGTTTGCAGTGGGTGATACTTATTATTATTACCATTATTATCATTAAGTTATATTATTAATTAATACATTAACTGTAATTTTATAACATGGTATTTTAAGGTACTAATAAATGAACTTTAGCTGTAAACCTGAACCCTAAGTTAAATTGAAATTATATCACTCATTCGATATGCCAGACAGTTAAGCATAGATAAATAGTCCAGATTAAAGGAAACTAATGTTCAAAAATGAAATTCATATTCTAATGAACCTACAACTTTTCATTTTGTGACAAAAGAGAACATTTCGACAATTCGGGGTCATGTGTATGAAATTGTCGTCTGTGATCCAATGCTATACAAATGGTTACAGGTATGCAAAATTCGTTAAAGGACTCTGATCGTTTATGCTGGATGCGCAAGATCGTTCACTGATTTCTTCAACGAATGATTTGGCACACCCATACCAGTGATGTGTCCAAATCCTTGCAGTTATTTAAAACCGCGTATACGGTCTCACCTTGCATGTCGCATAATGACTATTTATGTCCTTGCGCCACAAAAATACAACCAATCAACCAGGTACTTCCAGTTGAGTTACAATACTTGACAAAATCTCTTCTGTTTCAACAACTTTTGTTTTATTAAGCTGCTGATCTCCATAACGGGGGATCCGAAATTTGAGCTTAGGAAATTAAATATACATTACAATCATCATAGCTAATGGCTTAATTACTATTAACTGACTAATTAATAATAACTAAATAATTGTTGACCAAAAAAGAATATTCACCATAAATAAAATTAAAATGGCGAAGGTGTTTAATATTTAAATATGATCTATAATTACTCTTCGTTTATTATGAAATTTATGTTAGAATGTAAAGTGATTTGTGTATATTCATTTGATACTAAAAACAATATACTGGATTTAAGCTATATAAATAAATTTCCTTATTATGATTTGTTTGGAAAGACCATAATTCATTTTTCAATAGTGTTCGCAAAAGAGTCAAATGGACTGCAATTTTCTGTGTTTGTCTCATAAATATTTTTCATAAAGAGTTTCGTCACCTAAATCTACTTTTCCTGAGCAGGTGGACAAAAGGGGGCAGCATGGACAGGAAAATTCCTCATGGGGCTGTCTTCTTTCCCGTGTTTGGGATTGCTTACAAGGGAATGTTTAGTCACAAGTAATTTCCAAGAAATGAACGATATGCTTCAGACTTATTTTGCTCCGTGTCCATGATATTGGACATACTCATCAAAATAATCTGATTTTTATAAGCGGTAGTATTGATTTAATTAACCTGCGATTTTTTTTGTTTGTTTGTGTGGCTTCCGTCTTGCTGAAAGAGGTAGTCACCACCCTCAGCAACTAGTTGTGGCACCAACCAAATGCTTAGCATTTCCAGATAACGTTCTCCATTTAGGGTTCCTCTGTGGAAGAAAACTGGACAGTACTCAGTCCGCTTTTATATGGACAAACACGTGGATTTTTGAAGAATTCCGTTAAACCCCCAGGATCTGGTGTGGATTCTCACTTCTTCGTATTCGCACATTGTGCCGATTGATCTTTCCACTTTAATGGAAGGTCGCTTCATCACTGAAAACGATCTTTGACAGGAAGGTATAATCTTTTTCCATTAACGTCTTGAGATTAGCGCAAAATACAAGTCGACTGTCATAGTCTTGCATATAACTTTTGGACCATCTGCAGATTGTAAGTGTGAAACGACAAACGTTTCAGTAAGGTCTTACTAACTGTGCTTTTCGAGATCTGTAACTCTCGGCTAGCTGTGCGAGTAGACCTTTTTTAATCTATGCAAAAAAGCTTACGAGATCAGCAACTTCCAGAGAGAAGAATGGTCGGCCAGAATGTCCTTTTTCTCTGATCACAGACACATCCCTTGTCTTTAAACTTCATGTACCACTTCAAAATCGACTTATTAGTAGATGGATGCGCATTACATTTGCGTTTGGAAGCACACTGAACAGTCACAATACTTTCTGTTTTAGCAAATTCCAGAAAGCACCAGCTGCATTGTTGTGGGGTGGGCGCCATCTTGAAAAGCATCGTTTTGTAGCTGTTACAGGAATGTAAGAAATGTTTTACAAAATAAAAGAAAATGTTTAATTTTTGTGTACCTGTTGCCATTAAAATTTTTATCACATTAAAATAACTTTTTATTTTATAATCATTCGAAATCAAGGACTTTTTTGTGGGCATCCTGCATATAATAATTCATTTTGATCGGTGCAAACTCTAGACAGCATAGATGGGAAAATAAAAGTTACCAGAATAGATGGAGTACAAAAAGCTTTAATCTTTAACGAATTGAACGATGCACAAATTTAACATTATTTATGCAAATATTCATTAAACATGTGATAATGTGTCTTCCATTTCAGTGTTATATTTTTTTTATCTTGTCACTGACCACTCACGGTCCACCTTTTAATCATTGTGATGATACTGGAAGCATACCATTTCAACGGTTTATTTGCGCAGTGGGGGTACTGTATACGGATGCATAATATTATTACCCTTCACAGGGATAACACAATTGCCAAATATGGTCAACACAGAAAAGCCTCCGGGGCGAGATTTTTGTATCTTTTTCTCCAAAAACAAAAATCTCTAGTTTGAGCTACATATACGTGGGTGGCAAAAATTATTGTACAGTACTGTATACCCAGCCCATGCTGTCTATGGTTAAACATCGGAATTCAATACTTCATTAGTATTACATAATTGTTATTAATATTCAAAGAGTGTGCTTTTTCTGGAAAAGTGCCTTTTAAAATCAGAACCTAGCGAGTCTATTTTCGTAATGATGCGATAATTTTATACCCTCATTTTGTTAAATAGCGGTATTAACAAAACACTTCTGAGAGTTTAATTATTTCAGCAATTATTAATGAAGAATACTTAAACGAGGTGACAAAATATGAATGTGAATTTTAATTGTGTAATAAAATTTTAAATAACAACATTTATCCAGATCCAATCCTAAATGACAGAATTAAAAGCTAAGCTTTTAAAAACGCTTCTGCCATTAAATAAAGATAAAATTTAATTAAACGCGTGGGTTTTAGCAATTTCCGATTAAAAAGAATTATATTTTAGACAAACACTTTTCATTTACAGAAGACAAATATATAAAAAAAAGCAGTTTTGCGCTAATCTTAATTGCAGCATTTAATAAATGAATATTTGTTCCATTAATTTAGCGAATTTCAACAAATTATGATGGAAAAATTAGGCATATTTTAATGGACAATTTGTTATTTGCGTTTAAAGAATTTTAAACTGCTGGGTAGTTATTTATGTTCTGCTTATTTTAACCTTTGCGATACTATATACATTTTCTAACAGTTTTCTTTTCTTGTCAATTTCTCAATTTTATAAAAAAAAATGTGAAACAAAGTAAGAATTAATGGTAGTGCAATGTTCTCTGAAATCATTACACTTTTGTTTTCATGAAATAAATTATATTTCCTAGGACTAATTGATCAGAAAGTGTCAAATTTGGGTAATTATGTGTGCCATCCGAAGGTATAGGCTGTATCGTCGACCCTTCTTCTCTTACAAAGGAAGCAAGGCAACACTTTAGAAAGGAAATAAGTCATAAAGTTGGCTCAAAATTTTATATACGAAGTTGTTTCATTACGTGGTTATTCAAATTAATGATATCTTAACGCATAATTTTGTTTAGCAACCAATAATTTTTGGGCTCTCGGCACGTCATACATAAAGTGTTCAAAAGCTGATATCAGTGCTGGATTTACGTATTCTATGTTATTTCTTGCATTCTATCCGAGAGGATTACAATAGAAAGATTAATCCAAATAACTCTCCTCATTACAATATTTTGGGATCATTTTCTTGCCTATTTTCCCAAAATCAAAAAAACACTTCCATTATTGGTAAAAATATAAGTTTGTACTTAAGAGCTTGGCTTATGTGCAAGAATAATACTTGGAAATTCAATTTCAATAGAAAGAAATGAGCTCTTCAGTATTAAATACTAGAACACGCCAGGAAATGAAAGGCCACTTTCGTTGTTAATGGCCATAAAAATGTATATTTTTAAACTTCTTGTTCCCTTACCTCAGTGTGTCCTCATTTAACACAAGTTTCACATTCTTCTCATGGCAAATGATTCCATTTGATTCACCAATATCCGTGTTCACAAAGAGAAGTGGACGACGTTAGTCTGCGTCGGATACAGGAGCGTATCTAGATATGAAATATTACATTCATCGTTAATGGCGATCCAACTGCCAGCTTTTAAACGTATTCGCTTATTATAGTGTTTTTCAATTTTTTTCCAGTTAAAATGCGTTTTCCTGTCTTTATGGCAAATAATTTCATTTTCTGCATTAAAACTGTGTTTTAAAGGAGAAGAAGGAGGGCGACATTCGCAAACCCCGTGTCCAACACCAAATATTAAAGTGAAATTTAGAATGGCCTTTCGTCGTTAACGATTATCAAACTTCTAGCTTTTAAAAGTCTTGTTCTATTCTTTTGGTGTTCTTCAGGTGCTATGCACTTATTTTTCTTATGGAGGATTGTGTTTCAGCTGCCATGCAAAAGGCAAAATTAGTGTTTTAAAAGAAAAAATCCTAAGACGCACGTTTTAAAAATTGACTGAGGTCAACCTTTTGAAGCGTTGTTGCTTTCAGACTTTAGAATTCCATTTGAAATTCTTTACACTATAAATGAAATCGATTTCGGGCTTTGCAAGTCCATAATTCTGTTTAGTCCATATACTTACAGACGACAGTCGCATGTACACCCTTTGGAATCCCATGAGGATGTGCAGGTATATCAATTAAAAGCTTCTTAATAATTTCTTGATTTTTTTTCCTTTTTGCATTGCTGATAATTTACAACTTCCCATTGTGCTCATCAATATTATGAGTTAATGTGATGTGATGTCAAGGGTAAACGTGGGAGTGCCGTATATTTTGCAGTTGTTGATCCTCCACTCTGTATGCCTTGTAATTGTCGAATATGTGAGTTCTTCATTCCTACAGTTGAAACGCGTTGCTAAGTAAAGAGCCCACGCCTGCAAGGATTCGGATCATTATATGGGATAACAATATGTTTAATTAATTAATTCTCAGGCACAACGATTATATTGTTATGATAACGCACATAACATCAGCTTCATTCTATATTTGGTTCAAACGGCCGGGTAAAGCAAAGCCATCCTGAGAAATGGTAGCTTCCTCACAGAACCCCAGATCCACAATCTCTTTTCCATGTCTAAATATTCTCGCTACTTTCCTATTTCTGATTCCAACATGATACACTTCTGGGACCAAAAGCGAATTCAAGTTTGAGACACTTCTAAGTGTCACAACGATATCGGCACCGGAAGCTTAGAATTTCGCTGGAAACATCAAAATTATTTAAATAAATTTTTAATGAACTCCAGCGATTAGACGCGTCACCATCCTTAGAAGCCCATTCTATTAACACAGGGTCCGAAAAACTCTAATTCATTACCAACTGATGATATTGTGCAAGTCTACGCTATCCTATTGACATACAATTTATGTCAGCACATCCTGCATTCTATATTTTTACTACGCAATACCTTTTTAAAAAATGTCGAGTTTGGAAAATTTTGTTTTTGAGCTTTCTGCTGGTCGCCCTAGGCACGTGCCTTCCGTATATATATATATATATTCAAAAATCCGTCTCCGATACTTGGTGAAAGCCTGAAAATAGTTTTCGCGTGTGGAAATGTGGCATTCCGCTCTCTGAGAGAATACCATCCTTGTATGTAGATGTCCTATGATGCAACCAATAAATGTGAACATATTCAAGGCTTAAATCTCTCACATATTGCTTATCTTGTTTACTCCTACAACGACTGGGCGTTTTATGCAAAGGCCGGTCCCGAAATACTGGATACTTTTTCAACATTGTCTGTATAATGTCACTAGCAATACATGTATCAATGATAATTGAATTTTCTTAACAACATTGTATTTGCGTATAAAACGAAAATTTATTTACACAATGTACGTTTCACCCAGGCTTCGCTGCTCTTATTCAGGAAGTCTGGCCACCTTCCTCGCACTCAACTTCATACGCTCAATATCGGAAGCCCGAAAATTCCAGAATTTAATTCTTTCTATGCTGCTATCAAACGTGAAAAATAAAACTAAAAATATTGTTGTTTTAAGTGCATGTGGAAAGAGGACAATCCGCTTGAAGGTATAAAAAAAAAAGATATCTCCCGCGATTTCAGCGTTCACCATCATACAAAATCAAACCTGAGAGCCAGGGGAAATTAAGAGCTGTCATCAGAGGGTAAATAACCAATGCACATATCTGTCTTTATTACTGTAATAAATGGTAGGATTTGGTAATTTGCGGATAAAAATAATCGCGTGCATCATGATGAAACGGCATTTTAATCTTCTTTGTTATGACGTTTGCCCCGACATTACATGCTAGCAGGGCCGTAGTTAGTGATTGCGTGGAAGGCCCCCAACTTCAGGGGCGCAGACGAGGAAGGGCGTAAAATCGGCTGAAATAATTCATATGGAAGAATATGTTGGTGGCTGGGGGCGCAATGTGAAAGGTTCCGCCAGGGGTCAAGATCATACAGTTATGGTCCTGCATGCTCGACGTGTCATGCAGTTTACTCCTCTTTTGTAGTACATCCGTAAAATGAGTTATTGCATGCTTTTTCTTTCAAGGAGGAAAGTCGTTAGAAGAAACCTAGGCTTTGCAAACTGAGCGCTATTAACATCTTAAGCATGAAAAATTTGACGCTGGTTTAAGGCGACAGCTATGGTAAATCGATTTCGTCGTTATTCGAATCGTTACTTCAGATTTTTTGAGGAGAGTTTATGAAGATAAACATTTGCAACAAAGGTTTGCACATTATGACAAGCCAGATAAATGGTAATTGCTGAAGCAACCGCTTATCTCCCTTCCTGTTCTTCTAAAGCTGCTGTCTGTTTGTGTTGGTGGTACTTTGCAGAGGGTGAAACCATAAATAGGATTTTTTACGGGATCGGTCCTTCGCACTTTTTGTATCTTCAATATTTTAATGAGTCAAGATTGGCCGAAGGTTTTCATCGTGTTATTGAAATCCCCTTGAAGATAAATCCATTCGCACTGCTTCAGGCAACTATCAAATTGATGATGATGGGGATGTGTGGAGTTATTAAATAATGGATGTTTTATAATTATGTTTATTCTATGATTTTATACATTTTTTATTTGGAATCTGATTTGGATCTGATGTACTTGCAACTTCCAGAAGACAATCTTTAATTCTTTTGTTGATTAAGAAGCCAACACCACTTGTTCTTCCAGTTTCCGTTCCTCTATAATAAAACAAATGTCCGCTTTTAAGTTCCACCAATTCTTCACCTTTTCTTCTGACTTCACTGAGTCCTATAATGTCCCATTTGATCTTTTCAAGTTCTTTAAATTCCTGAAGTCTTACTTCAGAAGCAAGGGATCGTCCATTATACGTAGCCAAGGTCAATAACAAACGGCAGCCTGGGCCATTCCAGTGATTCTTAGCACCCCCTGCTTTCATGCCACGCTGACCGCTGCCTTGATCAGGAGCACTCCAGCACCTGGAGACTAGGGGCCATGGTTTTTGGTGTATTAGCATATTGGAGGAATTAGCCATCATTTCACCACGCTGGCTAGACGGGTTGGTGAATTAGCCCTCCCCTTCCGCCTTTCCATCCGTGCAGCAAATATTAATTTGCCTCATAAATAGAAAGCCCAGCCTGCACCACTTGAAGGCGGGGTAGGACACTAGGTTACTGGCCTGGCCGGTTCCACACATCGTCACATACGTTCAGCGTGTGGGTCTCCTTCCAGTTAGATACCAGCAACCCTTTTGCAGGCCAGTTATATATATATATATAAATAGTAATCACATTATATAAAATAATATTTAAACGTTGCATGTAATGGTACTTTGAATATCTATGGGTAGTATATTGAAAATATAAGAGAACAGTTTAAAATAAATTTTGCATTCAACAGCTCATTAGAAAAGCTTTTGCCATCGTATGGATGTTATTATTCAAGGTTATTATGGCTACAGCGCTGCTGCAACTGTTTCATGGTCTTGATTGACTCCGTGCATGAACGTATTATATGCATATTTAATAAAACCGGCCTTTCATGTCATAATTAATTGAAGAATGCTACACAGAACAGTTTAAACGGTTTGCACAGAACAGTATTGTTATTTGAAAAGTATCTATTATCCATCTCTCACTGCTTTGGTAAATTTTATTTTCTCAGATTATTAATTTTGAAATTTAGTTAATGAATTTCATATTCTTTTTCAAATCTTAAGGTTTATATAAAATAATTTAGAAGGGTATATAAAATAACGAAGCTAGAGTTTGTTTAATATAAAACAAGATATGTTTTTAGTAAAAATTTTCAAATTGTATGAAATACTTGCATTAATGAGATGTTTGTTCTGTCATCGTTGTGTAGGCAAATGTGAAATAATTTACTAAATTTAATTTAAAGATATTTTCTGAAAAAATATGGACAAGAGAATGAAGATGGAAGTGCAATTAATATTTATTAGTATTCAGCAGTGTACTTAGCTAGGATAAAGAGTTTTCAATTCTTCGAAATATAGGAAGAATCCTTTTCTGCAGCAGCCTGGATCCGAATCAAAGAAATTCAGGTCAGCTTTGATGCTCTACCAACTGAGAAAACGGACACCAGCCACATATGTCCTTATATTCAGGGTTATTTTAACCCTTTATCCTCCAAAGATCCCGCTGGGCGGTGACATTCAATATATAGCTTTTAATCCCATTGGATAAATAGCCCGGAGTACA
>QLNU02014802.1:135481072-135498374 GCA_006491805.2 Dysdera silvatica
ATTTTATCTCCAAGAACAGAAATAATGCTTCTGGCGACAGAGATAGAAAGGAATTATTTCTAAACGGCAATTTACAAGTTTTCAAAGCCCGTAATTTCTCTTCCCTAATTTACCTGCACATCCTCAGAAATCCTTATAGTTATTAGCTGTTCATCAATCTTGATACTGTGCTATTCATTTGTTATGTTGATTATTTAGAGATACGGATTTCATAAATGTGTATAAATTGCAGTATTTGCCAAAATTAAAAATTCAGGAAAATGATCAGATACGTGGAATCCCAGGCGTCATGCCTTTTACTTTGTAGGCTTGTTGTGAACCTTTGCATGCGTAGGATTACAGACTTTTAATATTCTTAAGAAATTACGCAAAGTCGAATTTTTAAATATGAGTGAAATTCAAAATCATGCTTAGGAAAGGTACAAACACAAAAATTTATATAGTTTGCTTAATAGTTAGGTTATGACCCCTATAAACTTCATATGTAATATAACATAAAATAGTGATCACATTACATAAAATAATATTTAAACATTGCATGTAATGGCATTATGAATGCTCATGAGCAGTACATTGAAAATATGAGAGAACAGTTTAAAATAAATTTTGCATTCAACGACTCGTTAAAAAGATTTTTGCCATCTTATGAATGATATTATTCAGGGTTATTATTGCTACAGGGCTGCTGAAATTGTCTCATGGCCTCGATTTACTGTGTGCATGAACGTATTATATGTATATTTAATAAAACAGGCGATTCATGTCATAATTAATAAACGAAGTCTACACAGAACAATTTACTAAACGTTACCGACCTACATATGTATTGTTATTTGCAAAGTATCCATTATCTGCCTTTCATTGCTTTGGTAAATTTTATTTGTTCATATTATTAATTTTGAAAGTTAAAGAATAAATTTCACATTCTTTCCCAAATCTTAAGGTTTATATAAAATAATTTAGAAGGGTATAGATAATAGCGAAGACAGAGTTTGTTTAATATAAAACAATATATGCTTTAACAAAGAATTTCAAATTGTGTGAAATACTCACGTAAATTAGATGTATAATCTGTCATTGTAGTGTAGGCAGCGGTGAAATTACTTTCTTATATTACATTAAAAAGTACTTTCTGAAAAAACATGGACAATATAATGAGGATAGAAGTTTAATTAATATTTATTATCATTCCGCCGTGTACTTAGATTACTTAGATTAGATATACTTAGATTAGATGTACTTAGATTAGATGTACTTAGATTAGAACTTAATAAGAGGTTTTCAATTCTTCGAAATATAGAAAGAAGTCATTTCTGCAGTAGCCTGGTCACAAGGAAGGACACAGAGCGGTGGTCGTAGGGGTCATGAACCCCAAAAACGTATTTTTCACTGTAAAAAATTTCAACTTTCATGAAAAATGAAGGGTGTTATTCCAAGACCATGGCAAATTCTGTCCGTGACTCCCCCCAAAATGAAATGTGCGTCCGCTATTGCCTGGATCCGAATCCAAGAAATTCAGGTCAGCCTTGATGCTCTACCAACTGAGAAAACGGACACCAGCCATATATGTCCTTATATTCAGGGTTATTTTAACCCTTTATCCTCCAAAGATCCCGCTGGGCGGTGACATTCAATATATAGCTTTTAATCCCATTGGATAAATAGCCCGGAGTACAAAGAATTAATATATTTCGGGGCGTCTGGGTTTGGTAAATTTTTGAAGCCCCTTTTACAAAGCAAAATGTTATATGAAAACCTCCTTCAACATTAATATGGACATGATTGTCATATACAGCGATGTGTTGCGCTGTTCCCAAGATCACGGAATTAGTAACTAGTTTTTGGAAAAGATTGCTTCGTTCATTAACTAAACTAAATTCCTGTAGAACCTGCATTAAGTAAACATATTTTAGACAGGGCTTTAAATGTCACCAGAGAAGAGTGGTCACTATACACGACAGACTTTGCTATAGGCATGTAACTAAGCCCTACAAGTTCTCTATTATATAAAGTGGTTACTTTACTCGGGTGGTCATTTTAAAAAGGTTTTCACGCTACCAGGTTCCATTGTACATTACTTGCCATATGTAGACAATTACGTATCAATTCGCAGACTGCGTTTTAATTTTGCACGGTGACGTATAACCAAATTGGCCGAAAAGCATATGGAAAAGGAATCCGCAAGTTGGCGAGAAAGACAGATCACATTCCACTTGCCAATTTGCATAGGTTGGAATTCATTTCCAATGATTACAAAACCTAGCTTTCCAGTCCCTAGGTACAGGAAGAA
Organism: Dysdera silvatica; assembly: GCA_006491805.2. Taxonomy (NCBI): domain Eukaryota; kingdom Metazoa; phylum Arthropoda; class Arachnida; order Araneae; family Dysderidae; genus Dysdera; species Dysdera silvatica. The sequence continues at coordinate 135,483,363 of QLNU02014802.1, forward strand.
ACTATAGAAAGTACCAAAATGTGAACGCCTCTTAGGTGTAGAGAGGACTCAAAACAAAGCTGTAATTGCATATCCAAGGAAGTAGTCGCTGTCTGTATTTTGTGCACAGGTGTAAACCCTGGTCTATTAAATGCGAAAGTAGGTATATTATATCGAAAAGAATAATGTCTCTCTGCCTAGTATGTTTGAAAGGTTATGAAGAGAAATGAAAGTACCTAAAAATCACATAAACGACCTGCTGAATTCTGAGTTTTTCCTTTTCCTGTTTTTTTATTGCAACGTTAACCATTAAGCCCAATTTTTCGGCCCAAAGATCTTTATTGTCTAACACTAGCCACTAAAATGTTTGACGTTCCAAGTAATAAACTACACTAGTGTGGTAGCGAAATCTTTAGAAAATTAGTACGTTTCTCTCAGATCTAAGATAAAGAAAAATGACGCACATTTCTCAGAAACAATTCCAAGAATCTTAAACATAAAAGAGAAAGGTGCCATTTTAATGGCGACTTTGCTTTATGCCGGTAATAAAGATAGCCATTTGCTAAATTGCCCTATGATACAGACCGGAGTATTCCCTACTATCGAAATGACTTCTTTGGTGGGCAAAAGTTTCCATTTCACTCACAACTACTTCGTGTAATTGTGATAATTTCCGGGAATATTTCATCTCCAAGAATAGAAATAAAGCTTGCGGCGACAGAGATAGAAAGGAATTATTTTTAAACTGCAATTTAGATATTTCAAAGCCCGTAATTTCTCTTCCCTAATTTGCCTGCACATCCTCAAAAATCCTTATATTTATTAGCTGTTCATCAATCATAATACTGTGCGATTCATTTGTTATGTTGATTATTCAGAGATACGTATTTCCTAAATGTGTATAAATTGCAGTATTTGCGAAACTTAAAAATTCAGGAAAATGATCAGATACATAGAATTCCAAGCATGATGCCTTTTGATTCCCAGGCTTTTTGTGAATCTTTGCATGCGTAAGATTACAGACTTTTAATATTCTTAAGTAATTACGCAAGGTGGAATTTTTAAATATGAGTTTTAAAATTAAAAATCGAAAGCTTAGGAAAGATACGGAAACATACAAATTTATATAAAACTTGCAAAATAGTGTTGAAGTATGTGAAACGCGAATATAAAACTTCGTTTAATATTAAAGGATAATATACAGAAACGAATTTTATCCACAGCACTGCTGAAAATAAAATATTTTGTGTTAGGGAGCCTAATTTTTACACGAGTCCGAAAATTACAAGTGTAATAAAATCCCTTGTATGTAAATGGCTTAAATTATATAAATACGTACAGAAGGGAGCATATAAAGCAAAATGTTATATGAGAACCACTTTCAACATTCATACGGACATGACTGTCATATACAGCGATGTGTTGCTCTGTTCCTAAGATCACGAAATTAATAACTAGTTTTTGGAAAAGATTGCTTCGTTCATTAATAAAACTTTATTCCTGTAGAACCTGCCTTAAGTGAACACCTTGTAGACTGGGTCTCAAAGGTCACCAGAGACTCGTGGTCACTATATACGAAAGACTTTGCTATAGGCATGCGACTAAGACCCTACCAGTTCTCTATTATATAAAATGGTCACTTTACTCAGGCGGTCACATTAGAAAGGTCGTCATACTACCAGGTTCCACTGTACAATACTTGTCATACGTCAAGAATTACGTATCACTTCTCAGACTGCCTGTAAATTTTAAACGGTGACGTAAAACCAAATTGGCCGAAAAGCTTATGGAAAATGAATCTCCAAGTTGGCGAGAAAGGCAGATCATATACCACTTATCAATTTGCATAGATTGGAATTCATTTCCGGTGATCACAAAACCTAGCTTTCCGGTCCCCCTGTCCAGGAAGAAACTTTAGAAATTGCTGTATTTCCTGAATAAATGATCAAGGTGGAAAGTATTATGGAGAGAAGCGAAGCGGTAATTTTCTTCATGAAACAAAATCTTTGTCAGAAAGGCGATAAACAACAAGACTCTTAAATTCGGAGTGTCTTGAAAGGAAACTGCTCAGTTTAAGACTTAAACGCAATCTTGTTTTTCGCCGTTTTGCATCTTAAATCACGGACTTTGCATTGCAAATTTACCCGAGCTTAGTAAGACATGGCGCTCAACAACTTCCTTTTTACAGGAATGGCCCTGTCCCATTAAACAAAAAATCGCAGTCCTTTGATGGTGTTTTAATTAGGAAGTGACCATAGAAAATCTCTACGGAAAGTGGAGGTACTGTAGAGAAAACTACGCCCGTTTCAGGAAGTAGCCCATCTTTTGGTTCACGTTAACATTGTTTTATACACTGCGGTTTTTGATTCCATGGTAACTTGATTATACAGAGTCGAACTGGATTTTATTAAATGTCAACAGACCAGGGGTTTGCTTCCGTATACCTGTTTTTCTATTAAACCATTTATTAAACATTGTAATTTTGTATAACAATTAAAAATCAGTATGAATAATTTATATCATCAGCATGCTCAGTCACCCGCTATTATTTGTAAGGTTTTAAATAGGATTATATTTAAGGAACAAGTTAGTTAAAATGAATCATTTTGGGTAATTAGTGATAGATATAATACAAAAAATATATTTTTATATAGCGTACAATTAGCACTCATATTTATCCAGGTGGTAGTTCGCAATATACATTTATTTTTGAAAGATGCTCGGAAACTCAAGTATGTAGCTTAAGCTAAAGTTTCTTTTTTGCAAAAAATGGAAAAACAGCGATGCTCCGAGAAGAAGGCAAAACGTTCGAAACGTTAACAACTCTCATTGGGATAAAGCGCTATATCCACTACACCACAGGACGTCAGGTGACAATGCTTTCCTTTAATACTTATAAGTTATACATTATACGTATAAGTTATACATTATACGTATAAGTTATACATTATACGTATAAGTTATACATTATACGTATAAGTTATACATTATACGTATAAGTTACATATTATACGTATATTTTGAACCCTATAAATTTTACGAAACGGTTCAATTGCCAAATAAATAGTAAACAGTGAAAAGCCCCCAGAGTTGTATTTGTAATTCTGGGATAATATTTATTTTAGAAAGGTTTTCGAACACCCAAAGAGTGAAACAGAATTTTCCAAGGTTCGACTCCTGCTTGGGGCGATGTGTTCTTTTTGCTCTTTATATAAAAGCTCCGATATTGAGCAATGTAGGTTGGTGTTCTGATGAAGGCAAAAGTTTTCCCTGTCGAAATATCTAAAGGCATCGTACCAGGTCACAGTACACTTCGTGTATGTGAAGTTCGATTTCAATATGCCGTTGTGCAGTTCATTAGCGCAGAATCCAAACTTATGGGGGGGTTAAGTATGTACTTGATACTTATGGATGCTCGAGTGTCTTTAAAGAAGATTATATGATGCAGCCTTAAAGAAAATAATGTGTTTCGATATCCAATGGGAAGAGCTAAAGTGACCGAAACCGCACCCTTTCCTACACTGCCAGCGCAGTGCATACACTATTCATAGAGAGTTATTGCATCATATTAATTATGCACTCATGAGCAATTGAATTAGGTATATCGTCCTAGTAGTATGCAGCATCGCCTTTCGCCGTAATGACCCGAGGATATGGTTCTGGATGGTACGGCTGCACATAGGCCGTTCTGGTCTAGTATTGAATTGGCGAGTGATTTGATTCACTCTGCCTGTCAATCCTCACTTACCGTCGGAGCAGGTGTCTCTAATTCAACTGTTCACGTGTATCTGCAGTTCAGATTTTATATATAGCGTTGACACTGAAGAATTCTAAATAAATTCATTATTCCAAACGCACTCTTTTATATTCTATAACCAGATTCATTTTTGTTGTTTCCCATTTGGAATTTGTAGGTCATTGAAATCTCGACAATATTTTAGAATCGCCCTGTATTTGAAATACTATAGTTTATACCGAGTTATTGAGGATATGTTATATTTAGTATAAAGAGAATCAGGCACTGTGGCTCATCACTGGAGCAGTTAGAACAACCCCTGTTGCTACAATGCAACTTCTTGTGGACACTGTTCCCATCCAAAATGAAATCTAGAAAAATTCAGCTACATTGTTTGAGAAATTGAGAAGGCTTCCTAATAATAAATACTGGGGGGACTACGACGTTAAACGCATTAGAAATTTAAAAACACACTCCGGTTTTACACAATATGAGGCCAGAATTGCAGATGAGCTAAATGTAAATCACAATTTTTCAGTTATCGAAGGCCCTGTTAGTCCTCTTGACAATATTGTCGCTGATATTCATTTGGACTTCGTCGTACTTAAATAGTTTCGATGAGTGAAATGTCATGGTTCCTTGCGATCTATGCTAGGTAGATGTGCCTTTCTTGGCCAGCTGATCAGCAATTTCATTTCCTTCCAACCCAATATGTGCAGGGACCCATAGTAGGCTGATCTTGTCCTTCAAATCTTTCAATATGGACATAAATGAGGTTGCAAAAGTGTTTTTTATTATTGGAAATGGTTTCAAGTGCCGCTTTAAAATCGGAGAGGATGAGAGCATTATTGAAGGCGTTCTTACGGAAAAGAAGTTGATTAAATGCAACGAATATAGCTCCAACTTCACCATCAAAATAAGAAGTAAAAGATTCTACAGGAATATAAAATGAGAAAAGATTACAGAAAACTCCAGCACCAGCACCATAAGCTCTATCAAATAGATACCCTTCTGCATAGACGTGAAGCCAATTTTCCTCAGGGTATCTGCTTTGGTTAGTTTCCCTAGCGCAATAACATGGATCAGTGAGCAAGGCATCCCCTTTTTTATCAATTTCTGTGACGAAGTCCAAATTGATATCAGCGACAATATAGTCAAGAGGACAAACAGGGCCTTCGATAACCGAAAAATTGTGATTTAGATTTAGCTCATCTGCAATTCTGGCCCCATATTATATAAAACAGACTGTGTTTTTAAATTTCTGATGCGTTTAATATCGTAGTCCCTCCAGAAGTTATTATTAGGAAGTCTTCTCAATTTCTCAAACAACGTAACTGCATTTTTCTAGATTTCATTTTTGATGGGAACGATGTCCACAAGAAGTTGCATTGGAGCAATAGGGGTGGTTCAAACTGCTCCAGTGATGACACGCAGCGCCTGATTCTCTTTATAATATATGTAACATATACTTAGCCATTCGGTATGAATTATTAGTGAATGGTAATTCAAATACAGGAGGATTCTAAAATATTGTCGAAATTTCTATGACCTGCAATTTCCAAATGGGAAACAACAAAATTAATCTGATTACAGAATATAAAAGAGTGCGTTTGGAATAATGAAATTATTTAGAATTCTTCAGTATTAACACAATATATATAAAGTCTGAACTGTAGACACACATGAACAGTTGAATTAGGGACATCTGCTCCGATGGTAAGTGAGGATTGACAGGCAGAGTGCAGCAAATCACTCGCCAATTCAATACTAGACCACAATGGCCTGTGTGCAGCCATACCATCCAGAACAATATCCTCGGATCATCAGGGCGAAACTGGATTCTACATACTACTAGGCGGAACACCCTAATTCCATTACTCATTGGTGCATAAGTGAGGAAATGAAATAACATGCAATGAATAGAGTAATGCACTGCGCTGGCAGCGTAGGAAAGGAAGGAGGGGATTTAAACCACTTTTGCTCCTCCCATTGGATATCGAGACACGATATTTTCTCTAAGGCCGCATCATATAATCTATCTTCTTTAAAGCCACTCGAGCCTCCATATATACTAAAGTACATACTTAAGCCTCCATAAGTTTGAATTGCTACGCTAGTAAACTGCATAACAGCATATTGAAATCGAGTTCACATAAACGTAGATTACTGCGACCTGGTACGGTGCCTTTACATATTTCGACAGGGAAAACTTCTGCCTTCATCAGAACACCAACGTACATAGCTCAACTCGGACCTTTTGTATAAAGAGTAAAAAGAGCACCTCGCCCCTAGCCGAAGTCGAAACTTGGAAAATTCTGTTTCACTCTTCGTGTGTTCGCAAAGTTTTCTAAAATAAATATTATCTCAGAATTACAAATACAACTCCGTGGGCTTTTCGCTGTTTATTATTTATTTGGATATTGCACAATTTCGTAAAATTTATAGCGTTTAATATACGTATAATATATAATTTATTCGTATAATGTATAACTTATGCGTATAATGTACAACTTGAACATATAATATATAACTTATACGTGTGAAATATAACTTACACGTATTAAAGAAAAGCATTGTTTCCTGACGTCCAGTTGTGCAGTTGTTACAGCGAGTTGTTAAGAGAGTTGTCAACGCTTTGACCTCTTCTCGGAGAAACGCTGTTTTTCCTTTTTTTGCAAAAAAGAAACTCTAACATAAGCTACATACCAGGGTTTCCGAAAATCTAAATGTGTATTGCGAACTACCAGCTGGATAAACATGAGTGGAAAGTGTACGCTATATAAATATATATCTTTTTTTATTATATCTATCACTAATTACCTAAATTCATTCATTTTAACTACCTTGTTCCTTGAATATCAATCCTATTTAAAACCTTACAAATTTCAGTGAATGATTGAGCACACTGATTATATAAATCATTCATGTTGACTTTTAACTGTCATACAAATTTACAATGTTTAATAAATGGTTTAATCGAAAAACAGGTATACGGAAGCAAATCCTCTGGTCTGTTGACATTCGCTAAAATCCAGCTCGACTCTGTATAATCAAGTTACCATGGAATCGAAAACCGCGGTGTATAAAACAATGTTAACGTGAGCCAAAAGGTGGGCCACTTCCTGAAACAGGCGTATTTTTCTCTACAGTACCTCCATTTTCCGTAGAGATTTTATTTGGTCACTTCCTGATTAAAACACCATCAAAGAACTGAATTTTTTGTTTAATGGGACAGGGCCTTTCCTGTAAAAAGGAAGTTGTTGAGCGCCATGTCTTACTAAGCTCGGGTAAATTTGCAATGCAAACTCCGTGATTTAAGATGCAAAACAGCGAAAAACAAGATTGCATTTAAGCTTTAAACTGAGCAGTTTCCTTTCAAGACACTCCGAATTTAGGAGTCTTGTTGTTTATCGCCTTTCTGATAAAGATGTTGTTTCATGAAGAAAATTACCGCTTCGCTTCTCCCCATAATACTTTCCACCTTGATCATTTACTCAGGAAATACAGCACTTTCTAAAGAAGGCGTTCACATTTTGGTACTTTCTATAGTTTCTTCCTGTAAGGGTGGGGGACCGGAAATCTAGGTTTTGTGATCATTGGAAATGAATTCCAATCTATGCAAATTGGTAAGTGGAATATAATCTGTCTTTCTCGCCAACTTGCGGAATCCTTTTCCTTATGCTTTTCGGCCAATTTGGTTATACGTCACCGTTCAAAATTAAAACACAGTCTGCGAAGTGATACGTAATTGTCTACATATGGCAAGTAATATACAGTGGAACCTGGTAGCGTGACAACGTTTCTAAAGTGACCACCTGAGTAAAGTCACCATTACATATAATAGAGAACTGGTAGGGTCTTAATCACATGCCTATAGCAAAGTCTGTCGTATATAGTGACCACTGCTCTCTGGTGACATTTGAAGCCCAGTCTAAAAGGTATTTACTTAAGGCAGGTTCTACAGGAATTAAGTTTAGTTAATGAACAAAGAAATCTTTTCCAAAAACGTGTTAATAATTCCGTGATCTTGGGAACAGCGCAACACATCGAAGTATATGACAATCATGTCATTATTAATGTTGACAGAGTTTTTCATATAACATTTTGTTTATATGCTCCCTTCTGTACCTATTTATATAATTTAAGCCAATTACATAATAGGAATTTTATTACACGTAATTTCCGGACTCGTGTAAAAATGAGGCTCTTTAGCACAAAATATTTTATTTTCATCATTGCTGCGCATCAAATTCGGTTCTGTATATTATCCCTTAATATTAAACGAAGTTCTATTTATATTCGCGTTTCACATACTTCAACACTATTTTGCAAGTTTTATATAAATTTGTATGTTTCTGTACATTTCCTAAGCTTGTGATTTTTAATTTTAAAACTCATATTTAAAAATTCCACCTTGCGTAATTACTTAAGAATATTAAAAGTCTGTAATCTTACGCATGCAAAGATTCATAAAAAGCCTGCAAATCAAAAGGCATCACGCTTGGAATTCTATGTATCTGATCATTTTCCTGAATTTTTAAGTTTCGCAAATACTGCAAATTATACACATTTAGGAAATACGTATCTCTGAATAATCAACATAACAAATGGATTGCACAGTATTATGATTGATGAACAGCTAATAAATATAAGGATTTTTGAGGATGCGCAGGCAAATTAGGGAAGAGAAATTACGGGCTTTGAAATATCTAAATTGCAGTTTAAAAATAATCCCTTTCTATCTCTGTCGCCGCAAGCTTTATTTCTATTCTTGGAGATGACATATTCCCGGAAATTATCACAATTATACGAAGTAGTTGGGAGTGAAATGGAAACTTTTGCCCACCAAAGAAGTCATTTCGATAGTAGGGAATACTCCGGTCTGTATCATAGGGCAATTTAGCAAATGGCTGTCTTTATTACCGGCATAAAGCAAAGTCGCCATTAAAATGGCACCTTTCTCTTTTATGTTTAAGATTCTTGGAATTGTTTCTGAGAAATGTGCGTCATTTTTCTTTATCTTAGATCTGAGAGAAATAGACTAATTTTCTAAAGATTTCGCTACCACACTAGTCTAATTTATTACTTGGAACATCAAATATTTTAGTGGCTAGTGTTAGACAATAAAGATCTTTGGACAGAAAAATTAGGCTTAATGGTTAACGTTGCAATAAAAAACAGGAAAAGAAAAAACTCAGAATTCAGCAGGTCGTTTATGTGATTTTTAGGTACTTTCATTTCTCTTCATAACCTTTCAAACCTACTATGCAGAGACATATTATTCTTTTGGATATAATATACCTACTTTCGCATTTAATAGACCAGGGTTTACACCTGTGCACAAAATACAGACAGCGACTACTTCCTTGGATATGCAATTACAGCTTTGTTTTGAGTCCTCTCTACACCTAAGAGGCGTTCACATTTTGGTACTTTCTATAGTTTCTTCCTGTACCTAGGGACTGGAAAGCTAGGTTTTGTAATCATTGGAAATGAATTCCAACCTATGCAAATTGGCAAGTGGAATGTGATCTGTCTTTCTCGCCAACTTGCGGATTCCTTTTCCATATGCTTTTCGGCCAATTTGGTTATACGTCACCGTGCAAAATTAAAACGCAGTCTGCGAATTGATACGTAATTGTCTACATATGGCAAGTAATGTACAATGGAACCTGGTAGCGTGAAAACCTTTTTAAAATGACCACCCGAGTAAAGTAACCACTTTATATAATAGAGAACTTGTAGGGCTTAGTTACATGCCTATAGCAAAGTCTGTCGTGTATAGTGACCACTCTTCTCTGGTGACATTTAAAGCCCTGTCTAAAATATGTTTACTTAATGTAGGTTCTACAGGAATTTAGTTTAGTTAATGAACGAAGCAATCTTTTCCAAAAACTAGTTACTAATTCCGTGATCTTGGGAACAGCGCAACACATTGCTGTATATGACAATAATGTCCGTATTAATGTTGAAGGAGGTTTTCATATAACATTTTGCTTTGTAAAAGGGGCTTCAAAAATTTACCAAACCCAGACGCCCCGAAATATATTAATTCTTTGTACTCCGGGCTATTTATCCAATGGGATTAAAAGCTATATATTGAATGTCACCGCCCAGCGGGATCTTTGGAGGATAAAGGGTTAAAATAACCCTGAATATAAGGACATATATGGCTGGTGTCCGTTTTCTCAGTTGGTAGAGCATCAAGGCTGACCTGAATTTCTTGGATTCGGATCCAGGCAATAGCGGACGCACATTTCATTTTGGGGGGTTGGTCACGGACAGAATTTACTATGATCTTGGAATAACACCCTTCATTTTTCATAAAAGTTGAATTTTTACAGTGAAAAATACGTTTTTGGGGTTCATGACCCCTACGACCACCGCTCTGTGTCCTTCCTTGTGACCAGGCTACTGCAGAAATGACTTCTTTCTATATTTCGAAGAATTGAAAACCTCTTATTAAGTTCTAATCTAAGTACATCTAATCTAAGTACATCTAATCTAAGTATATCTAATCTAAGTAATCTAAGTACACGGCGGAATGATAATAAATATTAATTAAACTTCTATCCTCATTATATTGTCCATGTTTTTTCAGAAAGTACTTTTTAATGTAATATAAGAAAGTAATTTCACCGCTGCCTACACTACAATGACAGATTATACATCTAATTTACGTGAGTATTTCACACAATTTGAAATTCTTTGTTAAAGCATATATTGTTTTATATTAAACAAACTCTGTCTTCGCTATTATCTATACCCTTCTAAATTATTTTATATAAACCTTAAGATTTGGGAAAGAATGTGAAATTTATTCTTTAACTTTCAAAATTAATAATATGAACAAATAAAATTTACCAAAGCAATGAAAGGCAGATAATGGATACTTTGCAAATAACAATACATATGTAGGTCGGTAACGTTTAGTAAATTGTTCTGTGTAGACTTCGTTTATTAATTATGACATGAATCGCCTGTTTTATTAAATATACATATAATACGTTCATGCACACAGTAAATCGAGGCCATGAGACAATTTCAGCAGCCCTGTAGCAATAATAACCCTGAATAATATCATTCATAAGATGGCAAAAATCTTTTTAACGAGTCGTTGAATGCAAAATTTATTTTAAACTGTTCTCTCATCTTTTCAATGTACTGCTCATGAGCATTCATAATGCCATTACATGCAATGTTTAAATATTATTTTATGTAATGTGATCACTATTTTATGTTATATTACATATGAAGTTTATAGGGGTCATAACCCCAACTGCGATTTAATTTTGTATATATATATATATATATATGTGTGTGTGTGTGTGTGTGTGTTTATTTTTTATCTCTATAACCTCCCATCATACATGAGTCTGTAACCCCCCTTTTGAACTTTCTACTTATGAATGAATGTGAAAAAGAATTGAAAATACAAGTGCGAATTAAAGAAAAATAGTGTAACTCTTTTCAATTCAAAAGAACTTGAGTAATCCACGAAAACTTTATCAAATATGCTAACTTTACGGGAATAAATTCCAAATAAAAAATGTATAAAATCATACAATAAAAATAATTATAAAACATCCATTATTCCGTAACTTCACACATCCCCATCATCATCATCAATTTGATAGTTGCCTGAAAGAGTGCGAATGGATTTATCTTCAAGGGGATTTCAATAACACGATGAAATTCTTCGGCCAATCTTGACTCATTAAAATATTGAAGCTACAAAAAGTGCGAAGGACCGATCCTGTAAAAAATCCTATTTATGGTTTCACCCTCTGCAAAGTACCACCAACACAAACAGACAGCAGCTTTAGAAGAACAGGAAGAGAGATAAGCGGTTGCTTCAGCAATTACCATTTATCTGGCTTGTCATAATGTGCAAGCCTTTGTTGCAAATGTTTATCTTCATAAACTCTCCTCAAAAAATCTGAAGTAACGATTCGAATAACGACGAACTCGATGGACCATAGCTGTCGCCTTAAACCAGCGCCAAATTTTTCATGCTTAAGATGTTAATAGCGCTCAGTTTGCAAAGCCTAGGTTTCTTCTAACGACTCTTCTCCTTGAGAGAAAAAAAGTATGTAATAACTCATAATATATGTATATAAATGCACTACAAAAGAAGGACAAACTGCATGTTACGCCTAACATGCAGTACCGTAGATTATCTTGCGTCCCTGGCAGAGCTATTCAGCATTTGCCCCCCCTTCCCCATCCTCAGCCACTGACATATTCTAACGTGTAAATTATTTCAGCTGATTTTATGCCCTTCCTCGCCTGCACCCCTGGCATCGTGGGCCTTTCACGCCGCCCCCCTAACTACTGCCCTATTAATATGTAATTTCGAAGCAAACGTTATAACAAAGAAAATTTAAATGCCGTTTCGTAATGATGTACTCGATTATCTTTATCCGCAAATTGCCAAATCTTACCACATATTACAGTAATGAAGATATATGTGTGCGTTGATTGTTTACCATATGATAGTAGATCTTGTGATTTCCGCTAGCTACCAGGTTTGATTTTGTATGATGAGGGCGATGAAATTGCGGGAGACACCTTTTTCTATACCTTCAAGACGGATTATTGTACATGAAGTCACTTTATACGAGCACATTTTATACATGAGCAGTTTATACGTGTCTAACAATTCTGCGGGCAAATCTTGTGCGTCGGCAGCTGAGAGCCCAATAATTATTAGTTACTAAACAAAATTATTTGTTAAGATATTAATTTCATTAATTAATAAAATTTTAAGCGAATGATATGGATTATTTCCTCTCTACTCATCCTTTGCTTCCTTTGTAAAGGAAGAAGGAGCGATATTACAGCCTGTACCTTTGGTCGGTACATACACTTTTCTAGATCTGCAACTTTCTGGCATGTCAATTAGTTCTTGAAAATATAATTGATTTTTTAAAAAGAAAAGTGTAATGATTTCAAAGAACATTGCACTACCATTAATTCATATTTTGTTTTACATTCATTTATTTTTGATAAAATTGAGAAATTAAAAAGACAAAAAAATATTAAAAATTATTTATTTAATATCACAAAATTTAAAAAAACAGGCAAAAAAAAGAACTATCCAAAAATTTATAATTCTTTAAACGCAAATAACGGATTGTTTATTAAAATTTTCCTAATTTTTTCATCATAATTTATTGAAATTCGCTAAATTAATGAAACAAATATTTATTTAATAAATGCAGTAATTAAGATTAGCACAAAACTGTTTTTTAATATTTATTTTCTGTAAATGGAAAGTGTTCGACTAAAATATAATTCTTTTCCATTGGAAATTGCTAGAACCTGCGCGTTTAATTAAATTTTACATTTATTTAATGGCAGAAGTGTTTTTAAAAAGGTTATCTTTTAATTTTGCCATTTAGGATTGGAGCTGTCTAAATGCTGTTATCTAAAATTTTATTGTGCAATCAAAATTCAGGTTCATATTTTATCACCTCGTTTAAGTATTCTTCATTGATAATTGCTGAAATAATTGAACTCTCAGAAAGGTTTTGTTAATACCGCTATTTAACAGAACGAGGGTATAAAATTTTTGTAGCATTACGAAAATAGACTCGTTAGCTTCTGATTATAAAATGCATTTTTCCAGAAAAATCGAACTATTCAAATAAAAATAATATTTATTATTACGTATTGTATTGGAGGTATTGAATTTCGATGTTAAATTTAACAAATACCAATAATGTTTTTTCCACTAATCGAAATGAATTGTTATATATACTGGTGATTAAATTTGGAAGGAGTATTTAAATGAATAAAAATCAAATGGACTTGATTATAAGGAATGTATAACACAGAAACTAAACCACTAGTGCACGCAGGAAGTGTTTATAGGGGTTATAACCCCCATTGCAATGAAATTTTGTATATTTAACATAGGAATATGTGAGTTACAGTTCTGTAACCCACCCACCCACACACCATTGAGTCTATAACACCCCCTTTAAGAAATTTCTGCGTACGCCTATAACCTTAGTAAAAGAAGTCTGAAGCATTTCGTGCATTTCTTGGAAATTCCGTGTGACTATTCAGGTAAACATTCTCTTGTAAGCGATTACAAACACGGGAAGGAAGACCCCCATGGGGAATCTTCCTACCCGTGTTGCTCTCTTTTGTCTACCTGCTGAGAAAAATTCGAAGGGGTGATGAAAATCTTTATAAAAAATGTTGAGGAGACTGACGTAGAAAATTGACATTATTGGAAAACGAATTATGGTCTTTTCCAAACAAATCGTAATAAGGCAATTTATTTATATAGCTTAAATTCGATATAATATTTTTAGCATCGAATTAATATGTATATATATATTGATTAAATTGAATAGTTAGCAAGCTATTATTCATAGAAAGGAATTAATAGATATAATAGAAAGGAGGTACTTAATAGTCAAAACAAACAATAATTAGTCCTCCAGCGCTAATTAATGCAGCTTAAAAAAACCATTATTATCAATAGCAAAATTGTAGTATGATTGTGACATGTAGTACCTTCTAATGTAATATACATGAATACACATATCTAAATGTATATTAACTTGGACAAAGTTAAAGTTGTAAAGTAATATCACACAAGGTAGTAAAACCAAGTAAATTTAAGTAGTAGAAACATCTCAGAATAAAAATTGACATGTAGTAGTAAAAGGTGAAGAGGAGTAAAAGATTAAACAATACCAAGAATTTTGTTCTTCATCAGGGACCGCACAAAATCCCTGTTATTGGTTTGCTTTTTCTGACTACAATAATTGAGATTTGTGATCAATACTGAATAAACCAGCATTGACCAAAACTTAGCTAAAAACAGTATAAACCCAGAATATAATTAGTTTAACAATATTTTAGTAATTTAGAAGGGTCTCTTTATTAATACTGAGAACAATCTCAATTGTTGTAAGCGGCCCAAATGCCAACTTTAAACAAGTAGATAGATCTATTGAAAGGGATTAAAGTGTAAAAGTTGAATTAAAAAGAATAGAGAAGATGATGGGGTGAGAAAATTCACTAATTATACCAAAAAATTATAACAAAAAGTTTTACATGAATATGTCACACTCAAGATAAGCACTTAATTATTAACTAGTAAAAATATATAAGTTTAAGTTTAAATAAACTTATATATTCAAAATAAACAAATTGTTTCTTTGCACTCATAATAGACCCAGAAGTGTGCAATCAAAATAAAGACATATATATGCGCATATGCATAAACATGCACACCCTTACATATATACATATACATACCCATACATATATACATA
>QLNU02014802.1:135507682-135518993 GCA_006491805.2 Dysdera silvatica
AGCATAGGTTAGTTAGCATTCACAAGTTACACGTTGAGACCCAGTTCTTTGCCTGGCAATCCAGTGCTTAAACATTTTAACTACAGATGCTCTTGAACATCAACAAGTCTTCATATTAAACAAGATTAGATTATATATACATCAAAAAATCAAAGCATTACGACTACCATTTCTATTTACTTATATACGATATTTGGCCAGTGTTTGTTTTGAATGATAAAACAAAATTGTAATTGTATCTTTATCAGCGATTTTCTCAAATATAAATTCTATATCGCCTGCAATATTTACCGTAAATTCCTTATAACAACCGAAACTTTTTAAATATTTTTATAAATAATTTTAAAACTAAATGCAGCTTAAAATACGAGAGTTTCTATTTCTGAGTTCTTCGATACCATATCGTACACCATAATTTACATTATTTTCTATGATTCTCATATAAAATCGGCAGAGAGGAAGTAAGTAGATAATTTTTATTTATATACATACAACGAATTTAAAAATGTTCTTGTGTATTTACAAAAAAAAAACACCTATAAATAAATAAAATACGAGCAGGTCGTTTGGATTTCGTTAAATCTGGATTCTACTCTATAAACCCATATAACGATTTTATAAACAAATACTATAGCCCTTCTGCCTGGATGTCAGCAAATGCAGCTAGATCTATCTACTCACCAAATTAACAAATAAGCCATGTGCATGAGGGAAGCCTACAGCAGTCATTCAACTATGTTCACGCGCATGCGCAGTGCGGTTCGCGATTTCAATTGCAATTGGTCATCTCGATCGTTAAGTCCAAGGAAGAATAAATTGTCGACTCGATTCTTAAATCCAAGGAAGAATGAATTGTTGACTCGATTGTAAAAATGAGTCGATTGGGATTCTTTCGATTGTAAAATCATTTCATAATCGTCCCCATCATTAATTCAAAGGTCTACTTACGGTTTATTGTAGCCTAAAATATTCATAATGATTTGAAATCTACTTTTCATTTATATCGCGTGTACTTTGCTTTTATGACTAAAATACATCTCGAGTTATATAAATAGTTTATGTAAACGTATTGAGATGAAACTATGCAACTGAAAATCCAATCTCCAGAAGAATGTTTTAATTTTAGTAATGTGTTTAATTAGAGAAATTTTAAATAAAATAATTTATTTAATTAAAAGGAAAAAGCAAAGGAAAATAAGCCGAAACTTATAGAAATGCATATAAAATGTTTGAATTTTTCGTTCGGTTTCCTTATTCAAATTTTCCATGGCCCCTCATCTTCCCCATGAGTCAATTGTTCCCTTTTCCAAATATTAGACTACAATATTTACCTCTGTACGTTAGAAACCACTCCGTTAATTAAATAATTCAATTATGTTAATAGGATAAGAGAAATTGTCCACGAAAAAATAGTGTATTTGGCTTCCTTTCGTTGAGTCATGACGGGGCTTTCTTTCATTCACTGAGTCGTCTGCAAGAAGAATGAACAAAATTTGCCAAGCCCAACAGCGAAAAAAAAATAGTGTACTTTGAAATAAATATTTTTTCGACGTCTGCAATGAAGTCGCGACCCATTAAATCCACCTAACGCCTCATAAAGCTTTTAGCACGATTTCGAGGCTATTTTTATTGCGAGAAAATACAATGAACAAACGGGGAATTTGAACAATTGAGTTGGACTCGGGAGTAAGGTCGAACGTGAGATTGCCCCGCCATAAATTGCAGAGGAATTCTTCGAACTTAATGCTCTGTAATAAATGATGTATGGTGACTATGCGAAAAGGAAATTTTGTCACCTGGCCAATTCACAGTCAGCGCAGATGACAGATATGGCGCGAACAAGAGGGTCAAAGAGAGACATTTTTTCGCAGAGGTGTCGGGCTTGAAGTTGGGAAGTTACATTTAAGATTCCTTTAACAATTTATTTGGAAAGAATTGTGACATTTCACGACACAAGCTAAACTATAAGCGTTGAGCTTATTTTTAAGATACGATACCACCATGTAAAAGAAGTTGATAATGTTGTGAGAATTTTAAAATACTATGAAGTGGTAGTAAAAGTGTTATCAGAATTTAAGAAAAAGACATAAAGGAGCTTTTATGTGTTTGCAATATTATTATGGAAAGTAAATGTTTTCACTGGACATCATCTAAAAGACACAAAAAAAGAAAGAGAATAAACAAGAGTAATAAAAGGAAAGGTAAATAGAGGAAAAAATGAAAAATAAGAAAAAAATAACGAAAAGGAGGAAAGGAATAAAATTAGGGAATTGTAAGGAAATAAAAAGTAAATATTTTATTAAGTAAAAGGAGGAATAAGCATTAAAAATATGAAATCTTACCAATGGCATACGAATGTCCTCACAACATTTTGAGATTTAGTGTTTTCTTCATTAAGCGAAATCTTGGAAATAACTTTAACTGTGTAAATAAACTATATATAACTATAAAATTTAAAATTATTTCGTAATATAAAGTTATATAATATGCGAATTGTTAAATTTTTACTTTACAAAGGATAAATTATAATATTTACCATTGGTATAATTAGCATGTATCAATTGTATTATTTTGTAAAAGTAGACCTCTAAATATGTAATGCATATTTACTATAACCTTTTATAAATATTTTAAATAAACATGATGACGTAACATTACACATTATAAATGATGGTAATAAATAGAGCGATGTAAGTGCGGAAATTTTAATGGAAAGGTTATAACGTATTCTGTGTGATTTACCTTATTTGCCAACTTACCATTTACCTTATGGCACTCGTAGGAAAGCAGATATGAATGTAAAAGTGAAAAAATCATATCGCTGTATATTTATATAATCTAATTTAAGTAAGGAAGCTTTGAAAGTTAAATTTACTGTTACATCGAGCTAATTCTTTAATGAGGTCTCTTCTCTTTTAGCGACATACAGTTTTCAAGATAAAATTGAGAAAATCAGCTAATAGTTC
Source organism: Dysdera silvatica (assembly GCA_006491805.2). NCBI lineage: Eukaryota > Metazoa > Arthropoda > Arachnida > Araneae > Dysderidae > Dysdera > Dysdera silvatica. The sequence goes on from QLNU02014802.1 coordinate 135,510,649, forward strand.
TGTTTTGAAAACTTTGGGGTTGAAATATTTTACATATTAATGCTAATACAATATAAAAATATAAATCAAGGAGTATTGACGATTGTATTTATTTTTATATTAATTGTAAATTCATATAAAGGATCATAACGGTCATGATACATTCAAGAATATCGAAAGTGTCATAATAGTATCTAATATTTTTATATATAACCGATATAAACTCATGTTTGTAAAAATTGCAACACCATGAAGGAATCACTTGATTGAGCTGAAACTTTCAGGAAATGCAAATTAGGGTATGCTATTCAAATGATTAGAATTTCAGAGTCATCACGCATGCGTGGGCTGAGCAGCGCCCTCTGAACTGCTGATGGATCCGTATAAATAGAGGGCTGTAGCGGGGCGTGTATGGTTATCTGCTAGTGGTAAACGTTACATGAGACGTCACTATGCCTCTACGACGAAAGAGGACGACATTTCAGCAAGTTACGGAGTTTGAACGGGGACGAATGATCGGCCTTCGTGAAGGAGGGTTTTCTTATCGTGCAATAGCAGCTCGTATGGGGCGTAACAGCAGCACAGTGATGCGAGTGTGGAAGCAGTGGGTTCAAGAGAACCAGACAACTCGGAAATCCGGGAGTGGACGCCGAAAGGTGACGTCAGCACGGGATGATAGACACCTGGTCCGCATGGCGGTGACGGACCGTTTTGCTTCATCTGGACAGTTGGCAGAACGTTGGTGCACTGCTACAGGTGTATCATTGTGTGCTTCATCAATTCGTCGGCGTCTACTGCACCGTGGACTGCGTGCAAGAGTTCCTTTATACAGGATCCTCCTGACGCAAAACCATCGGCGCCTGCGGCTACAATGGGCTCATGGACATAGAGACTGGCGTGCTGATTGGCAACAAGTGGTGTTTTCTGATGAATCCCGCTTTAATTTGGGGTACAGTGATGGCCGCATCCGTGTTAGACGCTATACCGGTGAACGCCACCTTCCGGAGTGCGTTATCTAACGTCACCGTGGATGAAACCCCCAGCGTTATGGTCTGGGGTGCGATTGCGTATCATGGACGATCTCAGCTGCTACGAATTGTGGGTAATCTTAACAGCAACCGGTACATCAATGAAGTTCTGGAGCCCGAAGTTGTTCCCTTCCTTCAAGGCATTCCCGGAGCTGTATTTCAACAGGACAATGCCCGCCCACATATTGCCAGGAATGTTCAAGACTTCTTTTCATCACAACAGATACAGCTTCTTCCTTGGCCTGCCTATTCGCCGGATATGTCGCCGATTGAACATGTGTGGGATTTCGTTGGTCGGCGTCTCGCTCGTGATCCTCGTCCCATAGCTACTACAGATGAACTTTGGGGTCGCATACAAGCAATCTGGAATGCTCTTCCTCAGGCACACATTCAACATCTGTTTGATTCCATGCCACGTCGTATAGCATCACTTATTGCAGCGCGTGGTGGCTTCACCAAATACTGATTTTCGACATGCAATATTATTTTTTTGCTTTGTAATTTTAATCGTTTATTTGTATCAACACAGGTCGTTTGTGCATTAAATTTCATTCAATTCGGACGAGTCCTTCATGGTGTTGCAATTTTTACAAACATGAGTATATATAGCAAAAATCTTAATTCGCTTCTTTTAGATATGTAGTATCCTATATATAAAATTAAGTGCTTTATGCAAATAGATCATGTACATAAACTAATAAAATACACAAATTTCAATTTGCAATAGCTGGTGGTTTTTTAATATGGAAACATAAAATGATAATAATAAACGTAATATGATATGATATGAATGAATATGAATGATAATGATAAACATAATATGTAGTCAGAAAATCGTTGATTTTTATTTTGATATTTTCAATATTGTTACCAAGCTATTAGCTTCCACGTAGTATGAAAACAAATGCGAAATTTCGTAATGGATTTAAAATATTAGTTTAGATATTTAAAAAGGAATGTTAGCTTTTTTGTGTTCTTGTTGCTCAACCTGTTTCCGATTTAAACTGGACAAATCCGAAAGTGGAAAACATTCGCTCTAGCCCGGCATTTGTTGCTATAGCTGTAAATAACAGGGTTGAAAGATAATTAATTTTTGTATTTGTGAGGTTTCAAATATTATGGGTGATATTTTGCCACCAAATTAATGAGCTGGTTTCATTAAAATGATCTTCTCTATATGAAGGGGCTAGAGACTTCCCAGCTATAACCCTATTTTACTTTTGACTCACATTTATCACGTAAGTTGGCTCTCATTATATTTGTAATGTTAACGTGTTAAATGCAACTAAATTAAACTTTATTGATAGTAGTTGGGACAATGCGAAGGATTTCTGAAATCTGTGGTGAAATCTCACTATACGGATATGACCTATAACTGTGAATCTTTCTATAACAATATTTGCTGCCATCGTGAGTGTGATATAGGTCATTGGGTTGAATCTTATCTATAACGGTGTCTTGTTTCTGTTCCTGGAGGATACACTTACAGATATATTTCACTACATCTGTAAGTGTACCCTCCAGGAACAGGAGGGTACACTTACAGATATGTTTGACTATATGGAATTAAAAAAGAAGCAACAAGCTAGTTTTAATGGATATGTGTCAGAGGGCAATACGGTATACTCCATTTTAAGATAATGCTTACGCTTGATTGTGAGACATAGTTTATATATCGAGAGGACGATTATGAGGAAAACTGTCATTGCACTTTTAAAAGAGTTTGTACACCACAATACAATTTTTTTTGTACAGCACCGTGTACAAACTATTTTTTTCCACGGGTATAAAATAGTTTTTACCCGTGGGACAATTTAAATTTGTCTCCAGTTGGGCCTGTTCATGATTCATCACTGCTCAGGCAGCCATTGTTGTTTTTGTCTTTTGAATACTTGTTTTCGTTTACGTTTTGCCCTCGCATCTGATTCGATAGTCCATTCTAAAGAAGTTAAAAAAAATCTTTTTATTGCTGACTTTGTGTTTCGAAGGAAATTTTTTCCCTTCTGTTGCTTTTACGTTTGTTTTCGGAAGAGAATTTTCAGCTCGTTATGGTTTGGTTTTGGTTGTCTTTTCCATGCATCATTCTCAACCAATAAGTGGAGTACGGAACATCTGAAAAGGAATATGAAAATATATCTGTAAATGGAGAAGTGAAGAAAGCTAAAGGTGTAAAAAAGATTGTTGTTAAAAACCACCTTAATTTTCAGTTATATGAAAAAATCACCTTTCGAAAACATTGAAATGAGAAATGGGATGAAAACAATGCTGAGTAAAAAAAAACATCATGTACAGCATGCAGACAAATAAAATATCTTTATATCCTTATGATGATAAAAGAATATTATTAGATGATAATATAAACACTGTGTTCTACGGATTCGAAAACGAAGATGAAAATCCTCCACCATCAAAACGTTTAAAAACTAAATAATGCTGAAATAATATAAAGAATATACTTTACACCTATAATATTAACTACGCTTGTGAAATATAATTTATGTATGGGAAATGAATAAAATATATTGTTTGAAGTAAATAAAGAATGGAAATATAAAAAAAAAAGGTTCATGCCTCTTTGTTTTTGTTGTTTGTTTTGATTGTTCGTTTGTGGTTTTTATGACTCAAGCACTATAGTGATCATGGTGCGCCGGGACCTACAGTTTTCCTTAGAATCCGAACCTTTTAAGGCCTAGGGAATCATACCCAGGACTATAGTGGGCAGTGCGATCTTTACGAGATCTTTGAGAAAGAGTTCTGTGCACTGTTGAGCGTCGAACCCGGATTAACGGCGCGCTAGGAGGATGCGTTACCACATTGCGCCATAGCAGGGCTCCTGCCTCTTGGTGATGAGGATTGATTGATTGTTTGGCTTTTTTATGGCGCAAGAGCATCTGGGCTATACTGCGCCAAAGGTGATGGGGAAGAGGAATCATCTTTTTTAAGTAAAACTAACTATTTAGATTTTAAGAAATTCTAATAATATAAAAAGGAGAATAATGACCGATTAATGATTTTTTGTGAAACATTATTATATAAATTAGATGATATAAGATCAGTTTAGAAAAATATTAAAAATATAATAAATTGCTAAACATGATTGAAATATTCAATTATTAAATTAAAAAATAAAAATTAATAACTAAATATTAAAAAACTAATAAAAAACCAATATGGACAAAACTCTAAACTAAAATACTTATACCTGAAAAATCACCTAATTACAGAATAATTTAAAATTTTCTGAAGATGGGTTAAAATCCAGAAGGGTATAAAAAATTCGCGGGACCTTATAAGCAGGAAGCATCTAGTAACAAGAACCGTGTAGAAAGGGTGTGGGGTAAGTGTAGGATACCTTTCTGATTGGACTATGGGTTTTAGGCCACGCCTCAATCGTGGTTTTTTCCTAGAACCGGCCATTTATTACTTGGAAAATTTGTAAACCATGCACAGCACAGAGACTAATGGATCAGATCTTCTCAGTTGGATTTGACAACTATATTCGTAACCTGACTAGAATTACATCACATTCTTGTACAGTTATTGATCACTGTATTACAAACGTTTTAAATCCACAATGTGGCATACTTCTTTATCAGATTAGCGATCATCTTCCCATATTTTCAATTTTTGGTATTTCACAGGGAATATCCAGACAACATAAAAATCTTTCGTTTATTCGAGATTTTACCGAAACAAATTTACAGACATTTAAAGCAGAGTTACAAAGAGTAAATTGGACTGATTTATATCTCTTGGATAATCCACTACATGCTTATGGATATTTCGTTGATACCTTCAAAAATAATTATGAAGTTTGCTTTCCATTAAAAACAATAAGCAAAACCAAACGTATACGTAAATCATGGATTACAACTGAAATTTTTAGAGAAATAAGGAAAAAAATAAACTTTACTTCAAATTTTTAAAAGATAAATCACCAACAAAACTTGCTGTTTTTAAGTCATTTCGGAATGAATTGAATACTAAAATAAAACGTGCGAAACAGGCATATTTTTCGGCACTATGTAATATGAATAATAGGAAAACATGGTCAGAAATAAATGAACTTATGGGAAGATCAAAATCCGTGACAAAAGAAACTGATAAACTAATAACTCCAAATAAAACGATTATTAACGTATCACAGATTTCTAATACTTTCAAGAAATATTTCATAGAATTCCCTTATTCTTTATCTAGTAAATTTAATAATGTATTCCAAAGATGCCATGATTATAATATCGCTAATTCCTTTTTCTTGGATGGGGTCACTGAACTTGAGACAATTCGACTAATTAATAATCTTAGTGCTAATAAAGGACCAGGCCCAGATAACTTTCATCCAGTTCCCATTAAATATTGTGCTCATGAGATTTCAGGGCCTTTAACCTACATCTTTAATCTAATCTTTTCCACTGGTGAGATTCCGCCGGAATTTAAGACGGCAAGGGTTGTTCCGATTCATAAAAAGGGTTCATATACTGACGTTGCTAATTATAGACCGATATCAATATTATCGGTGTTTACAAAAATACTTGAAAAACTCATTTATAATAGATTATTAAAATACTTTGAACATAACCACATCATACAGGAAAATCAATTCGGTTTTACTAAAAATAAATCTACTGAACAAGTATTGTTAACGGCAACAGACTTCATATATTCGGCTTTGGACGGTGGTGACTCATCAATTGGAATTTTTTTTGATTTGTCACGGGCATTTGATACCCTTAACTATGATAGACTTTTATATAAATTACAATTGGCAGGTATATGCGGAAAGCAAAATCTTCTTTTCAGAAATTACCATTTTGGAAGATCTCAATTTGTGAAAATATATGAAAATCAATCTTTCCCTAAATCACCTCTATGTGGGGTTCCTCAGGGGTCGACATTGGGACCTTTGCTTTTTATTTTTTATATTAATGATCTTTTTTTTCTGCCAACTCGATCTAGAGTTCTATGCTTTGCCGACGACACAAGCATCTTTTATAGGGAAAGGAATCTTGATGTGCTGTTTTCACTTGTAAATAATGATATTGATATATATATAAAATACTTTAGAGATAATTATCTATCACTTAATGCTAAAATAATCCAATATATCATATTTTTAAAATCTAAAAAATTACTTCTAAAAAAATTACAATCAATAATTGATAGATTATTAAAAAGAATAGGATATAAAACTAACAGAAATTATAAAACAAATAAAAATAGAAAATAATATAATGAATATAGAAGAAATACACGTATATAAATATGAATAATGATATATTTAAAAATTACAACAGGTAAATATGAAACTATAAATATAGACAAAATTCCAAATACAAGAAATGCAAAGTCGGGTAACACTTTAAAAACAGAAAAAAAAGAAGAATCATGGAAAAAAACAATATAAATTATTATGGAATTGATAAATGGATTAAATTACCAGACCATATAAAAAATTGTGAAAGAGAAAGCGAGTTTAAAAGGAAATTAAGAATTTACTTAGTAGAAAAACAAAAATAAATAATACGGACCATACGGGAATTCCAGGAATAATAACTATTATTATACAATAATTTTTTTTTTAAATAACTATTATGATTTTTTTTCTTTTTTTTTTTTTGCTATGCTTCCTCCGTGCACTGAAATGTAATTTTAGCATGGGAATAAAATTTGTATTATATTGTAAATAAACAAAACAAAAACAACTACTTGTATAATACAATAAAAATAGATAACGATATAGTTCCGTTATCGCAGGAGACGAAATTCCTTGGAGTTACTATTCAAGCCAATTTAAAATGGGATACACACATTAACCTATTGTGCTTAAAAATTGGTAGATTTTTGGGAATATTGCGCGATATTAGTATTTACATACCTATAAAATTATTGATCAATCTATATTATTCTTTTATTTTTTCTCATCTTTTTTATTGTTTATCAGCACCTGCTGTCGAAAAAACTACTTTATACAGCTTAAAGGTGTAGAATTTACTTCATTCTTACGGCGCGTGAATAAACTATTTCTATCAGAATTATAATTACGTTATTATAATGTAGTTTCTTATATAACATCAATCAGCTGTGTTTTAACTTTTGATTATAGTGAGGCGAAGGAGAGTTCAGGGTTGTTTGGTATTTTTCACAAAGGAGAGAAAGAAAATTGAATAGGAATTTGGAGTCTGGTCGCCAAACAAGGGACATCTCCGGTTAGATGTCTTAGCTTCAATGAAACTATGGATGCAGCTGAGGATCGGGGCAAGATGTCGAGTTTTCTGGACAGTCAAGTTATGATTTCAGTCGCTCAAGATCAGCGTTTTCCAACTGCTTTAAATCGCGACTTTCTTTTATATTACCTAAGTAATCTGCAACCCCCCCATGTCTCATTTGCATAATAAAAGCACTTTTAACAGAGTAAAGAAAACACATTAAATACAAAATTTCAAAATATAATTCTAATGTGCAACCAACCTAATATTCGGTGCGATAGTTCCGCTTATACCTGAGCATCTAGCTTCAATATCCTGGAAGTAAATATAGTTGATTTCCAGAGTGGTACTAGAAGATCGACACTGAAGAATTATCCGTGAATGGTATTGAAATAGAACTTAATTAGTATACATAAATCAAAAGAGTCACTATAAACTGTTGAACAAGTTTTACGTAAGCATTGGGTTGGTTCACGATTTGTACTTGGTTAAAATGTATTTCGACTTAATTAAAACGTATGCCGATACAGCGTTAAGATAAAGATGATTGACTACCTTTCTTAAACAAATTCCGGCGACGGATATTTGCAAAACTGTAGAAAACTCGCCATATTAAACAATGTAAACAACGTTACTGTCATTTACTGTGAAATGAACACCGCGAGGTTTGTTTTTTTAAATTTCGCAGTATCCGTCGCGGTGGACCTTTTGTAAGTCACTTCTCTTTATCAAAAATAGGCGCTACGACAGTGGCGTACGATGACATTTTCCTTTAGGCAAGCAATGTATTTATTTTTGGGATATGAGTGAAAATTTTTACGAAAACATTATATTATATTTTAATACTATTTAATATTAATTTTTAAAATAAATTTTAATATTATTTTTTGAAAAACTATTTATATAAAAAATATCCCAGTCTTCTGTTTTTTGGCAAATATATCAATAACACTTTTGTGAAAGTTGGAGTTCTTTTTCATATTTGTAATAAGTTTTTTTTTTTCAATATATGACAATGATAACTTTGACAAATGCAATAAAAATTCTTATCTATAATTATAGATGGCAGCATTATAGTTATTATTAGTGATTAGAAAATTGCTTATCAGATAAAAATAATTTGATACTT
>QLNU02014802.1:135519093-135563500 GCA_006491805.2 Dysdera silvatica
TAATACAAGTTTTATAAAATAAATGTTTAGTGGTTATTCACTTATTAGGATCAATAAGGAAAAAATATATCATTTATAACACAAATATGAAAATAGTAAAACCTCCGAATAACGGATACTTTAGGATTTGAATATTTACCCGCTATTTGGAGGTGTCCGTAATTTAGAAGGGATAATAAGCATATATGCAAAATAAACCACTCTAGATAACAGGACGTGAAAGTTTTTCGTTAAATAGCGATGTCCGTTAAGGTGGTTATATATATGCACTGTTTTATGTAATGTTACCACTATTTTATGCAATGTGTGTACATGTGTAGTTTATTGGGGTCGTAACCCCAAATGCGATTTAATTTTGTATATATATATATATATATATATAAGGGAGACCCGCACAAGCTCAGGCCAGGTCTTGATAGTGGACTTGTACCAAATTCCAGATCGATAAAACTAATTTAAAGTTTTAATTTTCATGTCAAAACAATTTACTTTGTGTTTTCTCGAAAACAGTGCTTGTGATTTAGTAGCCTGTTGGTTATAAGAAACTTTGAAATTTCTTCGTGGCATTTCGTTTTCGTAATGATATGAAGATTCTGTGTGTTCTATTGAGAATATCCTTAAAATAAAATGAATAAAAAAACGGCACCAACGGAATTATTATGAAAGTTACTAATATTTTTGTAGTGTTTAGATGGGAGATAAATTTTTTCTTCGTAGAAGGTACCATATAGCCTGTAATATATCTGATACTTCTGAAATTTTCTAAGCTTTTATAATCACTTTTACAAACAAATAAATTATAATTTTAAAAGGGAAGTGACTTGCATATTTTTTATTATATGCTGGCCAATCAGTTCTAGATAAATTCACAAAATTCATTTTTCGAATTTGAATGTCATATTTTCAGCAGACATTTTGTTGCTATTAAATATCAATCTTTATTGAATGCAAAAATTCATGAAAACGTTAATAAAACGTTTCAAAAGTTATTCAGGCTTCCAGTATATTATCAAGTAAACAAATCAATAACAAAATAATATTCCAAAATTGTTAATAATTTTTTTAAATGTAAAACGTAAAATATTTGACAAAACTTCCCTCACCGTAATCTCTTGAAATTCATCGCGTCAACAAAATAAATATTAATTAGTTGCAACTGAAATTAAGATTAGGGCTTAACTTATTCTTTCTACATGCGTTTGTGCATTTTTATCTTTGTAATTCGTTCAGTAATTTTTGCTTGTTTGTTTGTTTGTTTGTTTGGATGTTTTATGGCGCAAGAGCATCTGGGCTATACTGCGCTAAAGTAAGTTTTGCAATTTCTTTATTAAGTTCTGTAATTTTTTCATTCAGTTCTGCAATTTTTTCATTAAATTCTGCAATTCTTTCATTAAGTTCTGCAATATCTACATTTATTTCTGCAAGTGCAGGGCTTTTGTCTAAACTTCAATCCTCCGAATTCGAAAATATCGAAGAAAACTGGTACACTTAAGCAAAATTAGTTCATTTAATAGCAAGAGTATTTTGTAAATGGAGACTAGTTTTTAATTTCGTAATTAAGGATTCAAGGTAGCTGAATGCAATTTGTTAATTTTATTTCCCAATTAAAATTTCAATGCATATTTTATTACCTCGTTTAAGTATCTCCCATTAACGATTACACGCATATTTAAATTCTGGAAAGTGGTTTGTTAATGTCGCTATTTATGAAAATGAAGAAATAAAATGCATTATGCAAATCTAAATGCGATATTTAAAGGCCCTAGTTTTCAGTGAAATTACCCTACTGAAATATAAAAAGCATAATAATGGCTCTAATTATTTTATATTCGTAAAAGATTGAGGTTCGTATATTAAAAAGTATCGAGTATATTTAATAAATATTGGTTAACAGATACCATAACAAGTACTATTTTGACATGGTGTAAAATATTGACATGTTACGTTTTTTAGCCAAATTCATCAAATGAAGGCAGAGTTTGGTTAGTAATGGTCATTAAGTAATGGTAATGATAATGGTAATGATAAATACATACATACATTCGTTATTAATAATGAACGTGCTGTCAATTAAATACTTATGGCACTATATACAAGAAATCCAGCCACCATCGTATGCTGGCCTTTCAGGGTCGTGGCTAGAAGATCCCATGCCCCTGGAAGAAATCTCCTGACTGCACCCGTGGCAGAACTGTCCTGATTTTACCCCCCTAATCACGGATAAAATGAACTCTTCTTGCCGTCTCTACTCCAACTCACCCCTCTATTAAGTTTCTCATGCACTTTAACCTGTAATGAATTCTTTCACAAGGAAAATCCAATACTGAATTTATTATATAAAAGGTTTCAGCAAAAAAAATAATTTTTGATGTGGGTTAAGAAATTTTTATTAATCCAGTCGTAAAACAATTCGCAGATAGGTCTGAATGATACATAGAAATTATACAAAAATTCTTATACAGATTCATTTCATAATGATAATTTTATATTACTCGTACAATATAAAATGATATTATTTTCACAATATCGGTGTTTTTCCCATTTCTTTCTTTTTTTCTTCTTCCTGTATTGCATTTATAGTTTTAATTAGATTAATTTAAGATATTGTGATGATTTATGATGAATTTATATTTATATAAACGCAAAATTTTCAGAACTCTGTGTATTTCTTTATAGGACAGCAATTGACAGTTTTATCTATGGACATATTTTTTAAATATTTTCCCCCGTCAGTTATTTCAGCAGATTTTATGCCCATTAAATTCTGCAATTTTTTCATTAAGTTCTGCAATTTTTTCATTAAATTCTGCAATATTTTCATTAAGTTCAGCAATTTTTTCATTAAATTCTGCAATTTTTTCATTAAGTTCTGCAATTTCTACATTCATCTCTGCAAATGCAGGGCATTTGTTTAAACTTCAATCCTCCGAATTCTCATGGCCTGCGCCACTGGCAGGGGCATCCCACGACACCCCTTAGCTATGGCGCTGGGACTTTTACACGTGTGCAATTATTTACAAAATATGAAACCATTCATTTATTTAACATATAATCAAATAAAAGTGCCCTTATCCACATAGATGGAACTTGCATAAAACGTTAAAAAAATACACGATTATGTCATGACATTTTTTTTCAGAGTACATTCGGGGTACCTGACTGAGATTCGAGAAGAAGATAAGAAATTCTCATTTAACTGTAAATTAGCCAAGAAGAAGATCAGTTGGAGCATGAACGGAATTGATTTGCGCTGAAGTCAAGGTTGTTTCTACTTAAATACTCAATCAACCGGTCACATTAAATTAGACCGGGGTGACCAAACTTACTTTTTGACTAAAAGAATGTTTCTTTCGTTACCTTTTCTAACTATCTTCCTTTCTTATCTTTTCCTATTTTTCCAGATCAGTGGACTGAATTTTCGCTTCCTCTCCTTGCCTTTTGTAAAAATGTGTGAATGGACGCTATCTCACACTTTCCTCCTTCCTCCACTCCTTTATTTTTTCCTCCTTCGAATTTCCTTTTTCCGCTTCAAAATATTTTTTTTTTGTGTTCTGTTTGCAAGCAAAATACTTTATCCCATTGCCAAAACCATAGTGGCTTTCGTTCGTTTTTTTTTATTCTCTTACTCACAAATTAAATGTTTTGTCTGCTTGAAAAAATGGTGTTTAAAATTTTTGTTATTGTTTCTTGTTTACTAATGAAAGAACATTATTAACTCGTGGTTTTTCTTCAACGAGGCTGATTAACCAAAGAAATGTTTTGAACCATTTGAACGAAACATTGCTTGGTGACGTCACTTCGCCATGGGACGAGAAGTCCTATTTATACAAATCTATATAATATTAATACTACAAACTTACAAACATAGATAAAGGTGACACCGAAAACATTAGTGTTATAAAAAAAATTATGAGAAAAAAATATGAAAGAACGTAAGTTGTTTTTTCAAGCTACAGTGGCTCGATGTTGAAGCTGTCTCTTTTAAGCTCTCGGGTTTAAATCTTATTAAAATGCATTGCTTGTGAGTGTAGCGTAATTAAAATTACACATTAGGTTATCGATCATATTTTAGATGTCTCATGCTTCGATCATATTTTAGATGTCCCATTCTTCGATCATATTTTAGATGTCCCATTCTTCGATCATATTTTAGATGTCGCATGCGTTCACTCACCGTAGATAAACCTTTTAAAAATGAATGAACATTTCATTTTTTTTTCTGCAGGTGTTAATTATAGTAATAAAAGTATATACATCTTTGAAGCGGAAAATGTTTGTAGTTGCACTAAATAAATTTAATGCAAATTTGATTTTCGACAGTGGGCTCTCAACTTACCGAGGCGGCTCATTATATGAGATACGATTTATTGATTGTTATACGATTGATGAGATACGATTTATTGACATTATTAAATGAGATACATTATAGGAGATAGATTATATACAACATTTCTTTGTTATCTGATTGGAGGAAGGGTACAATCCAGCCTGAAAATCTTTTAATATCTAACGTAAAGCAAATTTCTGTAGAATTCTGTGAATTACAATACAATATTTGGAAGTACCGTTGTTAAATCCATGCTCCTCTGCTGTTAAATGTTGGCATGTGGATTTGGAGGCAATGTATGCTACAGGCGTATGAGCTTTTCGGGCATTTTCAATGATCCATTTAGTATTTTTTCTCGACTATGAAACAGTTCGTATCAAACACAACTTCGTTTTGGACTGAACAAGAATTAGGTGGATCAGAGGTGAAGAAATTGTTAGTTAGAGTGTGTAGAGTGTTATAGTGAGTTAGAGTGTTTGTAGGAGATCCAGATCCGAAGCAAAAGCGTTTGTTTACTCTCACAATACGCATTCGATCCACCGACAAAGGGAAAAAGCGTAATAATATCCTTTAAATGCAGTATGCAGAAATTTTTACCTTGAAAATGGGGGAAAAGAATCATACCGTACCATGTCGCTGCTTGCGTGACATATCATGACAGTAAAAATGTGTACTAACAGTGGTGATATGTACAGAAATTATTGCTCTTTCTCCTCCTTTTGTGCCCAATTGAAAATGAAAAGAATGAATGTTTATAAAATAAATATCATACCCGCATGCAGGCTTATAGCCAGGATAAAGAGGCAACTAGGTCAGGGCAAAGGTCATATGGGGCACAGGGCACCGGGGGATTGTTCTATATATAAATAGCTCGATGGGGCAACTAAGGCCATGCCCTGCTGGCTTCGACTTGGCTACAGGCCTGACCCCAAAGTCTGGCTCACAGTTTGTTAATTTGTGTGTTTTATGATGTTTAGATAATGCTTTGAGTGTACTTACAGTTATCGAATAACCCTCCTGGTAGCCAGACCTATTACCACTGCACCACCTGAAGGCGGTTCAATCTTTCGGTGTTTGGGGTGATTTCGACGATTAAAAACAGTAATATATTTACCTGCTGATGTGGTACAAAAAACACTTTATTAAATATTATCTATACTGTAATAAAGGTACTCATTTATGGGACATGACGTGAATAATCACTTGGCAATAAATTTTCTCAGAAACTTCATTTTTGTAATTTATTTTACACTTAATTACAAGTAAACCATTTATACTTGTAACAACGTACAGAATAAATAGTTACAAGTAATTTTTGGGTATATAACGCGCTAAATTATACTTTTCCAAAGGAATTTTTTTTAAATCAACTGTAGTGGTCAGAAAATTTTCTTCGTTATTCATGGTTATGATACTTATTCTCCTTCCCCTTAAGATTTTCATGTATCTTCGCTTATGATTTCTTTATGGAACATTTTCATTATTTACATATGATACATCTTTCGTTATGATTTCCTCATGATATAACTTTTCTTACGCTTCGCTAACGATGCATATGTCCTAAAGGCTTGTTTGTGGATACCGGTACTTATGATACAACATCCTTCATAATTTTCTTATGGTAACATTTCCTTCATAATTTCTTTATGATACTCTTTTATTCATATGATTTTCTTAAGATATATGTTGATTGGAACACCCATCTTCATATACGCATGAGACTCCATGATTGTGTGGACAATGATGTCTACGCCTACGTAGAAATATATAACACTCGAGTGAGGTGAAGCAGCTGAGGTTGAGGTTGAACTCAGAGCGGCGACGCTTACGATTATTCAGGAATATAGCAAAGATCACCGTGACGATATATAGCTGATTTGTTAGACATGATGGATGCGGACAATTTATGTTAGGTGCGTTAAAAAAGAAGACTCGACGTTGTAACTTTGTGCAGCACTTGCAGCAATTATTCATTCAGCTGTAACAATTATTCATTCAGCCGTAGCAAGTATTCTTTCAGCTGTAGCAACTATTTGCTCAGTTGTAGCAATTATTCGTTCAGCTATAGCAATTATTCGTTCAGCTGTAGCAATTATTCATTAAGCAGTACCAATTATTCATTCAGCTATAGCAATTATCTAATGACGTAATATTTATCCATAGAATATTTCGTTCTAAAGCCTAAATCCCACGATTATATTTCTTTATTATACACTCTTCTTCAAGTAATTTCCTTAAAATATACTTGCTTGTTCATTCTACTGGAAAGTCAATACTTAATTATACGCAGTGAATTATTAAAGTTGAGCAACTTTTCCTTTATTGCAATAGAGTGTTATCCTTTCATTATTATATATGTAAAAGCAAATATTTATTTCGACAAAGACTTTATTTACTTTAACAATAACAACAAAAACAGGGTAAGACTGATTTTGAAATTCGTTTTCTAAGTCCTCTTTAAATAATAATTTGAAAATTAACGAAGGTAAATATAAATAGTCCCCTAATTTAAACCGTTTCATCCTTTCTTAAAACATGCCCGATTTCATTCCGCCTCTCAATGGAAAAGAAAATTGTTTTCTTTCTTATTTCAATTAAATTTCAAAAAGGGTAATAAAACGATGTTTTTCCAATTATCTTGTTAGAATACAAAATGTATATCAATAATCTTTTAATAATTTCACCGTGGTCTCGAAATTTCAATTTCGCACACACACATTATCGTTCCATTCATTTTCTAAATTTAAATTCGTTTCGTGTTTTTGTGTTTTCGAAAAGAAAATTATGATAAGCATAAATTTCGCTTTGTCAAAATAATGTATAGGGTGGTATTTTCGTTATTTAATTAGTTCTGGAATATTTCGAGGAGATTTATAATTGAATTTAACATCTGTTTTTTCCCTCTTCTCCGTGTAATTGAAATAAAAATGGTAGGAATAACGTTTAGAAATTTCAATGGTCAAAGATTAATGTTTAAAAATAGTAAGACTAATTTTTTGTCAGCTTTTGCTTGAATCGGAGAAGTGACAGACAGCAGTGGTATAGGAGAGGGGGGCTCAAGAGTTCAAAGCCCCCCTTGGATATCAAAACACGTTAGGGCAACACGACGTAAGCATACAGATGTGAAGAGAAGAACGATGCAAGCATGCACGTGTAAAAGTTGAGGGGACGCAGAGGAAAAGTGTGTGAACCACTGCGCTAAACATTTTATTAAGAAAATTTAATAAAGATAAAAATCGCAAAGCGAAGCAAAGAATATGCAATTTTTTAGCATCTAAAAATAAAGCTTGTTTTCGTGTTTATAACTATCACCAGTTCCTTTATATATCAAGCTTTTTTAGCTTATTTCACTGGAATTTAGGTGACAATATAGTGCGTTGTTCATTAAATTTTAAGCAAATTTTAAACTAAATATTGCTCTATGCATATTATATGCCATATATAGAGGCTATATTTTAAAAATTTAGAATTTTAAATTCCAAAATGGATTTAGCAACCGGTCGAATATATCGAATAGTTTGCTGATTTCAAACTCCCCGCTATATATGAATCCTACTGCAGTTTCCGTGTTGGATTACAACACCGCCCCCAGCGGCCAGCCTTTTCCAATTCTAAATCTTTCATATCTTTTTCCTTTTCCTACCCTAATGTAGTTTAAAAAGTACGAAAAGAGAAAAAGGTGATGTAAATTAAATCGTTTTAAATTAGTAATAAAATTAAGTTATATAATTTAATTTTATTATTTTAATTATTTTGAAAGCATAAGTGACCGTGATATGTTGTTTCCCCTTGGTGTGCAACTGTTGCCTTCTTTATAAAATTTTTCGACCTCTTCGTCGGTTTAGCTTGATGTTGGTGCATATGCCTGTAGTATCTGAAGTTGGCATCGCTCGATTAGTTGAACGGCATTTCGCTGCCGATATAATATATATATATATAAGGGATAGAGCAATCATAACAGACAAGACAGTCCCACATAACCGTCCTGACATAACCCTCGTCGATAAATCGAATAAGACCACGTACTTAATCGACATAGCAGTACCCAACACCAATAACATACAGACAACCTACACAACGAAAATCACCAAGTACCAAGATCTCAGACATGAAGTACGAGATATATGGGGTATGGAAAAGATCCTCATCATCCCGTTAGTCATCTCAGCAACAGGGATAGTACCAAAAACGCTTGCGACGAATTTGGAGATACTCAACATTGACCCAAACACCTACATTGAAATACAAAAAGCCACAATCCTAAACACGTGTCACATTGTCAGGAAGTTTCTAGACATGGCACATTAAGAAGTGATGTAAAAAGAGGCTTGGGAACATGGCGCTCTGCCCGTCCCAAAGCCTGTTTCCGCCAAGAATGGGCGAGGAAAACTTTTATATATATATATATATATACGGGGTGATTCAAAAGTCAGTCCCCCCACTGTTAATTTTTTAGTGGGTTCAGGCAGATAAACGTCCTTTTGGGAAAGTTGCTTGTTGAAAAAGAACTAACTTTTGCTCTGTGACGCGACTGACCCACAGCACCAGGGGACGCCCCACGGGGAACTCTAAAATTTCATATGGCAACGTCCCATCGAGTTGTTTTGAAGGTCTCGTTGAGAAAAAAATAATGACGCTTACAGTATGACGCTACGATGTCCATGGCACCAACAACAATTAAAACAACAGTTAGAATATTGATATATTAAACGATGCTTGAAACTTTCCCCATTGGTCTGACACAAAATCTAAAATTTTTTCTGATTGAAAACACATTGCTTTACCTTCTATAGTTTTCGGCATTTGCCTACGACCTTACTAGCGTGAGCAAAAGAAAGGAGAATAAAGGTTGATTTTGAAATTTGCGGACACGTCATTGGTGCTATGAGCATCGTAGCGCCATACGGTAAACGTCATTATTTTTTTCGCAACAAGAACTTTAAAATAAGGTATTACTCCATAGGGGTTGCTATATGAAATTTGGGAGTTACTCCCAGTGGGACGCTCCCTGGTGCTGGGGTGATTCGCGACACAGGGCAAAAGTTAGTTCTTTAAACAAGCAACTTTCCCAAAAGGACATTTATCTGCCTGAACCCACCAAAATATTAACAAAAGGGACCAAATTTTGAATCATCCCGTATATACACACATATATATATATATCATCATCATCATATTCAACCATTATCTATCCACTGCTGGATGAAGGTCTCTCCAAATGCTTTCCACACAAGTCTATCCTGAGCAATTCGCTTCCACGTCACCCCAACCTGTTTTCTTATTTCATCCACCCATCTAGTTTGAGGACGTTTTCTAGGTCTTCGGTGGTCTCTTGGAATCCAGTTCAGTGATGTTCAGAAATGTTTTCATTTGCTTCTGAGATGTCAACTTCTTCAATAAGTCCTTCCAGTGCAGAAAAGCGATTTTTTAATTCCAACTTGAATGCCTCAGTATTTTCTTTTAATTTCTTTAAATCCACCCTCTTACATACTTGTTTCCTAATGAGCTTCTGCCTTTCTAGTTTAGTATTTAAGTGCATTTTACATCTCACCATTCGATGATCACTTCCAGTATTAAATCTGTTTAGTACGCTGAAATCTTCACTAAATTGTTTTCTTGCGATTGATGTTATATACTGCGCAAAAATAGTGGGTAAATAAAACACAATACTGTTGCAGTTAGAAATTGCATAATTTAATGTCGTGACAGCTGTTTCAGTAGCTTCTTGATACTTTTTTCAAACAAAATATACAAACCAAAAAAACTGTTGATTGGTAATGATGGTCACGGTTTTCATTATACGAGTTACAAGTAATGCTTCGGAGAAAAATAACCGTTTTTCACTGGGATAGGAGAAACATCTCTGGATACAACGCCGATCCACGAGACAGTGGAAATGTTCAGAAAAGTAGTCAAAATTAAACTGATGAGGATTTTAAATACAGTTAATGGGGCAACAGTTTTTTGTAGCATTCCGCAAAAAATATGCTTTCACTAGGATCGTTGATAGCTCCATTGCCCATTTGAAATATGTGGAAAGCTTCGAAGAAATTAAGCTCTGACGGAAAGTGAATGTGTTCAATTATTCGGGCATCTTGGAAGGAGAAACAATGGTTTTGATTCCAACAGTGCTGGGTGATAGAAGATTTAAGCACTTCTTGTTTTCATACATAATTTTCGTGTTTCTTGACCCTAAATCGCAGTGCCTTTCGTGTCTGGCCCACGTAGCATTTTTCGCAGTCTTGACAAACAATCTTGTAAATACCGGAGTTGTTAAAATCCGGAATGAGATCTTTAAACTGGGAAATTCCAATTTTGCTGATGGGGATGAAGAGAACCCGGAAACTAAAAACCCGTAGGATGGAAGCGATGTTGGATGCTACCCCAGGTTCAAACGGGATGTACACTGTCTCTTTTTGAGGCGAGGAGTCCTGCGAAACCGTCGAAGATTGTAAGATGCATTTATTTTTGAGTTTGTTGATCGTGTGGTCAATAACAGAAGAACTGAATCCACGGTGAATGACAATTTCTTTTAGACGGGCTATTTCTTTGTTGAGTGAATCTTGTGAAGATGAATGTGTGAGAGCTCTGGAAGTGAGCCAGAAGAATGAACTCATTTTTTGAGAAAATGGATGGGCTGAGGCCACATGCGAAGGCGAGCAAACAGAACCAGGCTTTCGAAATACACTTGTTCGAAAACCGGTGGATGAACGCGCTATGAGGACATCTAAAAAGGCTAATTGTGAGTCACATTCCGCTTCAAACGTAAATTGTATGTTAGGATCAACAGAATTAAGTGCAGCGAGTGCGTAGTCGACGTTGATATGTTCATCCGTGGGAATTGCGAATATGTCTTCAACGTATCGAAACCAACATTTTCACGGAATGATGTTATGGATATTTTCTTCCACATAGTGGATGTAAACATCACAAAGAAGAGGAGAAAGTGGATTGCACATTGCGAGACCGTTAGTCTATTTAAATAACTTGTTTTGGAAGAAGAAACTTGTGTGCCTGATGCAAAGCTCGATGAGACGTGTTAGTTCATTGATCTCAAACTCCGGATAGTGAAATTCTTTCATGCGTTTAGTCAGAGAATGAAGAGTTTCCAGAATGGGTACGTTGGTGAAAAGGCTTTTCACATTAAACAAGACCATTTTCTAAGCCCAAGAAGTAATGGTTTTGACGCGGGAGATAAAGTCCACCGAGTTTTTAATGGTGAACCTATTGCCTTGGAGGAGGGGAGCCTAACCCCTTAGTTTTGGTATCAATTCACTGGCAAGATTGGATAGCTTTCCTCGTTTTGGCCAGAAAAGACTTGGTAGGCGTTAATTTCCGTTAATTGGAAAAGGCGTTAATTACACCCTCCATAGCCAATCCTGCTCGCCTATATGCCTTGCCCAAGGTTCATAAGGCGAATATGCCTTTCTGACCTATTGTTTCCAACATTGGCACTCATACCCATTCGTTATCTAAACATTTATTCAATAGATTTTCTCCCCTTCTCCAAGGCAATAGGTTCACCATTAAAAACTCGGTGGACTTTATCTCCCGCGTCAAAAACCATCAGTCCTGACGCTTGTAAAATGGTTTCGTTTGATGTGAAAAGCCTTTTCACCAACGTATCCATTTGGGGAGCTCTTCATTCTCTGACCAAACGCATGCAAGAATTCCACTATCCGGAGTTTGAAATCAATAAATTAACACATCTCACCGAGCTTTTCATCCTCCACACCTGTTTCTCCTTCCAAAACAAGTTATTTAAACAGACTAACGGTCTCCCAATGGGCAACACACTTTCTCCTCTTCTTTGTGATGTTTGCATCCACTGTGTGGAAGAAAATATCCATAACATCATTCCGATAAAATGTTGGTTTCGATACGTTGAAGACATATTCGCAATTCCCACGGATGAACATATCAACGTCGACTACGCACTCGCTGCACTTAATTCTGTTGATCCTAACATACAATTTACGTTTGAAGCGGAATGTGACTCACAATTAGCCTTTTTAGATGTCCTCATAACGCGTTCATCCACCGGTTTTCGAACAAGTGTATTTCGAAAGCCTGGTTCTGTTTGCTCGCCTTCGCATGTGGCCTCAGCCCATCCATTTTCTCAAAAAATGAGTTCATTCTTCTGGCTCACTTCCAGAGCTCTCACACATTCATCTTCACAAGATTCACTCAACAAAGAAATAGCCCATCTAAAAGAAATTGTCATTCACCGTGGATTCAGTTCTTCTGTTATTGACCACACGATCAACAAATTCAAAAATAAATGCAGCCTACAGTCATCGACACTGTCGCAGGACTCCTCGCCTCAAAAAGAGACAGTGTACATCCCGTTTGTACCTGGGGTAGCATCCAAGATCGCTTCCATCCTACGGGTTTTTAGTTTCCGGGTTCTCTTCATCCCCATCAGCAAAATTGGAATTTCCTAGCTTAAAGATCTCATTCCGGATTTTAACAACTCCGGTATTTACAAGATTGATTGTCAAGACTGCGGAAAATGCTACGTGGGCCAGACACGAATGGTATTGCGATTTAGGGTCAAGAAACACGAAAATTATGTATGAAAACAAGAAGTGCTTAAATCTTCTATCACCCAGCACTGTTGGAATCAAAACCATTGTTTCTCCTTCCAAGATGCCCGAATAATTGAACACATTCACAAAACGAAACACACAAACTTTTGGGATAGAGCAGTCATAACAGAGAAGACAGTCCCACATAACCGTCCTGACATAACCCTCGTCGATAAATCGGATAAAACCACGTATCTAATCGACATGGCAGTACCCGACACCAATAACATACAGGCAACATACATAACAAAAATCACGAAGTACCAAGACCTCAGACATGAAGTACGAATCATATTAGTTATGGAAAAGATCTTCGCCATCCGCTTAGTCCTCACAGCGACAGGGATAGTACCAAAGACGCTTGGACGAATTTGGATGTATTCAACATTGACTCAAACACCTGCATAGAACTGCAAAAAGCCACAATCCTGAACATGTGTCACATTGTCAAGAAGTTTCTAGACATGGTACATTAAGAAGGGATGTGAGAAGCTTGGGAACATGGCTCTCTGCCCCCCCCCCGTCCCAAAGCCTGTTTCTGCCAAGAATGGGCGAGGAAACTTTTATATATATACATAATTATCATCATCCTCATCGAAATCAATTTTTAATCCACTGCAGAATATAGGTCTCTGTTACCAAATATATATGTAGTACGGTGAAGGAAATACAGAGGAAGCGGCCGTAAGTGCGCCACGTTGGCCAGATGGATTGTCAAGCTGGACCTATAGTTTAAAGAAGAATCCGAACTTCGGTCAACACAACCAAAATTCGCCTAATGCATTGCCTCCTAGGAGGCAGTGGTTAAGACGGGACTTGTTGTGTCACCCTCCCCCTGCGGAGTGACTGCAATACTGATGACGCTTTCCAGCGGCGATCCGTTACCTGCAGGTATTATTGGCACAGGGTGGCTGTGGGATAAGTATATATATATATATATATATAAAAAACTTGTTATCCTGAAAATCACTATTTCTGCCATTTTAATTTCTGTGTCCGTTAAAAAATCTTTAAGCCCAAACCCAAACAGACAGATATGCACATGGAGTTTAAGATAAAAACATCATTGATATGATTTTTTATCTGTATTGTATAACAGAGTAAACTGGTCAGACAAAATTATGTACTTATTCAAGTAGAATGCTATTTTACAAAATTTTATCTCATCGATATTTTATATGACGTAAGAACTTTGTAAAAAGATTTTTTGCAAGAATAAAGATAATAATAAAACTGTAATTAGTAGTTTGATAATTAGCTCCTCCGTGTTAAGCTCCGATCTCGTGGGTATTTTATGATCCCTGTTAACGTTCTGAAGCGCTGTAAACAAGTGGGCAGGGACTTTTTTGCGTCCCCTAATCCCGTAATAGCAAACAGACAATGCAACAGAGGAAAATCTTCAAGGTACGCCTTGATTTTACTTCTTTGAAGGAGTGATTGATGATGTTCCTGAAGCTTGGTCGTACCGGATGTTTGCTACCATACAGCTTAAGCTGAGCTTTAGATCGATAAGCCTTTGTTAAAATTCAAACCAAAGAGTCTTCGAACTATCATTAACATCCATTTCTTTCATTCCTGAGGTTTTCATAAACCAAATTTAAGTTTCATTATCAAGAACTTGAATTTAGAATTCTAGTACTATTTAACTCTTTTGAAAAGTGCTAAACCTTGACTTTTAATAAAGAACGTTTTTTTTTTTCAAATTGAAAAAATTTAATTTTCATGAAATGTTTATGTACTGTCTGGTGTGGTAATCTTTGTAAAATAGTATTTTAAATTTATATGGTATCATATATTTTATGCTAGGGCATGGATATGAGAAAAAAGCACCATGGGCGAGTACTTATAGAGGGCTGAGAAAAATTACCTCCTTCTCAAAGCTGTCAAGAATTTTAGTGAATGTACAAGATTCCAAAATGCAACAAAAATAATTGATATTGCTTGACAATTAGTAATGAGCTATAAAGTGTCTCATTTTAAAATGTGACTGTAAAACTTTTGAAAGTAAATGCATAGCAGGTTCGGGAAAATCAAATTTTTAAATGGCTAGGGGGGCCCGAACCCTTCGGCCCGCCATATGGGCGCCCATGCACAACACAAGGATCCCCGAACTTTTGTTACGTGCAACCGTTTAAGAATTTTTATATTTTTTGGAACCCTCTATTTTACTTTCATGTTTGTTTGTTCTAATTTTTTGATGGCGCAAGAGCATCTGGGCTATACTGCGCCAAACATGGTAAAATCAAAGACTGTTGTAAAAGCCAGTACTTTTTAAAAATTTAAAAACGTGCGTATGGTCAGCATGGTACTACTTGCACGAAATTACGTATAATCGGATATGGAAAGAACGTATATAAGTTTTCGATGTTTGATTGCCTTGATTGCGTTGATTTTATTGATTTTGACCCTTTTTGTAGTGTTTATTATTTACATTGCATATATATATATATCATCATCATCATCATCATATTCAACCATTATCTATCCACTGCTGGATGAAGGTCTCTCCAAATGCTTTCCACACAAGTCTATCCTGAGCAATTCGCTTCCACGTCACCCCAACCTGTTTTCTTATTTCATCCACCCATCTAGTTTGAGGACGTTTTCTAGGTCTTCGGTGGTCTCTTGGAATCCAGTTCAGAATTTCTGTTGTCCATCGTTGATCAGTTCTTCTTGCAATATGCCCAGCCCATCGCCATTTCAGCCCTTTTACTTTAACAATGATGTCCTCCACTCTAGTTTGCTCTCTCACCCAAGTGTTCCTTTTCCGATCTCTCCTAGTTATTCCAAGCATGCACCTCTCCATGCTCCTTTGCGTTGTCTGTAACTTTCGTATTGCTCCAACTGTTAGACTCCATGTCTCTGATCCATAAGAGAGGACTGGCAATACACACTGGTTGAAGACCTTTCTTTTTAGACACAAAGGCAATTTCCCCTTCAGGATAAAACTGTTTCTTCCAAATGCACTCCAGCCAAGTTTAATACGTCTGTTGAGTTCTTTCATAATGTTGCCATCCATTGAAATCAGCTGGCCAAGGTAAATATATGAATCAGCAATTTCTAGCTCAATGTTGTCAACTTGTATTTTTGTTTCCTCTACAAAATTATTGAACATGATCTTAGTTTTTTGTAGGTTCATCTTGAGTCCAACTTCTTCACTTCTAGTTGAGAGCTCTTGTACCATGTCTTGGAGTTCTAATGGGTCCGTTGAAAAAATAACAATGTCATCAGCAAACCGCAGATGATTTAAATATTCACCATTTATTTTTATTCCCTTGTTATTCCAATTTATCAGCTGAAAAATCATCTGTAAAGCTGAAGTAAAAAGTTTTGGAGAAATGGTATCTCCCTGCCTCACACCTTTACCAATTTTGATAGTTTTGGTATCTTTATGTAACCGAAATTTTGCACTTGCATTTTTATACACACGTTTCACCATGTCAATGTACACATCCTCAATGTCTGTTGATCTTAAAGAGTTGATGACTGCTGATGTTTTTATAGAGTCAAAGGCCTTCTCATAGTCAATAAATGCAACACACAATGGAAGTTCATATTCATGTGTTCTTTCAATTAATTCTCTTAATACTTGAATATGGTCCACTGTACTGAATCCACTTCGAAATCCAGCTTGTTCTCTTGGTTGAGCTGCATCTAATTTTTTCTGCAGGCGATGTGTTAGCACTTTTGTGAAGATTTTATAAATAGCAGGTAACAAGCTAATTGGTCGGTAATTTTTCAAATCCTCTTTATCACCTTTTTTATGCAAAAGAATTACTGTTGCAGAATCCCATTGGTTTGGTATGTTACCGCTGTTAAGACATTTGGTAAAGAATTTTGCAAGTATGTCTTCTACATATTCTCCAGCTTCTTTTAGGATATCTAATGTAATACCATCATCACCAGGGGCTCTTCCTTTCTTCATATTTTTTATTGCAAATGAAACTTCTTCTTTTAAGATTTTAGGAGCTGTTCCTTCGACTATTTCAGTGTCTTCGTTTAATCCACTGTTACTTTCATATAGTTTTTTGTAGAATTCTTCAACTCTTCTAAGTATTTCTTCCCTATTTCTTGTTACGGTGCCATCCTCTCCTTTTAATGCAATGATGTGTTTCTTCCCAACAGATAAACTTCCTTTAACAACCCTAAGGCTCTTGTTATTTTCAATGGCCTTCCTTACTAACTCACAGTTGAATTTTCTTATGTCTTCTTTCATGCTTTTGCGCAGAGTTTTACAAAGTTCTATGTACTCAATCCTGGAACTGGTATTTCGATTGTCCACCTTCATATCTCTTCGCCTTTTCATGAGCTGTTTCGTCTTCTCAGATAATTTGCTATTGTGCTTTTTACAGGTTACACCACCAATTTCCCCAGCAGTTTCAACTATTGTCTTAACAATGTTTTCATTTGCTTCTGAGATATCACTTTCATCAATAAGTCCTTCCAGTGCAGAAAAGCGATTTTTTAATTCCAACTTGAATGCCTCGGTATTTTCTTTTAATTTCTTTAAATCCACCCTCTTACTTACTTGTTTCCTAATGAGCTTCTGTCGTTCTAATTTAGTATTTAAGTGCACTTTACATCTCACCATTCGATGATCACTTCCAGTATTAAATCTGTTCAGTACACTGCAATCTTCAATAATTGATTTCTTGTTTGCCAGGATATAGTCAATTTCACTAGTTCCCCCATTTGGGTGTTTCCATGTCCATTTTCTTTGCGGTTTCTTCTTAAAAAATGAATTCATGATGCTAAGGTTTTCAGCTTCTGCAAATTCGATGAGTTGATCGCCACGTTCATTCCTTTCCCCATATCCGTATTTACCAACCGATGTCTCTCCTTGTTCCTGTTGTCCAATTCTTGCATTGAAATCCCCCATGATGAGCTTGATATGTTGTTTCCCTTTGGTGTGTAACTCTTTGATTTCTTCATAAAATTCTTCAACCTCTTCGTCGGTATGGCTTGATGTTGGTGCATATACCTGTACTATTTGAAGTTGGTATCGCTGGGTTAGTTGAACAACGAGCCTCGCTGCTCGATCTGATGTACTTTCAACTTCCAGAAGACAGTCTTTAATTCTTTTGTTGATTAAGAAGCCAACACCACTTGTTCTTCCAGTTTCCGTTCCTCTATAATAAAACAAATGTCCACTTTTAAGTTCCACCAACTCTTCACCTTTTCTTCTAACTTCACTGAGTCCTACAATGTCCCATTTGATCTTGTCAAGTTCTTCTTCCAATTCCTGAAGTTTTGCTTCAGAAGCAAGGGATCGTCCATTATACGTTGCCAAGGTCAATAACAAACGGCAGCCTGGGCCATTCCAGTGATTCTTAGCACCCCCTGCTTTCATGCCACACTGACCGCTGCCTTGATCAGGAGCACTCCAGCACCTGGAGACTAGGGGCCATGGTTTCTGGTGTGTCAACATAATGGAGGAATTAGCCATAATTTCACCACGCTGGCTAGACGGGTTGGTGAATTAGCCCTCCCCTTCCGCCTTTCTATCCGTGCAGCAAATATTAATTTGCCACATAAATAGAAAGCTCAGCCTGCACCACTTGAAGGCGGGGTAGGACACTAGGTTACTGGCCTGGCCGGTTCCACACATCGTCACATACGTTCAGCGTGTGGGTCTCCTTCCAGTTAGATACCAGCAACCCTTTTGCAGGCCATATATATATATATATATATATAATTGTTTAGAAGCAGATGCATTACAATGACTTCTATTAGATCAAGAAATCTAAATGATATTTTCAAGGTATCAGGTGTGATTGGTTCCCCTCGGTAAGATAATCGGTCTTGGGTTTAAGGCGATTGAAAGATAAACGTTAAATGTAGGAGGAGGAACATGCAGCTCTAACACCCAATCAGACAGAATTTTAAAATGAAAATATAACTAAAATAGACTCAGCACATAAATATATTGCAGTTAACGATTTTTAATCTTACAAAATAACAAAATGTAACAAAATGTAACATAGAAATATTACGTGAAGGTATCCTTGAACTTAATTTTGTGAATATCATTAAAGATCTAAAATGTTCAAATGCAAGAGACAATATATTAATAATTTTTAATTAATTTTTTCTATCCCACACCCCAGCCCTAATCGACCACTCTGGGGACATCTGCTTTTCATTAATAGTTAATATATAGTCAATAAGTTAACAAATAATAATATTTGTCTTCAACGAATGCCGATTTTTCTACTATATTTGTTGCCGTTAAAAAGCCATTAAAAAGGTTACACAAGGAATATAAAAGATATCACCCCACAAATCAACTTTTTTTTGTACTTGCATAGTAGAATTATCCACATTGTACAATAATACTGCGCAATTAAATTTTTCCGTCCATCATCAAATGATAGCAAACGCATTATAGATTCGTTGCGTGATGTAGCCTCACCGTTTGTAGAATAATGTATACAGAGGAGTCTCGTTAATCCGAACGCCGTTAATCCGGAAGTTCGATTAATCCGAATTTTCTGTTCAGTCGGCGGCGACGGTAACCGACTAACAAGACGTAAATAAACAGCGCAGTGTGTTTTGTAAACTAATTGAAATTTCCAATGAAGGAAGGGGAATTTTCCGTCGTCCTCTTGTCGCGTTTTGTTGTGACACGTGCACACTAAAACACATATACACGCATAAAAAATTATAGCTTGCAGTAAATTTTGTAGCAAATATTTCAATTCATCCGTAAATTTGTTAATCCGAATAGATCTCGGTTTTCATTTGTTCGGATTAGCAAGACACTGTTGTGCACGATATCTCATTCACAAATTTAAGTATACACATACAATTAAGCACAAAGATACATACAATTTTTCTATATAAATTTTATACAGTTGGTAATAGACATGAAGGTATTTCTTTGTGATGCTTAGGTTGAAAAATGGACGAAAGAATAGTTGAATAATCTTTGTTATTTAAATGTCGACGAAGAACATTCAATTTTCACCCTCCCTTTCTTTTATTTTACATACGTATTAGCGCACGTAAATAGTTCATAAGTAGGGTTTGCCGGCTTATAATGGGGGCATTACAGAACTACAACTCCACATATTCATACTTATATTTATAAAATTTCATTTTAATAGAGGGTTGCGATCCCCACCGACGTTCCAATGCTTCTAGTCCGCTCCACCTTCTCCTATTTTCATCCCTTGAAATTTTTTTTAGGCATGATGCGCTGCGGGTATTGGAATAATATGTGGAAGAACAAGCTCCTTAGTAATGTAAATAAGGGTAAGGCAATTATCTCTGACCATAAAAGTTAAAAAGGCACAGTATAGATATTTTATTACTACGTTCCTAAAATCAGTTTTTTCAGATGGTATTCAGTGTAGCATTTAAATACCATAAAAGATCGAGAGCATTTGTTTTAAAGCCAGTGTCATTTTATATTTTAAAAACATTTTGAAATGCAGGTTTTCCTTATTCTAAATTATTGTAAGGACAGTTGTGATGAATACATAAAAATGGTAGGATTGAAAATATTATGAGGAATATAGTTTAAAAATGCTTACGTAAGGAATAAAAAATGCGTTACGAAATAGTAAAATAATAACAGGAAACACAGTCTGTGAGAAAGCGGGGAAAAACATTTAAAATTACATTAAATTGTTACATCTCTGCTAATTGTTTTTCGTGTTCTTATTTCATCATTTTGAAAGTTTATATTACATTGATTCGATCTCTAGTTTCAGTTACAAAAAGTATCATAAACTGGGTAAATCTAAAATTTATATAAAGCTCTCTGGATTCTTAGAATCCAGAGAAAACAAAACGAGGATCGGCATATGTAGGCAACAGAAAAGGTTTGTGAAACCAAAGTAAATTATCAAGTAATCTCTAAATCGGTGACCCTCAACCTTTTTATCTCCATGACCCCCCAAAAATAGAAAAAAAATAAATCATGAATATTTCGCGACCCCCAAAACCAACCCAACGAAACATGGTTTAAACTGTTTAGTTACGTGGATAGCTACTGATGTAAACAGCAATGAATGAAGTTTACACTTGGTTGCGCTAGAAATTGAATATCGTAATCATCTTTTATCAGTTGAAAACAATTTGCTTTTGTTTGTTTCTAACAGAGATCTACGTACAGAGAAAGTTTTAAATGAAAAATAAACGCAACCACCTCACAAATTTATTTTCTTTATATGTGTACTTACAACTGTAAGTGAAATGTTTATAATAAATTATTTTTCTCTCATAAAATGATTTCACTCTTATTTACATGTAACATTGTAGGCTAATTTCGCGACCCCCAACTTTCATAGTACCACGACCCAAAGATTCAGAAATACTGCTCTGAATTAATGATAATAGGCGACATACTGTGCAAGGAATCAGATTAAAAAAAATGGAAGAACAATAGCGCAGTTAAAATTTTAATAAACATTTAAAGTAATATTTAAATAAATCGAACACTACGCAGATTAAATTAAACAACAATATAAATCAACGTTTATTGGCATAGTAAGAGCAGTGGTAATTATTTTCTTTCGAACGTTTCACCATCTAATCACGCCATAACATCGGCGCTGGTATCACTACGCCAATAAACGTTGATTTATATTGTTGCTGAATTTAAATTTTTAAATGTTTTTCGGTGTTTTTTTGCCACTTTCTTCAGAAAGAACAAATATAATGAGTCCTTTTGAAGACGTGAAGAACAGGTCTTGGTAACATGCTACAACAAATTAAGCTTGGTAACATGCTACCAAGTCTAATTTGTTTACCAAGTCTAGTTCAATCCAATCTTATTTTTAAATTATTTATAAGGCATTTATTGTTCTTTAAGTGATCAAGGGACAAAGCAGAACAAACTTAAATGAAACTGGCATTCAAAATATTGTTTCTTTATTTGTTAGAAACTGACATACACATTAGCAATTTAATTATCATAATGGCGATATATAGCTGGTTACGATGTATTTGCTGAATTTAATTTGATACGAAATCTTCCAACTCTATGATGGATGCGAAATTAATCTTAGAAAAAAGTGCGAATAAATAGGAATATATTCTTAGTGAAATAGATTTATAATTTAGTATTAAAAGCGTTCGGACTTAAAACGAAGGAACGCTGGCTGGAATTTAGCCCAAGGATGTGTGGTTAAAAATTATCTTTCTTTAAGACCCTCGTAGATTAAAAGGGGATTCCAACTTGAGTTAGGAAATTGACATCAGTAATCAATTTCCAAAACTGAAGTTGATTATTCGTAATATTCAATATTTGTTACTTTAATTTTACTACTACTTTCTAGAAAAAATTCTCTAATGTTAATTTTTATTGCGTCTAATTATTTTACTATAAATCTTTTTAAGAAATATATACAAAGTGTTTTGTTTCAGTTCAAAAATTTGGCGGTAATTTTTTCAGCCATGCAATCAGTAATAAAATAAAGTAATCTATGTTGATTTTTTCCTAATAAGTAAATTTTGATAATTCGAGACTTTCTTAAATATTTTTATCATAAAAAACATCTGATCGTATTTTTAGTCTTGACAACAAATCTTTAAAACGAATTTCTTATAAAGCATGCAACGTTTTGATGCATGAGGCACAAATATAATTCTACACCATGACAAAAAATACAATTCCAGAGAAAATACGCCCACACTTTCTCAATATTTTAGTAATTGAACGTAACAGAGAGCTTGTGTCCTTATTTTGATAATAAAAATTGAGAACTATACGGTTTTTTTTTTAAATTTGACTTTTCCCGATGAAGGTTTAAAGGGGAAATCTAGACGAGCGCCTCGTTAGTTCAGTGGTTTTGCCACGTGCGCATTACCTTCTACGATAGGTTTCCGCCGAGTTTAGATTTGAATCCCAAATGAGTTCAGTTAGATGCACATATATCGTAAGGTGATATCAATCTTTTACCATGGTGCTTCTATCTACAAATGACTGTCAAATATCCGTCTTCCTTTGGCAGTTTAACCTTTCAGACAGCGAAATGTTAAATTTCCAAATGAAGGTGGATATTGGTCAGTTTAACTTTCCAGACACTGAAATTGCTAGATGACCAAAAAAAAATGTGGACTTTGTGGAAGAAAGAAGAAAGCTGGGAGAAAGTAAAAATTGTGGTCTATCCAACATTCTACTCAGAAATTATTTAACGAATAGACAACGATACGTGCATAAGAGTAGCTGTCGCTCCTCAATCAGTAATACTCTATGTGGTGTCTTTCATGGCTCAATCTTAGAACCACTATTATTCACCGTTCATATAAATGGCATTTTTATCCTCACATCAAACACATATGCTTTGCTGATTACACAAATATTTTCTTTCACAACGTCGAAATCAACAGTTTAATTCAATCCGTAAAAAACGAAATTAGGTGTTTTTGCGGATTATTTCAAAGTAAACTTCTTGACATTAAACACCTCAAAAAACATATGCCTTCTGTTTACGAAAATAAAACAAAATTTGAATGAATTCACATTACGCATAAATGGAGACACATCTCATTCTCAACTCAAAATAACTTTTCAGGTGTGACATTATAATCTAATTTGAAATGGGGCATCCACATTAATGCCATTTGCTTTAAGATAAGCACAAGCATTGGAGTAATTGGAGGCATCAGCTGTTTCTTGCCATACCATTTCTATTAAATCTGAACTATTCTTTAATATTCACGAACTTACACTTATTAAAGTTCTGAGGAAATACCCGAGGTTGTGCATCGAAATCAAACATACAAAAAATAACATTGTAGAGTTGTTATGATCAGTGAATCCAAAAGAATCAGAATGGTTTGTAGAATGACAACTCCATAGGAAACAACGTCTTAAAGAGTTTGATTACCATAATAAAAATTCACATAGCAAATCGGAGGAACACTTAACTTGAGACAAGAAAAAATATTTTTTTACTCAACGACAAGAACCTATCCAAAACAATCACGAACTGCTTTTTCTTTCTTTTTCTTTTAAATTCAAACCTGCGTGATCTTATCATCCTAAGATCAGGTAAATAGCTAATACATTAATACTTATACACAAATATCATAAAAATAATATTTTAACGACAAATTAATAAAACTGCATTAAACAAACGACGAATTATTAAGTCAAATCAAGGATAAAGTTACTACAACATCACTTCAAAAAAAGATCCTTTCGTTTCCTATTGTCTTCAATACCCTCAATTCCAACTGCTGCTATTGCGCAATTTTTCAATTTTTATGAGTAATAATATAAAAACAACTTATATACTGATCTCATGTGCTTGCAATTATCTAATCGTGGTTATGTAACCAGAAATGTAAACAAGTTAATATTTCATTTTTGGAGAACAAACCTCGAAATGACTCATATTGCTTCTATGGGTCCTAAAATTTGGAATTTCCTCCCAACAGATTATATGTTGCACTTAATTTTATTTCTTTTTCTAAAAACAATATCCGCAACTATCTTTTGAAATTATAACGGCCTTTAATTTCATAAATTGTATATTTATTGCCATAATATTGAAGTGCTATCCTACATCTGTGTTATTCCATTATTTCATATAATTATTATAATATTCTTTCCTTCAGGCAGCATGGGCTTCATCAGGCTCGATAGTCTTTATCCAATACTTCCCAGGAAGACATCAATCTGCAATTTGCAAAATGTATATATTCATGTTATAAACTATGTGAAAAAATACCATAATGTAACACAATTCGACCTAAACAAATTCGTATTGTGTTGTGAAATAACATATGATGATAAAGAGACGTAATTCAAATATTTATTTTTAGTTACTAAAGTATTAAAGTTAATCTTTAATAAAAATAATGTATGAAAACGAGTTGCTTTTATCATTATATTTTTAATATTTCATAAACTATATAAAGAAGAATTCATTTAACCGATATCACCTGTGTCTCAAAATCGATACTAGTTTCTAGCCACGTTGCTTTTATTAAAAATAAATCATTGGACCTTTACAAAAGTGAGCTGATATAATTTTGATATTGCATGTAAATTTAGAAAGATTATAATACTTAAAGGTTATTATAATTATAAGATAAACGTGTAGTGAAATTTGAATTGGATATTTTTAGATGTTAATAATAGGCTACTATATAGTTAATTTCCGGCAGTTGATAAACGCGATTTACTATATTTTCATTTCAATATAATTTCTGTTGCCTTACTATATTGATATAATATATAACACTCACGTTTATCAACTGCAGAAAATTAAGTAATTAGCTATTATTAACTAACATTTAAAAATTTGTAATATGAAATGTCATCATTGATTAAATCTTCTGCTACATTTTCATTTCAGTATCGTTTCTATTGTCATATCGTGATGATATAATATATAACAAATAATGATATTTTATTAATGGTGAGAGGAAAACGATCAGTCTAGTCTTTTAGTGATGACGTAAACTTATTAGCAATAAATTAAATCAGTAATTGACTTAAGAATAAGACATTATTCCGATTATTAAAACAATAATTATGACTAATTGAATTGCATTGATTAAAATTTATTTTTAGTCTAAATGCGATTAAATATTTTTATATCAGACATTGTATTAATTTGCTATTTCTACCTACATGACAAAAAATGGGAAACTTACATTTCAAAAGTTACTTTTATAAATAACAAATTTTTAACGACATATTACTAATTTTGAAATTGAATGTTTATTAATTGGTTTTCTCTGAGCACGGTAATATAAAGAAATTTGTGTTCTTTGGCATGA
Source organism: Dysdera silvatica (assembly GCA_006491805.2). Lineage (NCBI taxonomy): Eukaryota > Metazoa > Arthropoda > Arachnida > Araneae > Dysderidae > Dysdera > Dysdera silvatica. Next base: position 135,544,750 of record QLNU02014802.1, read on the forward strand.
CGTCCCGAAAAGAAAAGAAAAATTGAATGTGGACGCTATTTCACTAATGTTTCTTCCTACCTCTTCCTTAAGCTCTATCCCAATGAATTTCCCAGCGTTAAAGTTATGGGAAACAGGGATTGCTGCCTCCAGAGCTTGTAGGACGCTAATTTACGCGGCAAAGATAGTTTGCAAATTCCAGTCATAAAGCTGATCCGTCACTCACAATTAGATACAGGCTTGGAGCTAACGTGCCAACCGGGAGAAACAGTAGCTTAAAGCATGGTAGAAATTCAATTGATAAGGTCGCGAGTTTGTGAACTTTTAGCATACCCTATAATTGGTGAAACGATCGCAACACAATTTCGGCGCATTCCCAGTTGCATTAAACAGCCAATAGACTTCCGTGCTTCTCCGCTGCCATTTTGGCTCATTCAATTGTAAACGTAAACCCATTTTACGAGTAAATAGACTATGCTTCGTCAAAGATTTTTTACTAATGTAACAAAAATTGCAGAATCTGTGCTTTTCAGAAACACACGTCGGACAAAAATACACACCTGTTTCCTCAGGTCTCTAACGCGGCGGTTGCTTTATTTTTTCGTATGATTTGACTTGCGCTCTATAGATATGTGCATTGGAGTTGAAAAAGCAATGTTTTCTTAGCAGTGCAAATGGGGTTAAATAAACGCCTCTGGAAATGGAAGCTAGGAACAGTAGATATATTTAACTGGAATAACAGTACAGCTATATGTATTTACATGGAACAGTGTAAATATTTACCAGCTTGTTAAAAACAATATGCAGAAAACTCGCCCAATAACGGTTTCATTTAACAATTATTTCCGTTCAACAATTGTAATTTGTCATTCCCGCAAGTGTTTCACAGAATTACCACTTTCTGCTTAACGCAATATTGTATTTCACGGCGTGTATTTTTCATCCCTTGAAAGTTTTTAGTGGGAAAGGTTATTACATATACAGTTATGGCTTTATTTCGTTTAACCTGCCGGGCAGCAGATTTCTCCTTCTCGGGCCTACTGACCAATTTTATGTCTATCTCAGTCCGTCACTCTTTCTCCAAATACTTACTATGGGCACCATTTTGCTTCCCTAAATTTAGGATTTTCTAAATCTTGGCTTTATGCTGTTTTCGGTGCTCACAACTCACTTCATAATACGGTATATCTCTATTATCATTGCGTTTGGTGTAATTGATTATTTGTGATCTGCTTTTGTGTCGCATATTGGATAATTGCAAAACTGCCTTGTAGAAGCTATTAGTACCTCTATCAGTGTTAAATTAATCTCCATATGGTCAACACACTACGTCATCGGAGCGTGTAATATTTTTGTCATGGGCAGGTTCCTAGCCAATATCCCACGAAAATATTCATAAAAAGTGCCACGGTGGCTTTGTTGATAATTTGGCAATTGTGATAACCCGGGATAAGTTAATACTATAAACCCTTACGTACGAAGCTAAGGAACATCCTTCCAGTGCCGTGATGACCTAGTAGGTTAGGGTTCACCGGTTCATGAGTTGGGTCTTAGGTTCGAAGCCGGCCTGGGGCAATGGCTCTTTTTCTTAACATATCAAAAGCTCTTGTTTAAAATGGAAATTGTGGGTGTCATAAATATTATTCAAATCTGTCCTGTAGGGTTAATAATTGATATGCCCCGTATTTTGAAATTTCCTACTATTATTATGTAGTGACTGCTTTCACCGTAACTGAGTGTTGAACTTTTTGTACATTGTAAATCTAATAAAGCCCAAATCGATTATAATGATCATGGTTATAACGAAAAACTGGTGATAATGAGAAGAAATTGAATAGTCTTTTGGATACATTCAAAATATCCAGAATGGAAACCCTTTATCGAGATAGAAAACATGTCATAGCCTCCCTAGCAATATTCTGAAAAATTTACACCTTAATTTGCATGTCGTGTCTAAAAGTAAAACTTACCCACTTCTTACTAAGAAAAGGAAGATGTTTCCCTTTTTTTCCTAAAGGTTTAGGACATCTAGTATTCCTAGTCTTGAAAACATTTCTGATGATAAGCAAGCTACAAAAAACAACCTTGAATCAAACGACGATAATGATATGTGAGGGCTTCTCTTTCAACTCACCACCAATTTAAAATAATGGCATTAGTATATAGCCAAAATATGTAAAATTCTGATATTTAAAAGTATGATTCAGTGAAATCTGGCTATAACGATACTCAAGGGGCCGGGAAAAAGTATTATAATAGATAAGGTTGGACGTGAGGCCCTTTATATCTGTGGAGAACAGGAGAAATATCATTACTGACAGATAATGGTTACAGACATATTTTACTGTATATATATATTATATATTAATGGTGTTACGCCTTTTCGCTGTCTTATCAATTTTTTCTTTTGTCTTATTTAACGATAACCCGGATTTAACAAGGTCTCAGTTTTAACGAGCAAAAGCATCGGTTTCTTCATGCTTGGCATAACCGGTTTCAACTGCATAGAAAAATGCATATTTGTTTTTTCTCTACTCTGGATAGGTATATAGCATTCATGATTTAAGACATTATTGAACTGGAATATTGTAGATTTCACTATAAGTTGTAAAATTAGTATAAAATGAACACATACACATATATTTAATTTACTGCAGTAAATTAAATATATGTGTGTGTGCTTATATATTTAATTTACTGCAGTGCTCTTTCAACATTATTGTCATGCAGCGCATATTTATGTGGAAATTAAACGAAGGAGAATAATAAAAATAAACGATTATATGCTGTGGTACTTTTTTCCAGAGTATTTTCAAAGTCCTTGACGAAGATTAGCGAACAGGCGAGGGAATTTCCATTAAACGGATTAGCTAACAATAAAATCAGCTGGGGCATAAAATTAATTAATTTACATGGAGGTAAAATTCGTTTCTGTCCCAATACTCAATCAGCCGGTCACATTAAATTAGTCCGAGGTGACCAAACCGACTTTTTGACCTAAAGAAGGTTTTTTTTTCGTTAGTTCCTATAAGTATCTTCCTTTTTTTTTTGCTTTTTTTTTGCTTTTCCGACTCAGTCAGTGGACTGGATTCTCGCTCCCTCTCCTTTCTTTTGGTAAAAATGCGTGAATGGAGCGGACGCTATCTCACACTTTTCTCCTTTTTCGGCTCCTTTAATCTTTTTTCTCCTGTGAATTTCCCATTTACACTAAATCCTTTTCTTTTTCCTTCTCCAAAACAGTTTTTTTCTGTGTTCTATCTGCAAGTAAAAAACTTCGGTTCATTGTATAAGCAAGCCACAGTGGTTTTTATTCGGGTATTTGCTTCTTTTTCCCCCCTCTTGCTCGCAATTTGAATCCTCTATCTGCGTAGAAAAACGGTGTTCAAAATGTTTCGTTAGTTTTTTTTTCTGGTTCTTTGATGAAAGAATTTTAGCGCCCTGTTTTGCTCCAATAGTGCTGATTAATCGAAGAAATTCTTTAAACCATCGGAACGAAACGTTGTTGTGGTAAGTCGCTATAACTGTAGATATTTCTTAAACGAGTGCTGACAAGAACGAGCTTTTTGCTTAGATAAATTTGACACCGAAACAATGCCTGGGATAAAAGTAATTTTAGCAGAAAATTTTAAAATCTCTTAAAGAAAAACTGATCTTGTTTTTAAAGCCGCAAAGTCGTCACGATTAATTCTCTCAGAAATTCAAGTGTTTTCGGTCTTGGCAATGTACGTTGTTCGTAAGCATGACAAAGCCTTTCATAGTTTTGTTTTGTATGTAAGAGGAATCTTAGATGACGTTTTCACATAGTCTTCGAATGTATCTTTAGCGATGATAGTAGCGGTTGTTACCAGTTCTTTACCTGTCTATACTTATCGCTAAATTAAATGTAGGAACTACGAAATTTATTCAAATGAAATTATTTATTGAATCACTAAATTTTTACGTAAGGCGAACACATAAATAATGTTCTATGGACATTCAAAATAACATTCAACGTAAAACATAGAGCCAACTGATGCAGCTCAGATACTCAGTATCTGACAAGTGAGTAGTCCAAAGTGTTCTGGCTAAAGGAAGAATATATGGCAGAAGTGACGACGAGTTGGACATTTCGGATTAGCCGTGCATAATTTGCAGCTCGGACTAACCATGCATGTTTTGAATTTCGGATCTTTAAAAATGCTGTTAGGAAGGCTGCTACATATCTTAGACGACTCACCATAAAATCCTGATGACTATATCAACTAAAAGAATATTTTACTCTTTTCGTTGAAATCACACAGTCTAAGTATGCAGGTATTTTTGAAAAGGTTTATATTTGTAGTCAATAACTATAAAAACGTTCTATAATTATATCCAAATTTATCCTTAATATATGACGCCGGTGAAGTGTGGGGTGTAATTGTGACTATATTATACTCCAATTCAAATCCCTTTTGATTTCTGTAAATCGTCATATGATGCGTGTACGTACTATGGCCCTGTTGTATAGCTTCTCCCATGTAATGGCGGACATGAATTTGTTGGAAGCAATTATGGCTACGGAGATACATTATTGACTGTATAGCGGTATTAGAAGGTAGCATGAAATGTATCTAAATTCGAACGTTATAAAAATACTTTAATAATTTCGTTTTTTACAAAATCCAGAAGCATGGTAAACACGAGCTCATGACTTATTATTAGTTATCCTTCTTTTTGGAAAGAAGTTAACAAATGCAAAATGTAATAAAATATTTGGTCTCCTACACCTCCTTGGTGTCTACACCTGTGGGAACACAACAGGATCCCCGTAGAATCTAAGCCAAAGGCGAAAGATGGTATTACCTAGGTGCAAAATGTCACTCATCGACCATATCTAGTTTTATACTGATTTTTATTGTGGTTGTGACGCGTTGGAGCTGGGCGTACTCTTTTTAGTTGCTTCTGGTGTACCTTCAATTTTAAAAGCTGGTTTTAATCTGTCCAAATTATGTTTGTCGGTTTTTCTTTTATATCTAATTTATAAAATTTGTCGGTACGATGAAGTACTTGAACGGACCTGCGTACGGTGATGTTAAAGGCTTACGCACTAGGTCTTGTCTAACGAATACATGTGTCGTCTTCCGTAAATCAGCGTGGACGAAAGTCCTTCTTGGTAGACCTCTGGTCGTCGGTACAAGCTGTAAGTTTTGCATGCGAGCACGTAATTTCGCTACGAATGCTGGGCGTGTCAAATAAGTTTGCGAAAATTGAAACAGTTCACCAAGTAAGCGCAAGGTCAGGCAACTCCGACATCTCGGCAACTGAAGCATTCAGATCCTCGCGTACTGCTGTTCATAGTCCAAGTAAAACAGTGGGAAGTACGTCAAACCACTTACCAGTATTATGACACATGAGTGTTAAGTGAGAAGTACGTCAAACCACTTACCAGTATTATGACACATCAGTGGTAAGTGAGAAGTACGTCAAACCACTTACCAGTATTATGACACATGAGTGGTAAGTAGGAAGTACGTCAAACCACTTACCAGTATTATCACACATGAGTGCAGTCTTCAAGTATCTGTGGAAACGTTCCACCAGACCGTTTGCTACGGAATGGTACGCAGTGGTCCTGGTTTTATATATAGCGAGAGAGCGTGATAGACAATGAAAAAGGTTACTCTCAAGTTGTCTACCCTGGTCCGTTATGATTTGGATGGGTACTTCAAATCTCAAGTTCCATCCTCTGTAAAAAGTTTCTGCTATAGTTTCGGCAGTTTGATCTACCAGCGGGAATGCTTCTGGCCATCTGCTGAATCGGTCCACACATGTAAGAATATAACGAAAACTAGAAGAAAGTGGCAGGGGTTCAACAATGTCTATATGGACGTGAGCAAATTTGTCAGAAGGTAGTGGAAACAATCCCCGCAGAGTCTTCGTATGTTTATGAACATTTGAGTGCTGACAACTATCGCAAGATTTGACCCACCAGGCCACATCTTTAGGTGTAGTGTTCCAAATAAATCTTAGGGGGAAATGGATTTTATAAGTTATTAAGAAAACCGTTTTTTCATGATTTAAGGATAGTTGTCCTTCTGTTTAAAATTTGAACTAAATATGCACAATGTTTACAAAAATGCTTTATTTCTTATCGTTCATAGATGAGATATAGCATTTTTCTCTAAATTATTAGGGGAGCATAGGTACTAGTCGTGAATTACAAGTACTCTTAAAAAAATGGATTTAAAAATTAATTTTATTTTTAAAATGCGTAAACATATGAATCGCTTTCAGAAAAATATCATCTATCTAATGCAATTTGCGGTTTGGAAAACGGATGAAGTTTAAAACAAAAAATCAAAACGTGACTGGTGCGTACGCGGGTATTCAAACCCGGGACCTGATGTTCCGAATGGTGTTAAAGCTCGTTCAATGCTAGAAATTTCTTAAAAAGATGAATGAGAAATGAAATATTGGCTTAAGGGAGATTACTTCTAGTGTGTAGGCTGTATAGAAATGCGCTTTAATTTACGCAAGTGAAATAAAAGACGGAGGTTTGAAGCGGAATTTTTTGTGAGGGGGAAAAACGGATTTGAAAGGTTATTAAGAAAGCCCTTTTTCAAGATGTTAGTATAGTTGTCGTTCTGTTTAAAACTTTAATTAAATATTCACAAGGTTTCTATAAAATGCTTTATTTCTTAAAGTTAATTGATGAGAGATGGCATTTTGTTTTTAGGAGAGAATAAGTATTTAAGTCGTGAATTTTAGTTACCCTTAAAAATGAATTTTAAATTGAAATGTCCTTCTTAAAAATGTGAAAAAATATGCATTGCATTCAGAAAAATACGATGTAGGCTTATTTAATGCAATTTACGGCTTGGAAAACCGGTGAAATTTGGAAAAATAAGTGTCGTGCGTATACGGGGAATCGAACCCGGGACCTGGTGATCCGAATGGGGTTAAAGAGATCTGTGCCATGCTTTGAGATTTCTTAAAAAGATAAATGAGAAATTAAATATTAATTCAAAAGAGATTTTTTATGACATAAGTGATGATGTCCAAACTAACGACACTGAAGGAACAGGACTCCTAGATTTAGGTACTCTTAAGAATGATCCATCTCGGCCTTGAGTCAATTATCCAAAGAGTCAGTTGAGAGATAGCGATCCTTTCCAGCTAAATATTACGATACATACAACTTGCTTAAATATAACATAAATGAAGACACAATCTATTGCGTTATATGCAGGCAATTCTAGATAGGAGGCATACGTGAGCAAAATGAAAAGTTTGTAAACAGTGGATTTTGCAAATGTAAAGAATAACTGAAGCCCTTAGAAAATTGGGGAATTCATGGCCCAAACGTGGGGCTCACGTTTATACTATAGATTCCAGAATTGTCTAAATTTGGCCATGGGAAGTTGTTCAAGGACATGGTAAGTGGTAGAACCCTTTCCAATATAGTTCTGGCTTAAAACGGCAAATTTTTCAAATTTTGTTACATGATCGACTAATGTGGACGCAAATAATAGCAGCCCTATAGTTCCAGAACGGCTCATTTTCGGACATTGTTTCACTGGACCAAAGTTGTTTCTTTTGATCTCTTTCACCTATTACACATGCTTAACAATTCCCAACTGCCTGCAGTATAGTAAACCAATTGTTTTCCATACCTTTGATGACTAAATGGCAACACTGCTCAGGGCTTGGGTAGGGACTTTCCGACTTTTTTTATCTCTGCTGCATTATTAGGTCAATCACTTAAATTATGCGTCAAAAAAATTTTTTTGTTCATGTAATTGCCTACGTAACAACGATGTGGATGTAAATAATACTTTCACTGTACAGCCAAATCGGATCCTTTGCGGACCTGATTTCGCCAAATATGGCTTATTTGGCGTCCTTTACCACCCCTTTCAGTTTGTTCCATTAGTTTTGAATCCCCCAAAAATAAATATATATAATACAATATATATAAAAATATATAATATGCACACTGTTACAAAAATAAGCTAAAATTTAATGATGTTTTCGATCTGATGATATTTTGATTTTACGAGTATTTGGACAAGTACTGCGTGTAAACGTAAAAGAGTTGAAAGAGCAGGTTTTCCTTAGCAATGTAAATATGGGGGCAAGGTAATTAACAACGACATAACACAAGTTAAAAACGTACAGTAAAGATACTGAAGAAGCACTTTCCTAAAATATTTACATCTGGTTGAATTACGTGCTTAAATATTATGCAAGTATGTGCGTGGTTCATTTAACGTAACATAATTTTGAAATATTTTAAAACGCATATATTTTTTGTATTGAAGTCGGGACGTAACAATTAAAGAATTGTGGGGTGTTCGAGTCTTTTTGACACTCCATTAAAGAGAAAAATTTGTGTTGATCCAATGGAAATATGTGTCTCCAGGGAACTGACACTCCTTTCTTAAGCAAGCCTACGGACGAGGGTTTAAAAGGAAACATTTTTTGTTAATGTGAGAAAATTACGCTGATCAAAACTATCTAAAAATTATAGACATGTAGTTTACCGGTTTTGAAATTAAAAGTAACCTGAATTACTGAATTTTTTACTTTCCAAGTTTTAATTTTTTAATAATATATTCGTGTATTATGCAATTACAAATTGTATATTCTAGAAGTTGTATGGGCGTAGCCTTTATGTTCTTTTTCTTTTTTGCCACTCAATAAATTTTTGTCTTTCATTAAATTCTGTTTTTTTTTTCTCTAAAAAGCAACGGACGTCGGGAACTACACAATTGAATTAAAGAAAAAAAATATATAAATAGAAACATAGGAAATTTCAAAAAACTTTTATTTCCATCCTTGTTATTATTAAAATGTTTATAATAATAATTACTATATTTTAATTAACGGATATAATTTAATATGAATCAGAGCAATCTCTTCAGGTTATCTAAAATTGATGCCAAGGAAAATGAAATAGGCCCATATGTTATTATGAAATCTAATTATATACACTCTATAACAAAAAAATCCACTCACCAAGAAGGAGTTGTCCGATTGTAATGAAATTTCGTATGCAAAGACATTTTGACCGAACATGCAAATGATTAAAATTTGGTGTCCAATGAATGAATAGCGGGAACTCCAGCGCATCGGAACTGCGCATTCAGCAGGTGTATATAAGGAGCGATTCTCAATATGTGGTCAAAATTTCTGTTGCATTTTGACTGCGGATATCTTACGTCGACTGTAACAATGCCTCGCCGAAAGATTCGTGCTCATTACGAGCATATGTCAGAGTTTGAAAGAGGTCGTGCTATCGGATTGAAAGAGGCTGGTTGGACGAATCGAAGAATCGCTGGACATGTGGGTCGAAGCGATGCGGCGATTGGACGGTGCTGGCAAGAGTGGGTCAACAACGGCAGATGTCAGCGTCGGGACGGCAGCGGTCGACCTAGGGCCACAACAGAACGGGAAGACAGAGCGATTGTCAGAGCAGCTGTCACAGCACCGGATTCGTCGTTATCAACTATCCAACGTGTGGCCCGCACACATGTGTCCAACATGACCCTCTGCAGACGACTGAGAGAGCGGAATTTACGCTCGCGCCGACCGTTACGCCGCTTACTTCTCACGCCTTTACACCGTCAAGTCCGATTACAGTGGTGCCGGGCTCGATCAACTTGGAACTGCGCTGACTGGGGACGTATAGTCTTTAGTGACGAGTCCCGTTTCCAACTGTGTCCTGACGACAACCGCAGACGTGTCTGGAGACGTCCAGGGCAGCGTGGGGATCCTGCCCTTACTATCGCACGCCACACATGCCCACAACAGGGCGTTATGGTCTGGGGTGCCATCTCCTTTGATAGCCGGACCCCTTTGGTGGTTATTTCTGGCACACTTACAGCACAGCGGTACGTAGACGACATTCTACGACCGGTTGTGTTACCGTTCCTTTTGCGACACCCTGGACTTACGTTTCAACAAGACAATGCCCGGCCGCACACGGCACGTGTTGCTATGAATTTTCTTCAAGCTTGCCCAACACTTCCTTGGCAAGCTAGATCTCTTGATCTCTCTCACATAGAGCACATTTGGGACGCTATGGGAAGGCGATTGCAACCATCCCGGAATGTTGACGATTTAGCCCGACAGTTGGAGACAATTTGGCAAGAAATTCCGCAGGACACCATCCGGGATCTTTATCAGTCTATGCCACGCCGGGTGACAGCTTGCATCCAGGCCAGAGGTGGACCAACGCCTTATTGACTTCCTCCCTTTGTAACGGTCAAACTCTGCAATAAATCATTCAATTGTTCTGAAATTTTAATCGTTTCTTTTTCTATGTATGTTCTTCACATCCACCAATTTTTATCGCAATCGGACAACTCCTTCTTGGTGCGTCGATTTTTTTGTTATAGAGTGTATTATTGTGAAATTTAAATATATATTATTATTATTAAATTTAAATATATATATTATTATTATTATTAAATTTACATATATATTATTATTATTAAATTTACATATATATTATTATTATTAAATTTACATATATATTATTATTATTATTATTAAATTTAAATATATATTATTATTATTAAATTTAAATATATATTATTATTATTATTAATGAATTTAAATATATATAATTATTATTATTATTATTATTATTATTAAATTTAAATATATATTATTATTATTATTATTAAATTTAAAATATATATTATTATTATTATTATTAAATTTAAATATATATTATTATTAAATTTAAATATATATTATTATTATTAAATTTAAATATATATTATTATTATTATTGATTATTATTATTATTATTATTATTATTATTATTATTAAATTTAAATTTAAATATGTATTATTATTATTATTAAATTTAAATATATATTATTATGAAAGTTAAATATATGTAATTCTTAATATATCACTTGAAGCGGCTAGAAGCAAGCTTCACAAAGCTGCACACCAAACTAACAAATTTGGAAAGATACACATTAGTTCGTATGATATAAAAGCGCAACGCTCATGTTTACCCACATAATTCTTCGAAGTCCTCTGTCGTGCGGCCGGAAAGGTGTTAATTCCACTACCTTAGGAGCATTGGTGATGGGTAAGGTATCTGCTGCCACCAGGTGCCTATAGGCACCACTTCGTATCTACGGCATGTCGTGAAACATAGGTTATCTTCTGGTATCCACAGTGTGAGATGGCTTATACATCGCACGGAGAAAAGCACCGTGATTAATCAGCTGCTTCATTCGTACTACGCATATGCAATGATGATATCAATATAACAATACTGCAGCCCAAGAATCGGGGATGAAATCACACACATTCTGAAAAAGCTTCCGCTTATACAAGAACGGACAGGGTCCAAAGATGGGACAAGAGCGACAGACGCATATCCTCACGGTCTTCTCCCTCGCATCTCTCCTTTCTCCCGCCGAATTTATCCCGCTTCTTTTGCATCTCCCCCTTTTCAGAAATTCCTGAGAGGGGTCTATTTAGTGTTCTGTCTGGATGGGCCTACTGTATTGTCACATCCTCTGAATTTAGATACGAACTGAAATCACGTTCCCATTCCAAGAACAACGCAACCCTAGAAACAAGTTTTAATATACTTTTAACATTTATAAATTAATATACTTTTGACATTTTTGAAGAATATAAGTTTCACTTCTAACCCAACTCCTTTGCAACAGTGGTGTTTTACTTCACAGAGAGCGAGAGAGATTAATATAGTAGAAATATTGAAATATTTAAGCTGTTAAAATTATTTTGTAAAACACTCGTATTTGTCAAAATGTATTATTTATAATAGGTAAACTTTCGTAATTTTCATAACGGGCTCACGAATTTTTTAAAATTTTCTTTAAACCTGAGGAATGATTTTAGTATAATTCGTCGAATGCAATAACTGTAACTTCTTTTAAATTATAAGATATGGTGATAATTTTTTATTTATGAAAAAAAGTCTCAAGCGGAAAATAATAAGGTTCGATTATTTCCTATTTTTTATCGTAATAAAAAACTCGATAATTTTGAATTTTAAAGCACGTTCAGCGTAGAAATAAATATTTGATATTCTGTGTTTTCCTGCTTAAACAATTTTTTGCCTCGAGTTCTTTATAACGCAAATAAGGATAAAAAAAAGTGATGGATGTAAATCGGATAAAAACGACAAAGCGACAGAAATGTCTTTTTTTTAGAGAAAATGCTGTCAGTTACTTCATAATCTAGTAATTGATTTAAAATAAGCCTTGAAGGGGGAGAAATATTTGCATATAACAGTAATTATTTTTGCATTTTTTTAATTAAACGACTTCTGCTGCTTCCTTAATTATATATATAATAAACAAATTATGGCCATACTTCGATAAATTGAAAAAAAAAATCCCGTGTTTCATAAATTTAAATTTCTCAGATACTCATTTCAAAGAAAAACGGAACTGAATAAAAATTTATTTAAATTTAAATATGCGGTTCAATTTTTATCTCCTCTTCTGTTAATAATGCCTTAAAACATATTTCTCATTTTAATAAAAATATATATGAAAAGTGTGCATTATTTCATATGAGCCAAAGTTTGCATAGATATTTCAAATAAAGGCGCTATGATATACGGTTATTCATTGCTACTATTAATTAATTTCTAACGTTAACTGTATTAAAGGAGGTTGACGATTTTTGAGCTACTTTTTTTTCGTTCTATCGCTGCATTTCAAGATTTTCAATTCTTTGGATTATTTTTAAACAACCAACGTTCAAATATTCAAGAATTACGAATGTAGTGGGGTCAATCCATATGACGTGGTCCAATGCAGGTAGCGTAATCATTTAAAATAATTGTCAGTAATTGTCCCTATATACAAATATTTTTATTTATTACAAAATTACATAAACAGCTTTTATTATTTATTTACCCATTTCCTTTTAAAAATGGCGCACATTTTTAAACCATAATTGGCAGAGATTTTCGTGTTCATAAGTATTTATGCAACTGCAAATATCTTTAGATTGGACAGCAGTACAGCTCTGAAACAAAAAGCATTGTTCTGAACAAAATTTGATCTACGTTTTTGATTGCGTAGATTGATTACTTTATTTCGTTTTTAATGGCGACGTAAGGTGGACCCACTGGAGCAGAACATTTCAAAAATTTCGCAATTTTGGAGTCGATATCTCAGCTTGAAAGCAAGTTGAAATTTTCGATTTTTGTTCATGATACACATGTATCAATATTTTGTTCCGAAATTAATCCGAAGTCTAAAATTTAAATACTACGTTTTTCATGATATTTGAAATAAGATTTTCTTAAGATTTTATGAAATATAGACTTTAATATACCTCTGGTTGACAAATTAGGAAAAATCTAATATTTGGCGCAAGTCGAGTTCTATAAAGTATTAAGCTACCATGAAATTTTCAAGTCCAAAATAAAAGTGGAACTAGAGTTATGCATGGAAAAAAACAAACACCAATGTCCAACTACATGTAAAAGTAGCCCTCTGCATTCAAATTTTGTTCTTTTCTTTCTGCGTATGAGATGGCAGCAGCCTATTGCCTGCAATATTATATAAGCAAAGTGATGTTCTGTAGTTAGTGGTATTCTGAAGAGATCAAAATGAATTCTTGATGTAGTGTAGGGATGGTGTCTAATGAACAATATTACAGAAATGTTTGAGGTGTCTCAAAGGCTCTAAAGATCATTGATGAATTTTGTTCTGAAGAAAAATTACTGCTGTCTTTGAGAGTATCTTCAAATCTTGTATGTGTCTGTAATTACCATGAAATCAAGTTTTTGGCATAATAATATCACCTCTTTTGCCGTTGTGATCCTTTAAAATCATGCATGAAGTCGGGATCTTTCATATTTCTAAGGAGAAAATTTCACCCTTGAATATTGTCCCAGGGGAATTTTTATATTTCGCATGTTTTATTTAAAAACCTTCATTAGTCCTACTGATAAAATTGCTGATACTGCCGGTACTACCAGAAAATTCGAAACAGGTTGATCCTACGTGTAGTGTTTTGGATTTATCACCTGCAACCAAAGTTAGAAGATTGAGTTCTGATAAAAGATAATACCCTTTAAAAGCCAAATGTAAAAAATGTTGGAAGCTGTTTGTAGAAAGCTAGATTTACATTTTCATGAGGATTTTGAAAACAATCATGTGTAACAATAATTTTCATCATCAAAACTATAAATGAGAAACATACAACAAACTCAAGGAGAATGCCTTTGAATCTGGTCTGGAACCGACTGTAAGCGCGGCCGGGCATAGCTCGAAATGACCTCTTACGTTATTAAATGAAATATCTATAATATCTTTTAATTTACGTGAATAAATTGTTGGTGTTTAAAAAGTGCATATTCTTCTCAACTTAACAATGGATACCACGAATCTTATCAACATGTAGTTATTTACGATGCTGTACATCCAACAAAAATGTAAGTACTTTACATTTAATTTCCGCTCAAGGAACTGTTTAAGTGGGAATGAAAAAACCCACATACCTTTAAAAGGAAGATAGGACAGTATTGGTATATGCATGTCAGGTACAAAAACCGAAAAATCTCAATTTTCTTTTTAAGCTGAGATGTTGATTCCAAAATTTCGAAATTTTTCAAATATTTTGCTCCAGTTGTTCCTCCTTTTTCACCATTAAAAACTGAAATAAGGTAATCAATTTATACAAACAAAACTGTAGACCAAAGTTTGTTCAGAACATTGCTTTTTGTTTCAGAGCTGTACTGCTGCCCAATCTAAAAATATCTGTAGTTGCATAAATACCTATGAACACGAAAATCGCTGTCAGTTATGGTTTAAAGATATGCGCCATTTTTAAAGAAAATGAGTAAAATAAAAAACAAAAGTTGTTTAAGTAATTTTTTGTAAATAAAACTATTAGTATGCAGATGCAATAAGTGTCAAAAAATATTTTTAAAAAAACTGATCACGCTCCCTGCATTGGACTACTTCGTATTGATTGACCCAACCATATTCGTAATTTTTAATTAATTGAACGTTGGTTGTTTAAAAATTATCCAAAGAATTAATAATCATGAAATGTAGCGATAGAAGGAAAAATTACGTAGCTCGAAGTTGTCCACCTCCTTAAATACAGCCAATGTCAGAAATACATTAATAGAAGCAATGAATTACCAATGTCATTACGCCTTTATTTGAAATATATATGCAATCTTTTGGCGCAAATGAAATAATGCACACTTTTCATATATATTTTTATTAAAATGAGAAATAAGTTTTAAGGCATTATTAACAGAAGAGGAGATAAAAATTTAACCGCGTATTTAAATTTAAATAATCCAGTTCCGTTTTTCTTTGAAATGGTTATCTGAGAAATTTAAATTTATGAAACACGGGATTTTATTTCAATTTATCCAAACTGTTTATATGTTCTGTTTGTATATCCTGTTTTTATTGTACATAAATGATATAGCGGAAATATCTAACATTGGTCATTTAACATTATATGCAGATTATACAAGTGTGTTTACTCAGAGTAAAGACAAATATGAGTTAACTAGAACTGGTCATGAAGTAATTAAAACATTTGCACTCTGGTTTAAAATGAATAAAATGAACATGAATGAATCTAAAACAAAAATATTAATTTTTAGTACAAAAAATAAGAAAATTGATAGAATAGGAAATTCAGAAAAAAATTATTTAAATGAGAAAGAAATTGAAATCGTTAAGGAAATTGATTTTTTGGGGTGGTATTGGCAAAGGACTTGAATTGGAATAGGCAGACAGAAAGAGTAGAAAAGGAGGTGAGTTTGGGAATAGGGATTTTGAGAAAATTGTCGCGAACAGTCCCCGGAGATATATTACTGGGTTTATATTATCCATTTATATACAGTCACTTGACCTATTGTAATAGCATTTGGGAAAATCTAAATAAGAAAAATACCAGACTAATTAAATCGCTACAGATTAAATTTATAAAAATAATTGAAAAAACTAAAAGTTTAAATCAAATTATATTATTTAGTAAATATGGTATTCGACTAATAGATAAGATATATGATTATAGTATATTAAAAATAATGTTCAAAAGAATAAAAGAAAATAAATATATAGAGAATATTGAATTAATAGATTATGGAAACAATCGAGCTTCCAGAGAAAAGGTCAATATAGACTACCAAAAATTAGAACGGAATTTTATAACAAGGACATTGAATATTCGGGCTTAAGGAGTTGGAATAAAATACAAACACTCTTAAGGACATAAATAATATTAATCTATTTAGAAACTATTAGATTACTATTCTATTTAAAAACTATTAGATTACTATTATATTTAAAAACTATTAGATTATTTGCTAAGAGGTGATTTTGCGCCATTACATTGTTAGGGTCCTCAGCCTGTTAAATCGTTTGATTTTTACTGGTGACTCGTCACGATGGATTGTGGTTATTTGTGGTTTATTGAATTGCAGTGTTATTGTTTATATATGTATTTTCTAAGTGAAATGGAAAGTTGCTACAACCATTGTGACAAATAAATAAAAATTGTTTGTTGTTGTTGTTGAAGTATGGCCACAAATTGTTTATTAGATATAATTAAAGAAGCAGCAAAAGTCGTTTAATTAAAAAATGCAAAAATAATTACGGTTATATGCAAATGTTTTCTCCCCTTCAAGGCTTATTTTAAATCAATTACTAGATTATGGAGTAACTGACAGCATTTTCTCTGAAAAAAAAATTTCTGTCGTTTTTATCCGGTTTACGTCCATCATTCTTTTTTATCCTTATTTGCGTTGTAAGGAACTCGAGACAAAAAATTGTTTAAACAGGAAAACACAGAACATCAAATATTTATTTCTACGCTGAACGTGCTTTAAAATTCAAAATTATCGAGTTTTTTTACGATAAAGAATGGGAAATTATCGAACCTTATTATTTTCCGCTTGAGTCTTTTTTTCATAAATAAAAAATTATCACCATATCTTATAATTTAAAAGAAGTTACAGTTATTGCATTCGACGAATTATAATGAAATCATTACTCAGGTTTAAAGAAAATTTTAAAACATTCATGAGCCCGTTATGAAAATAACAAGGGTTTGCATATTATAAAGAATAAATTTTGACAAATATAGGTGTTTTACAAAATACTTTGTAACAGCTTAAATTTCTCAAATTTCTACTATATTACCCTATCTCATTCTCTGCGAAGTAAAACGCCACTGTTGCAAAAGGGTGAAGACAGGGAGAGAAACATATATTCTTCAAAAATGTCAAAAGTATATTAAAGCTTGTTTCTACGTTTGCGTTTTTCTGGAATACGAATATGATTTCAGTTCGTATCTAAATTCGGAGAACTTCGAAGAAATATGTAGGTAAACATGAGCGTTGAGCTTTTAAATCATAGGAACTAACGTGCATCTTTCCAAATTTGTTAGTTTGGGAAAGCGAAGCTTGCTTCTAACCGCTTCAGGTGACATATTAAGAATTACATATATTTAAATTTAATGATAATGTATATTTAAACGTCATAATAATGCACTCTATAACAAAAAAATCGTTCGGTTTTTACTGCAACGAGTCATTCAATTCTCTTGTTTGATGAAACGTTGAAATCCATTTTCTATGAGGTATCATGCCTGAAGTTATGATTACTTCTGTAATTGGAGACATTAAATTTTGAACATATAATATATATACTTATATCAGATATTCCATTTTAGAAAAGTAACTAATATATATAATATACACTATATAACAAAATAATCAACACACCAAACACGAGGTGTCCGATGTCGATAAAAAATTGGTGCGTGTACAGAACGTACAAAAAAATATTAAATCTCCGAACAACTGAATGATTTATTGCAGAGTTTGACCGTTACAAACGGAGAAAGTCAATAAGGCGTTGGTCCACCTCTGGCCTGGATGAAAGCTGTCACCCGGCGTGGCATTGGCAGATAAAGATCCCAGATGGTGTCCTACACAATTTCTTGCTAAATTGTCTCCAACTGTCGGGCTAAATCGTCAACATTCCTGGATGGTTGCAATCGCCTTCCCATAGCGTTCCAAATGTGCTCTATGGGAGAGAGATCAGGAGACCTAGATTGCCAAGGAAGTATTGGGCAAGCTTGAAGACAATTCATAGCAACACGTGCCGTGTGCGGCCGGACATTGTCTTGTTGAAACGTAAGTCCAGGGTGTCGCAAAAGGAACGGTAACACAACCTGTCGAAAAAGGTCCTCTACATAATACTGTGTTGTGCCAGGAATGACCACAAATGAAGTTCGGCAATCAAAGGAGATGGCACGCCTGGCAATAACGCCCTGTTGTGGGCATGCGTGGCGTGCGATAGTAAGGGCAGGATCCACACGCTGCCCTGGACGTCTCCAGACAGGTCTGTGTCCACAGACCGTCAGAACACAGTCGAAAACGGGATTCGTGACTAAAGACTATGCAAACAACAATGTCAATCAATCAACGTTTATTGGCGTAGTGATACCAACGCCGATGGTATGGCGTGATTAGATGGTGAAACGTTCGAAAGAAAATAAATATTTCTGCCTTCGGTGGGACCTGAACCCACGACCTTCCACTTGCCGGGCGGAGGCTCTACCCACTGAGCTACGAAGGACAATATATAATCTCTTTACGAACGTATATATATTGTTGCCAGTTATGTGCGAAATTCATCTGCGAAATAACTGGCAACAATATATATACGTTCGTAAAGAGATTATGTATTGTCCTTCGTAGCTCAGTAGGGAGAGCCTCCGCCCGGCAAGTGGAAGGTCGTGGGTTCAGGTCCCACCG
>QLNU02014802.1:135584642-135602519 GCA_006491805.2 Dysdera silvatica
TGTTCGTTTAATATATTTGTTAATTCTTATGTCATGAACAATTATTACTTCTATATCATTGAACGTTTTACTTCAGTCACTGATATAATACCGTTTTTAAATTCAGTAGACTCGCGAACTGAATTTGAAACGTTCTTTAAAAAACATTATCTTCGTCGAGAAAAAAAGTTAAATCTCGAAAGTTTCTTTTTTATACATTTCCCTATTTTTTAAAACCAAATAATACTTTCGATAATTAATTCTTTCCAATTTCTTTGACAAGAAAATTTATCCTGAATTCTATCTTCGAAAAACATGCTTTTTAGATTTAAAAAAAGAGGTCTTTAATTAAATTATACTCATGTTTGTAAAAATTGCAACACCATGAAGGAATCACTTGATTGAGCTGAAACTTTCAGGAAATGCAAATTAGGGTATGCTATTCAAATGATTAGAATTTCAGAGTCATCGCGCATGCGTGGGCTGAGCAGCGCCCTCTGAACTGCTGATGGATCCGTATAAATAGAGGGCTGTAGCGGGGCGTGTATGGTTATCTTCTAGTGGTAAACGTTACATGAGACGTCACTATGCCTCTACGACGAAAGAGGGCGACATTTCAGCAAGTTACGGAGTTTGAACGGGGACGAATGATCGGCCTTCGTGAAGGAGGGTTTTCTTATCGTGCAATAGCAGCTCGTATGGGGCGTAACAGCAGCACAGTGATGCGAGTGTGGAAGCAGTGGGTTCAAGAGAACCAGACAACTCGGAAATCCGGGAGTGGACGCCGAAAGGTGACGTCAGCACGGGATGATAGACACCTGGTCCGCATGGCGGTGACGGACCGTTTTGCTTCATCTGGACAGTTGGCAGAACGTTGGTGCACTGCTACAGGTGTATCATTGTGTGCTTCATCAATTCGTCGGCGTCTACTGCACCGTGGACTGCGTGCAAGAGTTCCTTTATACAGGATCCTCCTGACGCAAAACCATCGGTGCCTGCGGCTACAATGGGCTCATGGACATAGAGACTGGCGTGCTGATTGGCAACAAGTGGTGTTTTCTGATGAATCCCGCTTTAATTTGGGGTACAGTGATGGCCGCATCCGTGTTAGACGCTATACCGGTGAACGCCACCTTCCGGAGTGCGTTATCTAACGTCACCGTGGATGAAACCCCCAGCGTTATGGTCTGGGGTGCGATTGCGTATCATGGACGATCTCAGCTGCTACGAATTGTGGGTAATCTTAACAGCAACCGGTACATCAATGAAGTTCTGGAGCCCGAAGTTGTTCCCTTCCTTCAAGGCATTCCCGGAGCTGTATTTCAACAGGACAATGCCCGCCCACATATTGCCAGGAATGTTCAAGACTTCTTTTCATCACAACAGATACAGCTTCTTCCTTGGCCTGCATACCTATTCGCCGGATATGTCGCCGATTGAACATGTGTGGGATTTCGTTGGTCGGCGTCTCGCTCGTGATCCTCGTCCCATAGCTTTGATAAGCTTTTTTCTTCACCAGACTTATGAAAACGCATATAATAATAATGTAAGTATATGTATAAAATTGTTTATTCAGTAGTTATTCAAAACATACTGAAGGGTATTTATATAACGGACATTTGATGATTTACTAATATAAAATTTTCAAATATTAATATCGAAGAATTTATTTAAAAAGGGTTTAAAGCTTTCTACTTATAATCTTTACTTTAATACAAATCGAAAGGTTCGATATGTGGTTCATTAAAGAATTGTTTTCATAAGTAATAAAAATATTGATCATTGTTTGCACCAAAATCTTAAAAAATGCGTCCTCATCGAGCTGAATTTTTCCGCAACCATCAAAGCAAAATCATATGGAAAACTTCGGCTCCCGTCCAATCACCGGAGCTAACCTCGATCGGATGAAATTAACCTGAAGGATGATGACTATAGTTCATTCACGAAAAGTTGTCCGATGGTGCCGTTAGAAAATAAGGGGAGCTGACGTCACAAAGGGCCTAGCCGATTACAGCAGAGGGGAGGACGTCATTTCAGAATTGGATTTTTAACGAACCTCTGTCTGCGCTAAAAGTCAATTCTGAAATGACGTCCTCCCCTCTGCTGTAATCGGCTAGGCCGTTTGTGATGTCAACTCCCGTTATTTCTAACGGTACCATCGGACTACTTTTCGTGAACGAACTATACTTTAAACAGCTGTGTGTTGTTGACTTCAAGGTAATATCGATCGCTTACCATTCACTGTTCTCTCTCAGCTCACGCTTAACAGCAGTTCATTTGTAATTGTTAGTAAGTAGAATAGTGGTAAGCGCAGTAGAAAAGTAGATTTCCCTTTTAAGGAGAACATTTGACACTTTAACCATAATGCTATGTTTCAAGCGACAATAATAAACTACAACTTTAAAAATTAAAGTGCCAAGCGCGCTCATAAAATATCCGATTTATTTATATATAAATGTGTTTTTAGTGAGTTTTTAGTGAATATTTTAAAATAATTTTATCTCGATCTGTGTTCTAATTGAACACAGTTTTCTAAGGCAAAACCGTCAAAATTATATTCGGAGCGCGTCCCTCATGTCCTTCTTTGAAAATACAACGGTAATTTTTAACTGATAGACCGGAATAAATTTAATCATTCTCAACTCTAACTTCAGTCGAGCGCAAATTCTTCTTGTGGTGGGGGAAAAAAGGTATGTAGATACCGTTTCTTTTACGCTGGCATGAGAGTATGAATTTTGCTGCCATACCTAAACAACCTCAAGAAGATACTTTCTTTTCGGTTTTGTTGCAAGTTTGATATTTTTATTATTTTCCATGTGAAGATAATAACTTTGAACTGAATTCGAATAAAAAGGGTGATTTCATTTAACGGATAAAACTATAAAAATACGCAAAATTATTAAGATTATTCAGAGTATTTTAAAAAATTATATAAAAACTAAGCTTTTTAATACCAATATTTGGCGCGTTTGGCTATGGTTTAGAAGAATTGGCGATATAGACAGCTGCCACTTCAAAAATTGTATATGTAAATAATTTGTTTTAAAAAGTAGACAAACATTGTATACATAGTACTGAACTTCTACTTTTTTTTTTTTGCGGAGTCAACCTTTCTCTCGTAAAAATTTGACGCTGAAAGGTTCAATGTTGTAAATGAATCAAAGATTTTCAATATGAGAAAATTATAAAAATGTCTCAAAATATCGGATTCCGGAACTATTTTTATAAATTGTGATGATGATACTTTTCATAAAAACGTTCAAAACGTAATTGTTCTTCACAATGGCTGCACTTTAAAAAGGATGTAAATTACATTCATTATCACTGAAAATCGTGTCAATTAAGCGAAAAGATATTTCGTCAATATTTTTGAATTAAATGGTTTCATTAGGAGTGTGATTACAGTTACACCAAGAATATTGCAACATAGGGCGATATTGTTCTGCATTTAATTGGTTATATATACCAAAGGATGAAATTATATAGTTTCATTTTGATGTGTTAACATCAATTTTGATTTTATTCAGAACAATTTTGTTTGAAATTTTTTTTTGATGAAACATTTATACTTCATGCCGATATCGCCAATTCTTCTAAACCATAGCCAAACGCGCCAAATATTGGTATTAAAAAGCTTAGTTTTATATAATTTTTTAAAATGCTCTGAATGATCTGTCGTGTACTTTTATAATTTTATTCGTTAAATGCAACCACCTTCTTTATTCGAACTCAGTTCAAACGTTATTATTTTTATGTACAGAGTGAATAAAAAATACCACACATCACTTAAAGGTTCGATTTTTATGTTTTGAATATTAATAAAAAAATTTATATGCTATTCACAAAAAACTGATTTCATATTCTTAATAAGGAACTTAGGGACTATCATTTGTGATATGTCTTGTCTCAAAGTGCGAGCTTCCACAAAAGTGGTTCCCTTGTATATGCAATATCAACATCGAGACATATTTATGTGTATCATGGAGGATATATATATCAGGATATATATCATGTAGGCTGTTTTCGAGTAACCAACTACATAACTTGCGCTTTGTTATAAACGAATTTTCATGGGGTAGTCGGCTGGAAGTTTGAGAGGGCATTCGGATAGCAAAGGCTAGCACTACGCTCGGGACCGGCCCTTGATTTTTGCAGCTCCTACCAAATAAATATTTGCTTTCGTTTTAGGAGATATACTGGCTAAAAAATAGTTTTATAGTTTGATAACACTTCTCAAATTTTTCCTCCCTGGTCTGTAGTCTCTTCTTTTGGGAAATAAGGCACTGCCCTTAAATAGTGGTGCCCCTTCTTCAGAGGCGCATGTGTTAATACCTACATATACTTGGGGTCAGACGAGTCGTCCCTCAGAGGTGTCCTTTATTCGGAGGTGCTCCTCATGGGCGATAGAATTGTACTCATCGACACTATTAACCATATAAAAGACCAATATATCAATTATTTTCGAATAAATATTACAATGACTAAAAAAACTGGAAATACTAATTCCCCATGAATTCAACTTGTATTTCCATAATAAAGTGACTTCACTTCTTAACGCATGTTATTTCCCGTAAGGAACCCCTCTTTTTAACGAGCAAAATGTCCGGTAGCACAAGTGTCCCTTATTGGAAGGTAACGCAACGTTTTATATGCACTCACCCTTGGAAAAGGATCTCGCAACATGCTATGTACTTTCCATTCTCTTCTATTTTAAACGCATTAGTAGAAGCGGAATACTGTTATATTCAGCGTAGAAATTCAGAGCTGTGAAAGGGAATTACGGGCCCCGTTGCCAACTAGCCAATTATATTTAATAACAAATTAAGATTCTTAAGCTATTAACGTTCTACACTGAGCCCTCTTGAGAACCAGGCGCACTGGGCATTTGTCCCTTCCCCTCTCCAGCCCGGAAACAATTCTTTTACTGTTCTCCATATGAATTCATATCGTATATATATTATCACACAAATGATAATATATATACAATATACATATTATCACACAAATGAACTATTATTATTTTTCTTTTTACTTTAATATGTTGCACAACACCCTGGAAATATTGAACATCTTGGTCTGGATTTACTGGTGAAATTCGAGCCTAGTCCACAAGCCCGAGATTTGCCTATATACCTTCTTAATATGTAACCCGTAACCAGCAAGGAAATTTTTGTATATCTGCTGCCTGGCCTTTATATCCGAGCTGTCCAATCGTTCCTAGAATTTATTTTTAAATTTATCATATACAAGCATCACCGTTATGCGTTTTCTAGAGATTTGATTAACCCTTTTACTGCTATGAGCGCATATATGCGTCCAGCGAAAACCATCGGTGTGGCCCATGGGCGCATATATGCGTCCGATGCAAGCCATCGGTGTAGACCATGGACGTAAATGCGCGCTCGGCGAAGGCTTTGGCTGTTTACTGCTGTCTCATGTGTATGTTCGGAAATTGTTTCTCTCGTATATGTCCAACACTCGCAGAAATCTCATACTTCGTTGCTTATAAATGAGAAAAAATGAAATCTCGTTTATTTAGTCAGTCATTCTCTGTCTTATATTCGTTTCATCTCTTACCAAAGAGGTATGATATTTGCGTTAGCATATTTTATTATTATTATTATTATTGTAATATTACATTTGTGGTGCATGTGGCTTTTATATTATTATTTGCTGCTATTAATACCCTAAAAATGAGTAGTAGTTTTCAAGAATTTGTTAAGAGAGACGACAGTGACTTGGATGAAACCTCGCACTTGACTGAAGATTATAATGGTGAAATAGACGAAACGCACCAAGATATTCTACCGTCTTCTGATTCGGAAGATATAGAAATTAATAATGGGATAGTTATGTGTAAAAGGAAAAATAAACGGCAAAGAATACTTAGTATTTCTACGGACGAAGAGAATTTCGATGCGGAGGAAATGCTTTCATCGTTGCCATTGTCGAAAAACAATTTCGGACCCAGAATACATGCGTTTAACGATCAAAATTCTGGAGTAAAAGGAAATTTAACTCTGGAATCACTCCTTTAGACGCTTTCCAACTTTTTTTTTTCAGAAGAACTAGTTTATCATATTACACAGGAGACGAACAATTATTTTAAATTTGTGAAAGAAAATACTTTACCTAAAACGCATTCTCGTATGAATTCCTGGACAGACACATCAATATGTGAGATGTATGGATTTTGGGCCATTATGATGTTAACACCGCGTATGAAGAAATTAACACTAAATGAGTACTGGTCAACTGATGAAATGATAAAAACTAACATTTTGCGAAAAATTATGGGACGAGACCGATTCATGATATTACTGCAAATGTTACATTTTAATAATAATAACGTAAGAACCGATGACCCATTAATAAAAATACGACTCATAATTGATGTCCTTAAGAACTCTTTGGCACAATCGTTTTATCCGTACCAAGATCTGTGCATCGACGAAAGTCTTATGTTTTTCAAAGGCCGATGCTATTAATTTTCTTATTGTTCTTATTTCTTAAAACAAAGTATTTGTTTAAATATAGAGTATTTATGTTACTTACTTGTTATTTGTTCAATTTTCAATATCCAAATACATACATTATGACAATCAAATTATGGCGTTTTAAAACTTCACCATTGGTGAATAAACAATATATACTGAAAATAAGAAATGTATGGATCCTTTGTGGAGGGTACAAAGTAATAGTAATGGGATTGTATATTATATTATAATACGCCGCTGACAAGATCCATATTGCGCGAAAAAGTATTCAGTCCTAAGCGATCGCTACTACCGGCCGCACACCCGAAGCGCTTCAATTTAGAGCAGTTAGCAGTTAAAGGGTTAAAGAAATAAAATAAATTTATACACCTTCAGTAATCCGATATTCCTGTATGTATGATATAGACGAAGTATCGGGGTCCACTGTATTAGAATACTAATTTGACATACATGTGACTATACACATATGACTACACACATATGACTATTATACATACTAATGACTATTTTGATTGATTGTTTGATTTAAAACCGACACCGTTAAAAATGGATTTGCATAAAACTTTAAAACTACTTCCTTTTCATAAAAAAAGATAATTTTAAACATCTTTTTAAGAATGAGCCAAGAAATCTACTTTATTCCGTTAGCTTCGTTTCTGTAGTCAGACATTTAAAGCAATTTTGTCATATTATAAAAAACTGTCTTGTCACTTTCTAATAAAAATACGTAAAAAAAAATATTTATTTACATTTTCTTCCGAGCAACAGTTTTAATAATGCTCTTTTCGAAATTTAAACTCAGCAAAGTTTTTAACTTCAATAATATTAAATGTGAATTGGATGTTTACTGCAACTCAACGAATCTCTCATTTTCGAAAAAAGTTTTGACTAAACTTGTTTAAATTCAACATTCGTGTCAATTGCATCTCCTCATGCGCGATTTGTGATTGCTGTGTAAATACAAGCTCCTTGCAATTAAATTGCAATAATTAATGGTAATATCGACACTTTCTTGTTGGGACTTGCGAAATCGATCTTCGTAAATTTCAAATTCTCACTCGTTTTTTATATATTTCTTTCTTCTAACGCACGATGTTCGTTAATTAAAATTGTAAACTGGAATTACTCTTTCAGTTATAAGAAAAATACATTATTTTTTATATACAGGAATCACGTTTCTTTTTGTTCTTTATAAAACCAAAAGAAAATCGTCTTTTCATTTAAAAGTCACGTATGTTTAAATTTTCATTGTAAGCGTAAACTTAAACCTTAAGCCTTCATTTTTAATTAAAATTACTTTCACGTTTAAATTAAGCGCCCAATAATTTAAACTATTCGTTTGGTTGCATGACAAAGTAATTTTATAAAGTATGTTATCTTTCACTAGATTTGCGAATCTTGTTTATGCTATCTTGTTTCTGTCCAGGAAAATAACAAAAAGGTATTTTATACACTATACCGGATTTTAATTTATGCTTGGTTTTATGCTTATCTTGAATTTTAAGCGGTTTTATTACTTTAGAGCTTTAAAATTTTGCGTTTTTCCAACGATTCATTTCTAATTAATTATTCATTATTCTTTTTCCATTATCTGGCTTTCCTAACATGCCATCTAAATTTCTCTTAAAAGTTTTTCTTTCATTTTGTTCCTCTTCCCTTATTTCGTTCATTTATCTCGTTTTTTACAATAAACTCCGGTGTAATTAACAGCAAACTTGACGTTTAGCATAGTTATTGAATTAACTCTATTTTTCGGATACCATTTCTTGAAAAGGAACGCTTTATTTTTAGCTACTTCCATTTCATGATGTCTAAATTCATAGCTTTATGCTAAAAAATCCCAATTCGGACCAGAATAGTCATGATTGCTATGTGCTGATGAGTACGCTTCGTCAATACCTCCATCTTCGATAATTTAATGAAGTCTCAGGATTACAAAACGGGGATTGGTTTATCCCATTGTGCGTTAAAAAAAGCCTTTCTGATTCATAAAATTATAATTAACCGGTTCATGCTCAAAGCATAAAAGTGCATAATGTCTATTAAAACTTGAAAATCATGCAGAATTTGGATGATTTTCTGATGAAGACGGGACTTCGTCTTGTGGAAACATTTGTAAAAACGTCGTATCAACCCAACATAAACTACATTTGTCTGAATTTCGATTTTCAATACATTATTGCACCTTACATTTCTCATTTTTGATACACTTACTTTTGAATAAAAAAACACTTAAGCTATCATTTAAATTCTTCACTATTTAGCACAAACCTAGAATGTCCTTTTTATATGCTTTTTAAAGAATAACATAACAAAATAATTATATATGCGTTCTAGCAATAATAATATTTTGAAACGAAGCTAAAAAGTTGTACTGCCGGGACTCAATTGAAATATACATGTCGCCGAATATTTTACTTAAATGAAGTGCAAAAAGAACGCTTACTCAGAGATCTCATAAAGATCACACTGCTCACTGTAGTCCGGGGTTTGGTTCCTTAGGCCTTAAGAGGTCCGGATTCCTCGGAAAACAGTAGGTCCCGGCGCAGCATGACCATTGTAGTCTTTGAGCCGTAAAACCAAAAAAAGAACACTTAAATGAAGTGCTTCACGAAGTTATTTTAAAGAAAGGATTGGCAATGACTCAATTTCATGAGCACAGAATTAATCACGCTAAAATTACAATGTTCGTTGATACTTGTAGTGTGAGAGAGTGTGTATGTTTGTGATGTATGTATGTATGTTCCTCTGGTAACAAAATTCAATAAACAGAACTCCATTAGAGGAAGACAAATGACTTACAGGAAGCAATTGTCCCAACTCTGCAGACTAGTCTTTTCCTGAACATGAATTTGAGACAATTGTAATCCGGAGTCTCGATTATTGATGGATATCAGACCGATTATTCACAAACGTTTCCAACTGAAGTGGGTTATAATATGTCAATATCTAAAGATATAATTTCTGTCTATTTTTGTAATTCCTTTAAACACACAGTTCGTCTGATAAGCAGCTCAATGGCGTAAGGAAAAGCGGGACTAAGAGGTTCAAGCCCCTATTGGATATCAAACACATTATTTTCTCTAAGTTCGAATCATATAATCTTTTTTATAGCCACTTGAGCCCCTGTAACAAGTGGATCACCCCCTCATGAGATTTTAATTGCTACTGAATCAGATCGCCAATCAGAAAGGCAAGAGACATTATATTCTTAAAGCAGTTAAGTACAACAAGACTACCTTTCGACCCTAAATCTTCCCGCCGACATTTGTAGATCCTCCTCCGAAACAACTTAAACGCAAGTCAAATCCTCCCAAAATATTGAAAACATTCATATTCTTAACCTCGTTTTTCTCCTGATAAAAAATTATCATTATTCTTACATATTAGGATGCGACACAGAAAACAAGTAGGTCATGTCATCAGAGCTGTAGCCAGGATTTAATTTCAAGGGGGGGTTCAAAAATTTTTACCGCATGTATCGATACAATCAAAGCATGCAAGGCCGTAGCCAAGTCCCATTAAAAATTTAATTTCAGGGAGGCCGATCCCCTAAGATTTCCCGTCTGGGTACAGGCATGCACATCATTTTCCGAACGAAGCAATGAATAATTTTGCCCATGTATCATAAAAGGACCACTTATTCAGTAATTGAACGATATGGTTCACCACTAATATAAAGCTCCGTTGACAATGTTACTTTTTATGCAGGCAAGGTATTAATGCTCTTATGCCTAATTGTCTATATTCGTATTTAATCCATTGACGATTGACTGATCCCCTTACTCATTAGTGTTTATATGCCGTGAAGTAGGAAAAATGACTTAATCACCCCCATGGGATACCAAACCACATTTTCCCAAAGGCCACGTCACATAATCTTCTTTAAAGCCACTTATGCCTCCCATAATTTGTTGGAAATTGAATCCTAATTAACGGTTTTTAAAGTACGTTAATACAAAAAAGTAATCAGGTGAGGTAGTGAACATTTGCCCTTTTTTCCAGTTATCCTCGAATAGTGCGAGTTATTCTTCTTTAGAGTTTCGCTTATTAAATTGAGACGATGAGCATATGAACTAGCAACGATATTTAAAATACATTTAATATTATCTTGAATACATATAGAGGTTAATTTTGGATGTAAATGGAAGTAGGAAAAAGACATGTTAATACTAAGAAGCTTAACGAACGACTGACGGACAAAAGTGCAATGAATTAGAGTTTTAGGGTTGCAAGAATTGGCGTAGTTTTCCGTTGTACAGTGATCATCACGTATATCTAACAATAACCACTCAAGCCCTCATGAGTTTGAGTTGCTATGCTTTTGTTTATATGTGAAATATATTGCATGAGGATAGGTGGTGCGCCTAGATAAACAAAGAGAAAGAAATACTCGTGTGGAAGAGAGAGAGAGGGAGAGTGAACAAAGGTTGAAAACGTCTTTGGTAGGTAACACGAAAGAATCTTAATCTTTGTGTAAACTAGATTTTGCATAAACTACAGGGTAGTAACAAGGGAACTTTCGATCGTGTTCATCGCACCTGGAGAGACACTGGAATTATTTTGTATAGTTCTTAATGCTGATTCGGAATATATCTTTAGTTGTTTGCAAAACTCATTTTTCAAGCAATTATGATCAATTAAACATGGCGATATTTTGGCGAGAAATTTACATTACGGCATGCTTAAGATCTGGTTCAAAGTCGATTTGTAGCCTTGTAGCCAACGTAGTCTAAACCAGATGTTCACTTAATGAGTTTATTTCATTTAAGGCATTTCGCTAATCTCATATGCTTACAAGATTTAAAATTGTAATTTCTTAAAATCTGAGTACATTTCATTTTAGTTGAATCAATTTGCATTAAAACTAAATTGTAATAAGCAGAATTAAAAATTTAGTTATTATATTAAAAGCAACATTGTGCTAATAATTACATAAAATAAATACCGAAAACTATCATACATGCTAAAATAGCGTATTTTTTCTATGAGAGTCTTTCTACATTGACCTAGAAATAGGTTTTTTATTCGGAGGTGTCCGTTAATGGAAGTTTTATTTTATATTTGTTAAAGCTAATGTACGAAAATGGAGCCCCAACCCCCTATCCGTTGCACCCACGGCGGAGACTCCCTCCTTTTCACGACACTAGAAAGTACCCTCTTCCCCTGTTACCCCAATAAAGGCCCGCCCATATAATAATTTCTGAAACCGCGCCTGCGTAAACAGGACCGCATTTTTTTTTTAATTTTAGCTTCCAGCGTAATAAATGCAGATGCAGTCTGGTGCTGTGACATGTAGCGATACATATATAGAAAAGGCAGAAACATTCAAGAGCTCGCGTTTTTAAAGACAGCCTCGTGAAAACCAACTTGTTCTTAAATCACAGTGGCAGAAAGTACAATTTCGGACATGAGAACGCATTTAATAAAATTCGTCACGAAAAATTACAAAACATTCACCTACGTGGCTTTACGTGTTGTCCAATATTGGGAATTGTGCTCGCCTTGAGAAGAATTATAATATCTTACATATGTTCCCACGTTGGTAATCGTATATTCTACCTTGTAGTTTACGAAAATACAGTTTCAATAAACAACACAAAATGCATGATCCTGAACGTTATTTCCCTTTTACGGATGTGTATCCCTTAATTTCACAGCACCAGACTGCATTTAGCAGACCGAAAATTAAAATTTGAAAACACAAAGAGAAAAAATACGTTTTCATGCCTGGAATCGTACTTTCTAACCTATGATTTCAGAACAAGCTGGTTTTCATGAGTTATCTCTTTAAATATGTGCTCTTTAACATTTTTCATTTTCTATATTTGTATCGTTTTATTTCACAGCACCAGACTGCATTTATTAGGTGGGAAGTTAAAATTTAAAGAAAAAAGAATTCCCATGTCGGGAACCGTACTTGCTACCCTGTGATTTAAGCAAAACTCAGTTTTAATAATGACTCATAATAAAATACATACTTCCAGACGTTATTTCCCTTTGTTTTTTAAACGTCATTTCTCCTTGCTTAATTTCACAGCACCAGACTGCATTTTTAAGGCGGGAAATTAAAATTTGAAAAAATCCCTGCCATACCCGGAATCGTGCTTTGTACGCTGTGTTTTCAGAACAAGTAAACTTTCTAGACGTTAGACGTTATATTACTCATTAAGACGTCGTTTCTAGACGTTGTTTTTAAAATGCGTGCTTTTATATTATTTTCCCCTTTCTGCAAGTGTGTCGCTTCATTTCACAGCACCAGAGACTGCATTTACTAAAAGGGGAAATTAAAATTTGTAGAAAAAAGAAAAAGATGTTCCCATATCGGGAATCGTGCTTGATACCCTCTGATCTAAGAACAAATCCGTTTTTCGGCGCTGCTTATTAAAATGTCTAGTCTTGAATTTGTGTTCTTATCTATATATGTGTTGCTTCATTTCACAGCCCCAGACTGCATTTATTAGGCAGAAAGTTAAAATTTGAGGGGGGAAAAAGCATTTCCCAGCTGAGCTCCAAATAAACACCAGAGACAAAGAAAATGTCCTCGGACCAAACACATCAAAGAAATAAGTAACCTGATTGAGATTATATGAAAACGAATTGCCTTGAGTAAATTCACGGGAAAATGTACTTGGAGGGGTACAGTTAGATGAAAACTGATTTTGATTGTAAAGAAGGATACAGCTAAATGAAAGCTGATTTTGATGGTGGCGATGATAAATATATATGCACCCCTCTTACAATTTAACACTTTACTTTATTTATTATCCAAATAGACATAAGAATTTTCTTCAGTTTATACATAACTTGCATCGATTTCTGAACGTTTATAAGACTTTTCATCATACCGTTAATAATCGTTCTTAAACTAAATCCACTAAAACTATCCACATTCATCAATACTTGGTACCAGCTCGAAATATCGTGTCACCCTCGGCATCAAAGTTTCAGCCTCCCAACGCAGGAAACCCCCAAAAGTTTATCATACAAGCAATCCCAGAACTACAGGACATGGTGTAATCTTCTATAGAGCTAAGACTTTAAAAGTCTCCAGAAAGTTTTGCAAAGGCCAAAGAGGCTGACAGGGTAATAGATAATAGAGACGGATATTGAAAAGTCACATATCAATTACATCTAACTCAGCTAGTTTGAATTTTATGGTGGTCATAAAATAAGTTCTCTTTAATCTATTTATGTTCAGAGAACTGTTCAACATCTAAGATTAAAAGTTAAAACGGCTGGGATGTCTTTTATAGTTTTAAGATAAACTTTCTATCTTTAGGGTATATGTTCAGGAAATTACGTTCAAAATTAAATATTGCTATTTTCATTCCAAAATTTTCACTTACATGCAGAGCCACATTTAGGGGCAAAGCTGCCTTAGGCAAATTTATTTCAGCGCACTGAACAACTCCATCCCCTTGTTCCCTCCTTCTCCACCCCTCTGTCCATAAATTAAAAATAAAACTTAACTAAATGAAGCTTAATTAATAAATCAACAATTATTACAGTTAAATACCACTTGCTGGACGCTACAAGTACGGTTTAAAGAATTATAAATGGGAAAGATGTTTTACATTAATTATTTTTAGATTTCGTACGCTAGCGTTAAACATATTAAAATAGTAAAAAAAATATTTAGTTCATGAAATAATATGTGCTGTGTATAGTTTTGTATTTCGTTCTTGGCTTTTTAAATTTTAAACAAAAAATGGAAAACTTTTTTTTTATTTAGAAATTTTGCGCACTTAAAATATTTGCGCTCCAGGCACGAGCCTAGTTGGCATAATGGAAAATACAGCCCTGCTTATATGACATATAACTTACGTTATATATTTAAAATAACTTGACGCTTATGCTTCAAATATTGTTACGTGTTCTATATTTCAAATATTGTCACTTGTAATGTATATAATAAATATTATCACTTTCAATAAAGATTTCAAATACTGCCACTTTAGATACAGATTTTAAATGTTGTCACTTTCGGGAAACATAACAAATATTGTCACTTTCGAAAAACATAATAAGTGTTGTCACTTTCGGTAAACATTTTAAATATTATCACTTTTGATAAACATTTCAAATATTGTCGCCTTCTATCTACATTCCAAATATTGCCACTTTCGATAATCATTTCAAATATTGTCACTTTCGGTAAACATTTCAAATATTGTCACTTTCGGTAAACATTCCAAATATTGTCATTTGTTCTATACATTTAAAATATTTACACTTACAGATCTCAAAATACTTGTCGCACCAAAGGTAAAATTTACACATCGTATATACTCGTATATATGTGCACCATCATCATATATGTGTCCCACAGCCGTCCACCAGTACTTGTCAGAGCGCCACTTTGAAGCAGCTTCGGTAGCAGTCGCTCCGTAGGAAGGTGACAGAACGAGTCCCGCTTTAGCGCAGGACCTCGACTGTGGTGACCGAAGTTCGGATTCTTCGTTAAACTGTAGGTTCAGCTTACCAACCTGTCTGGTCCACGTGATCAGCTTAAGGCCTCTTTCTCTGTATTTCTTTCGCCATACTAGATGTATATGTGATAACAAAGAGACCTCCACCCTGAAGTGAATTGAAAATGGTTGTTTATGATGATGATGATATGTGTCATCAGCTGTACGGCTGTACATGATGACTATGTATGTATCATTGCTGGGATCGCCATTGTAAGATATATTTACCAATGCCTAACGTATTTTGGATAGAAATACGTTGTTTTTTAGTTTATTTAGAAATAAGACTTTATTTAAACGTAAGATTTTATTTAGACATATACTGAATATGTCATTCATGCTTATAATACTTTTGAATAGGCTAAAGTAGAGATTTTGCGACCTTTCGTAGGAATCGGAATTTTTGCAGTACAAGTAATTTTATTTTGTTGAATCCATCTTTATTTTATTCTTACATTGAGCGTATTTAAAATATAGAGGCTTGAATGACTTTTCCACGAAAAATTCCTCTCAGATTGTCCGCACAAATAAAAGACATACGATCTTCCTTTCCAACATGAAATAGTCCTCAATCTCTAAAATAAATAACGTTGAAATATTTGGGCCTTTTTTCCCAATCGTTTTTCGTTACGGTAGAAAATCTTATACACAATCGAAAGATTATGGAAGGTAGGATATGTAAACGTTTTCACTTTTACGATGTGGTCTTAAACCGTAAAACTCTGATTCAAGCACGATATCGTTAGCTATAACCCATTTCCATTCGAATTGTATGGAATTTTATGGCGCAATAACATGGCTTTGTTTCTCGGAGAAAGTTTTCTGCAATTTTTCTCTAACGGTGAAGAAACAAATCGTTTACACTAGGATCAGGGCTGGGCTTACGGTATTAGCGGCCCTGGGCAAAGCAGATTTTAGCGGCCCTGAAAAACGTTTTGACAAAACAAAACTGATTTCCTGTTACTTGCAGTACATTTTGGCGGCCCTAAATTTTAACGTCACTGGGCGGCGGCCCATTTCGCACCCCCCTAAGCACGGCTCTGAATGGGATATTACAAAATCGCTACCATGAAATGCACATATTGTTATCACACCACTTATGAATAATTATCCTACTTTAGTGACAATCTTAAGCCTTCTAGTATTGTACCTGTATAACGACAGTTAAATATTGGATATATTATTTCGCTTTCAGTTTCGGTTATTGATCTCATAAATAACCTGCTGTTACACTTATAAAACAATGTAGTGAATGTACTTGAAATTGATGAAATATGTCTTTTTCAGCTTGGCGTACATAGCTGATTGCTACTTCTCATTGATCATAGCTGATTGATTACTTCCTTCTGATAACATAAAGACTATATAGTGCACGGTTTATGGTTACACCTTACACCATATTATTTTACCTGTGTGAGATGACGTTCGCAGAAAAGAACAAACTTAAATGTTTAATATTGCAAACTCAACGAATACATTAACCTTTTAGTGGCCAATGTTCCATAAATGGAACATAATTTGTTTTTTCACCAATTGAAATTAACTTTTTTAAATGAAATGATAATTTATTCAATTAAATAAAAGATTGAAACATATTCCTGAATTATTTCAAGACTATTTATCTGATCGTTGTTATTTTTATAAATTGTCGAAATTGTCCATTTTGAGGCAATTTAAACTTCTGATATTAAATACTTACTTTTTCTCACTTCCTCTAGAAAATATTAACTGTCAATTTTTTTTTAAGATTTTCAAAAGATGAAGGAATAGTAAATTAGCAAAAAAATGAAATAATTTGATTAAATAGTATGCCAGGAACATTTAAATTTCGATATTTCATAAGTGGAACATCGGCCACTTCTGTTCATAGCGCAGACTTCCCGAAACCTACATGGCTGCGTTTCGCGAATATCCAGACGAATGTACTTCTACGATCTGCCAGACGTAAATACTTCGATTTAATAAACAGAAACATTTCATCAATTTCATTAAGCGATGTTTTGGAAATTTCAGTTTCTTTTAAACGCTTAGCGTTTCTTTCTGTACGGATTGAATTTCAGAATTTTATCTTGTTCTTTCGGGTTGTCAATAAAATGGAAAAAATATTTCGAACAGTTGAAGAAGCTTTGGATTATTTTAATTCTTTGAGTGATTTAAAATTATCAATTAATTCGGAGGATCATTACGATATTTCTCAACTGTCGTATGTCGAGAACTATTGACTTCCAGATGAAGTTGACATTGACGAAAATGAACTTGAAGTCGCTCATCCATTTGATGTTAGTGGGCAGGTGAGTCTCCTTTTAAAATCTCGTCCCATAGGACCTGACGATGCCTATATGTCTACTCCTACTTCTTATTATGAACCATCTACGTCAATAATATTCTCATCAGGGCATAATCTCATTAAAAAAAAAGCAAATTAAAAAAACGAGCACTAAAACTTGTCCCAAAGCAAAAAAAAAAAGGAAAGGAAAGGTTCCAAAATGAAATGACAAAACTGCTTTTGACAAGAATAGTGCAACAGGAAAATGTTTTTTATTATATGCATTGGTGAATCCAGAGATGGGTTTGAGCCCCTCCTCCCAGGTAGGCTGAAGAAAAACTAGAAGCAACTGATTTATTATGCAAAATTATGGAATATGATGAAGTGGTCTGTACCCTATCTTCGCACAGAAAGATCTTCTCCTCCTCTCGCTTTTTTCTGGATCCGCTTATGTTTGTATGTATATTTGTCAGGCATTTAAGTAAAAAGGGTTGGATGTTCACTTCCCCACCCCCCATTGGAGAAATCTTGACATTAACCCGATGGGGGGACAAGTAAAGTTGTCGAACCAACAATGTCTCTGATTTTAATACTTCCCTTCCTCCACTGGGGAATCCTGTGTGCGAGCCTGATGTATACATGTATACGTCAAGGTTCATAAATA
>QLNU02014802.1:135619340-135636448 GCA_006491805.2 Dysdera silvatica
CAGTGGTCCACTAGATTGCGCATTCCCTCCAAAGAAAAGGTTTTCGGTCGGTTGAAAGAGTCCAAAGAGCCCTGTCCAGAGAGATCATAGAAGGAAGGGGCGAGATCTGGTCTGTAGGCAGGGTGTTTCAGAATCTCGGAACCCAAATGAGTAACAGTTTTAAAGGTCTGGCCGGTCATGCATGGGCCTACATTTTCATGCAACTACAACACTTTCTTCGACTACAAATCTCAGCCTCAGTTAATTTGTTATTACCATTTCTCGAATTTCTAAATCTTCTCGTCAAGAAAGGAAGCAATAGCGGACACAGACTTTCATTTTGAGGGGTTCAAGGACAGAATTTGCCATGGTCTTGGAATAACACCCTTCATTTTTCATAAAAGTTGGAATTTTTTACAGTGAAAAAATATATTTTGGGTGAGTCATGACCCCTGTGTCCGCCCTTGAAAGGTGGTTGACGAGCGTCCTGCTTCCTCTTCGTACGTTACGCTTGTCCAATCTCTTTCGAACTTCTCGATTCACTCGTGCACATTTTTATGCGGTAGAGCACTGTCCTCTATTACGTTGTAAGTCTCCGATGACTTTCTGCCCCTGGCACACTTTCGGATCACAGAAATCAGATCACTGCTCTTCGTTTCTCCTTAGTGAACACTAGGGGCGGACACAGACTTTTATTTTGGGAGTCATGGTCTTGCCATGGTCTTGAAATAACACCATTCGTTTATCATGGAAGTTGGAATAATTTTTTGCAGTAAAAAAATGTATTTTGGGGGTCATAACATCTGTGACCACCCCGCCCTGTGTCCGCGCTTGGTGCTCACTGCAGCAGCCATGATTATACTGAAACAGAACCAAGAGGAATGACTCTATTTAGGTCAAATTACGACAACGTGACTACACTAGTATCAACTCTAAACACGCATGCGCAGGAGGACCTGTGACAAACATAAAGATGCGTTATAGCGAAAGTGCAAATTTTTTTCCCTTTCCCATGTACATGCGTGTAAAACATATTACTGTAATTTCCTTTCAAAATTAAATACTAAAACTATTAGTTTAACTTTGATATTATATACGATAATAGTATCACATTATTATTTAGAAACGCCATTATTATCGATATTTGTATACGAGTTGAGGGTAAGTTAGTTACTTCAGATAATTTAATTAATTTTTTAGGATATTTATTAATTTTACCGTGCTAAAAAAGAGATGATTCACTCATAATGAATAATAGTATCTGCACTGTACACGATTTTATGCGAGATTAACTATGTGAATTCTAAGTCTTTTTGGTTGATTGGCTAGATTTTTAATGAGTACAGACAGAACAATTGTCATTTCACGCTAAACAAAGTAAAGACGTACATCCCTCTAAGTAAGTCATTGCATGTGGCGCC
This sequence comes from Dysdera silvatica, assembly GCA_006491805.2. Classification (NCBI taxonomy): domain Eukaryota; kingdom Metazoa; phylum Arthropoda; class Arachnida; order Araneae; family Dysderidae; genus Dysdera; species Dysdera silvatica. Next base: position 135,620,741 of record QLNU02014802.1, read on the forward strand.
AAGTACGAGCACATTCACACAAAGTTTAAAATATTCGGCCATTAAAAGAACAGCACAAAATTTTCGTATTTGGATATATGTATAACTCACCAAAACTAGTTTTCGGGATCAACCAGTTCCTTTCGAACTAAAACATTTTACATGAATGCCTGCAAGGAAATTTAAAGAAAAAAATATTAAAGAAAAAAATATTAAAGGAAGAATTAGGAGAAGATACCGTTTGAAAGAAAAACATCCACTTGCTTAATTTATCTTAGAAAAAATCAATATATTATATAAGGTAGACGAAAGTAATATACTAGAAAGAAAAGCAAAGGTGAAAGTATAAAAGAAAGGAAGATGTCTCAATCCTGGCTCAAGATGTCGGTAAAAGCTTAAGTCAAATATTTTGAGCTTATCGACGTTAAACATGGAATATTTTTTAAAAAAATCATTATTTATACTAAACTACCTGTTAACAATTTTATATTTGATACAGAGCACTATATAAGTACATTAATAACGCTATTGAAAATTACTCTATGCAAATTACAAAACATATTCACATTCCTTTAACTTATACTGACAAAGAAACAGATAAAATGTACATAGAGTATACTCGCAAAATTTTTATGAACTTCCACTTTACAAACAACATGTTTTTATGAACTGTAATCGTTGATCACGGAAATTATTCTACAGAAGAAATGATTGATAAAAATACTTCGTAAAAAGAGATACTTTCTGTTTACGAACTTCTGATTTCACCAATTTTTACGGTTTTCTTTAGGTCAGTATGAATTCGTAAAATCAACAGTCAGCTGTAATTTATCATCGTGGATGAGTTTGGAGTATCGAGGCTCCCATACTTTGTTTTTAAATATACAAAATAAATGACAGGATCAGAAATATACTCACACAAATTATATTTTATGCACACATCTTTTACGGAAAAACTTCTTTAAGAATGTCGAGGATTAGTAATAGCTGCTGTTAGAACAGGGGCTAAAAGTCTAGTTGCGTTTTTAAATATAAAATTTATTAATGGTATCTTTAAAATTTTTTTCTGTGTCAATGTCTGTTAACTAATAGTTATGCAATATAATAGTATGTGCTTTTTCGAGCGATGTTCTTCGAGCTATTGAGGTTGTACTATGATATCATAATAATGCGATATCACAATGGCCAATGGCACGATAATGACAATAATTAACACGATGATGCGTAATAATAATCTGCGAGGGTATATTTGAACATGTAACTGTGATATTGTGATAGTTTGTCCGATTCTATACTGATGACAGTATAATATAAAATGATGGAATGGTTTCTGTATAATACGAAATTGGATAAGCACAGCGTATGGAAAACGAAGAATTAATCATTTCTGCATCGGTAATTAGGAAATTTTAGATTTCAATTTAAATGGTCGTTTAAATTTATCTAATAGAATTAGTATTTAATTTATATTCATTTGTTTAAATTTTTATTCCTTTGTTTAAATTTTTATTCATCTGTTTAAATTTTTATTCATTTGTTTAAATTTTTATTTATTTGTTCAATAGAATAGTCATTTAATTTGGCTAAAGAACTTACACAGAGTATTTAATGAAGCGGATGCATTCGTGACGCAATTCCGGCCACGTTTCATTCAGAAAGGTACTAATTAATTGGTTTCAAAATAACAAAAGTGGGTATCTCCTCTTGAGAACGCTTCGAAAGCAGGATTAGAAACATTTACATTTGTGTTTCCTTTTGTAAATGACTATTGAACCAAATCAGAGAGAAAAGACACACTTTTCCGAAGAAGATAAAGGGATTGTGTTTTCAAGAAGTGGGATTTTGGCGCCCGCTTCATGCAGATTTTAGAAGCTGTATTGGGTTGTGATAAAGCAGGAAGAAGCGTGCTTTTCCTAGAAAATGGTCTATGGGCCGTCGTGACGCTAATACCAACAAAGTTAAGTGCGAATTACATCAAAACAAATAGCCGCCGAGAAGAATCTATAAAGTATGGCGATTTTCGGAATACCATTAAACTTCCGAAAATGCACTAAAAGACGAATTGCCGTCCAAGATATAGAGTAGTTGAAAATTTGTTGGTAATATATAAAGGGAAAATTATTTTAGAAATTCGACAAATTTCGTAAAATTTGAAATACTGAGGGTTAAACAAAAATATTTTGTTTATGTTTTCACGACACAAAGGCAGTAAAGTGATGCGATGGAACCTACAGTTTTCCGAGTAATCCGAGCCTTTGCTGCCAACGGCTATAATTGGCAGAAAAATGACAATTATTCTGCTCGTTATTGGGAGTTGAACCCGGGTAACAACACAATAGACGAACACGTTATCACTACATTGCCGTAAAGAAATAGATCGACATTTCTACTGCTACCAACGGCTACAATGCTCAGAAAAATGGATTTTCAGACGGCGTGATTCCTTGCCAATTTGAAGGATAAACCGTATCGCCGTGAGGGCGCACAGGCCCCTGGGCCGACAGACTGGCGGCCCAGCCCGCCCCTGGAAGAGAATATATGAACACCGTTGAGCAGGTCAAATCCTTCAGGGCTGTTGCTCCACAACAACTATATTATAATGCATCAGCATACGCCTATGTTAGAGCAGGGTTTATGCACATTCCCAATACCACTCTAGATATTTTTATGCACCCCCTTAATGAAATCTAAACACACTATGTGTTTAATGCAAATAACTTAATGAAATTCAATCCACACCCACTAAAAATCTTGAACACCCCCCCTCAGTTTATGAATCCTGGATAAGCCCCTGTGTTAGAGTCCCTCAGGGATAAATAAGGTCTGAATCTGCTGATAGTTATTAATTGGTCCATAAAATTCTTTATTAGGCTCCCAAATTCTAAATAAGGGAAATTGGCAATTTATTTAGCATCAGAATCTCGAAATATTAACGTATTTCACAATGTAAATCAAAATTTTAGCAATATCATTTTCCACTATAAAATTAAAATATCTGATTTTTCGCCCTGCGGTGGCGCAGTGTGGTAACGCGTTCTCCTATTGCGCGGCTAATCCGGGTTCGACTCCCAGCAGTGCAAAAAGAACGCTTACTCAGAGATCTCATAAAGATCGCACTGCTCACTGTAGTCCGGGGTTTGGTTCCCTAGGCCTTAAGAGGTTCGGATTCCTCGGAAAACAGTAGGTCCCGGCGCAGCATGACCACTGTAGTCTTTGAGCCGTAAAACCAAAAAGAAAAGAAAAAAGAAAGAATGATTTTTCTGATTTCAATGATTAGCTGAATTTTAAAATTGTTTGATTAAACTTGTTTCGAAATTGCTTGAATGACCTTGTTGTCCTACAACTGCCTGCTTAACCTTGTTCTAAAGTTACTTGATTTACAGGTAAAAAATAAATCGTTAGTTAACACTTTTCTAATAAAAAATAAATCGTTCAATATTTTTGAAAAAAAAAAATACAATTACGCAGGTGAATCTCTTATCATGATGGATTTAATATTAATAACATTAAGGTATTCCTGAGAAAAAAAGGAGAAACGCAAGAAAGAGAAAAAAGAGTAAAAGAAAATGTTAAAAAGAAAAGGAAAGGAAATAAAGGTAAAAGGAAAGATATAAAATAAATTAAGAATAAAATTACATTCTCCTTTGTAGAGATAAATATAAGGGAAGAGGAAATGTATCTTCAATGGGAAAAGTGTATATCAAATACTTATATTATGTATATATATATATAGCAAAATTGTAGTATGATTGTGACATGTAGTACTTTCTAATGTAATATACATAAATACACTACACTTAAGCATATATTAATTTAGACAAAGTTAAAGTTGTAAAGTAATATCACACAAGGTAGTAAAACCAAGTAAATTTAAGTAGTAGAAACATCTCAGAATAAAAATTGAAATTGTAGTAGTAAAAGGTGAAGAGGAGTAAAAGATTAAACAATACCAAGAATTTTGTTCTTCATCAGGGACCGCACAAAATCCCTGTTATTGGTTTGCTTTTTCTGACTACAATAATTGAGATTTGTGATTAATACTGAATGAACCAATATTGATCAAAAATTAGTTAAAAACAGTATAAACCCAGAATATAATTAGTTTAACAATATTTTAGTAATTTAGAAGGGTCTCTTTATTAATACTGAGAACAATCTCAATTGTTGTAAGCGGCCCAAAAGCAAACTTACAACAAGTAGATAGAGGTATTGAAAGTGATTAAAGTGTAAAGGTTCAATTAACATGAATAGAGAAGATGATGAAGTGAGAAAATTCATTACTTATACCAAAAATTGTAAAAAGTTTTACATGAATATGTCACACTCAAGATAAACACTTAATTATTAACTAGTAAAAATATATAAGTTTAAGTTTAAATAAACCCGTATATTCAAAATAAACAAATTGTTTCTTTGCACTCATAATAGACACAGAAGTGTGCAATCAAAATAAAGACATATATATGCGCATATGCATAAAAGTACACACATCTATATATATACGCACATATATATATATGTCTTTACACACAAATTAAACAAAACATGCATAATATATATATATACAGAAATATAATTTGAACAATATTAAATACAAAAACGTTTTTGAACATAGAGAACTCAATAAGTGTGCAAACAACAGCTAGAAAAAGCTTACTATAATTCTCAAACCTGATATCAAAACACTTACCTACATTACAGAGATAAACTTGTTAGTATAATAAATAAAAATGTAAGAAAAACAATCCAGAGGTGACAAGAAATGTTTAAGAAAAAGTACTGAAGGATTAGAAGTAAGAAAGTTGATAAAAGAAATAAGATTTGCCATGTCTTGGGTGTAGCAGAAAACACCAAAGCACTGGGGTTCTTTTTGCTAGAAAAGTTGCCTTTTGTCCACTAGGACTTAAAATTAGAACGATGTTTTGTAGTGAACAAACAAGCAAAGTGTAGAATATAATATATGGTAATAGTGGAAATAGGCACTGAGAAAGTTAAAGGCATGTAGAAAATGAAATGTAGCGGAGGGGTTAGGATAAAGAAAGTTTTTTAACAAAATTATGAACCAGATTCTTAGTGAAGAAATGTGGAACATTATTGCTGCTCAGGAGAATGGTTATCTGTGAATCACAAATTTCTTGCAGTTGTTGTTCGAATTCATGGAAAGCATTTCTTTTAAAACGGAACCCACCCGCCTCCTTTTGTAAATTGGAAAAATAAAAAGGGTGCTACGAAATATTCTCCTCCCCCCGCCCACGGCGGCAGCTCATTCGTCGTGTTTTAACGATCCACAATATCTGTTTACAATTTAGAGTACAAAAATACATTTTTTGCATTGTCCGTTAACTTTAATGTTTTAGTGTCCGCGTCCGTTATTTAGAATATCCGCTATTTAGAAGTAAAACGTCCATATGATTCAATGTAAATTTGCCGGCGAATTGAAAAGTGTCCGTTATTAAGAGACGTCCGCTATTCGGAAGTGTCCGTTAAGAGAAGTTTCACTGTATATATATATATAAATTTCTTACCGTTATTTTACATTTTATCGAAAGTTATTCTGAAATAACATAACTTTTATTAAAGAACGAAAGTGTATCATGACTTTACACTTGAAGTGTATTCGCATCTAAATTCTGTAAGCAAATATTTATTCTTCAACACTTTTTCATCGCATGCTTTATTCGGAAGTTCAACCAAACGTTTTGTGTTAAAAATCTGGGTAGCAACTGATATATACATATAAATTTGTAGCATTCGCAAGTTCTTTTGGCGTTAAATTTGACCAAATAAGATCCGATCGTTAAAGACGTGATAACAATGCAAAGAAGTAGTCATAAAATAAAATTAGGAAGAAAAACGAAAAGAGAATGAAAAATAAGAAGAAGGGAGTCACGTTTTCATCCATTTTTTGATTTTATGGAAGCAAGAATAGTAGGAATTTAAGGACTTTTAGCAGATTTTTTGAAGCATGTATTTAAAAAGTGCTTTCATATTGCATTAAAATGAAGTACTTTTTTAAGTAATAAAATTTTAATTTCGCAGTATGTTGGGGTCGGTATTAAAAGATCTTAAACGACTAAAATATATAAAATCTCTTATAAATATATAAAATTAAATAGCATTAAAAACTTATAAATATATAAAATTAAATAGCATTAAAAACTTATAAATATATAAAAAATACATAAAAACTCTTCCTAACTGTATTGGTAATTGAAGTCAGTTCGGTTTGCTAGTCAGGCAAGTTTTTATTAACGCACAAAATGAAGTTATGTTTTTTAAAGAAAGGAAAAATTATGAAAGTGTCGGTATATCTAGATTAATCATGATATCCATTAAAATATTATAGGAAATTGGACATCCTTCAAAGAAATGACGCAAAAAGAAGACATGAGAGTTTTATTTTTACGAAAGTTAGCATCTTTAGGAATCTCAGTTCAATTTTTAACTTCAAAACTGTTAAGACACACATTCCTGCTTCATCAATCGTGAATGAATGAATGCACGCCAGAATACGCTCCGATAATCAATACCGTTTTCGCATGTTGTATATAGTGAAGTGTTTAATAAATGGTAATGTTCAAGCAAAACGTCTCTTAAAGGCTCTTCAAAATATTTGCCTTCTGAGAATTACAGTCAATCAAGTCAATCATACCGTCACGACGACTTAAAACCACACCGGCAGACTTGCTTTTCTTAGGAACGTTCCATCATGTCGAAAGTTGTTGAAATAGGGTCCATATGATTGGGGTGCAAATTACTGACAGGGCCGACGAGAGGGGGGGACAGAGGGCAGTAGCCCGGAGTCCCGGGTGAAGTCTAGGGGCTCCGCACTGGCAAGAACCTATATTGTGGGGGGGTGGCCCTGCCCCCAAAGTATCTTCGATGTGATATTCTTACTTTAATTTCTAATAATGTGTACCCCCGAGAATTTTCCTGGCGACGGTTTTAATTATTCTTCATTAGTCTGTCTCGATTATTGAAAAAAAAAATACAGTATAGATGAGTATACATTGGAAGGCAGTCATTCATTGCATCATCTCTTCGTTTCACGACGGACCCATGATCAGAGCCGACGAGCAGGGGGGGGTAGTAATGGCTGCAGCCCGGGGGGCCAGGATTAATTCTAGGGGCCCGCGCTGGCAAGGATCTATAATGTGGGGGGCCCAGCCCCCCTCTTCGAAAGACCAGAGAAACTGTTCTCTAAATCCAGATTAATAAGATTTTGTGCATTTTTAATGTACAGTTTTTTAATTATTCTTCATTATCCTGACTCGATTATTAAAAAAATAATAATAACAACCAGTAGCTTACGTTAGTTTCTTTTTTCAGCAGTGATCTTGTAAAATAAATTTACTTATTAAACTTGTGTATTAACCTTTTTTAGTAAATTTATTCCCATCGTTATTTATTTAAACAAAACTTATTTAAAGCAACGTACTTCATTTCATGTAAATACGATTAATGACGTACCACGCAATATCGAAATTAAAAACAGTAATGCAAATTACAAAGTATAAATTTATTTTCTATAAAACGAAGAAAAACTGTTTTTAACCGTTGTTTTATACGCAGTAAATACATTGTAATTTGTATTATTATTTTTAATACTTCGGTATTTTTTTAAATCTACTAATTAACAATGGGGATATTTTATTTAGACTAAACCGTTCATTAAACGTTGTCGCGCACTAAGATCCGCCATTATCATTACAATAATCTCCATAATAGCAATATAGAGAAAGTAGCCATTTTAACAATAAAATGATAATTTTAGGATCATCAAGGGAAATCGTCTGGTTAGCCTTTCTGTTAAACGAAAAATCTCCGTTAATTAAAAGGATGGTTTTATAATTATTCTATGACACATATATATCTGCATATAAATATATATAACAAAAATACGTAGAAATAATTGTAACTACTAAAAATAATTATAGCATAAATATGTAGAAGTAATTATAACTATTGGTGACCAAATAAAACTAACTTTCTGATACAGTAAAACCTCTCTACAACACTATTATACGGACCGAGAAAAATTATCGTTATGGAGGAAATTATCGTTATGGAGGAAATTATCGTTATATCGGATATCGTTGTCGAGAGGTTTTACTATACATATATTATGCATGTATACAGTCCCTAATATCAAAATTCTAAACTTCTACGCCAAGTAGTAGCTTTCTCGCCAAAAGTGGATTCTCTCTCTCTCATTTAAGCTCATTCTCCACTTTCGCTACGAAGTCCAGTTATTCTGGACATTCCCTAGTGGTTCTTATAGAGTTATTGGTTATAGTACATTCACGGCAACACACACAAGGAGTCACCGAACATGTTTTTTGTGATTGTTTCGTGAGAAATTGGTAGATAATATTTTTGACGCCCGCGTTTTCCAGCTCAAACTAGGGGCTGGCTCAGGACCAAAGCGGTATCTCTTTTCCTTCGATATATAAAGAGCTCTAGTTTGAGCTGGAAAACGTGGGTGTTAAAACAGATGATATTTTTGACGCCCGCGTTTTCCAGCTCAAACTAGGGGTTGGCTCGGGACCAAAACGGTATCTCTTTTTCTTCGATATATAAAGTGCTCTAGCTTGAGCTGGAAAACGTGGGTGTTAAAACAGATGATATTTTTGACGCCCGCGTTATCCGGCTCAAACTAAAGCTTGGCTCGGGACCAGAGCGATATCTCTTTTTGTTCTATACATCAAGAGCTCTAGTTTGAGCTGAAAAACGTGGGTGTTAAAATAGATAATTTTTGACACCCGCGTTTTTCAGCTCAAACTAGAGCTTAGCTCCAGACCAGGGAAGTATTTCTCTTTTTTTTCTATACATAAAAAGCTCTAGTTTGAGCTGGAAAACGTGGGCGTTAAAAATATTATTCATCTATTCCCCATGAAAAAATTACAAAAACATGCGCCGGTGGCTCGGTGTGTCAACCACTTGGTAATTGTTTTGACTCCAAGAAGGGCAACAATATCTCTTCCAAAAATTTTACATACGATAAAAAGGAATATGGTTCAAGTGTCTTGGTAGCCAAACAGGTTAGGGCACACCGGTTCATTTGATGTGTCGCCGTTTCGATTCCGGGACAGGTCGGGGTCTCTATTTTTTCCTTCTATGCATAAAAGCTCTAGTTGGAGCTGGTGAATGCGGGTGTCAAAAATATTATCCAATAATTTTACATATTCGAAAGTAAAGAGTCATCTATTGAAGGAAAAAAGAAAATGTCGACACGAGTTTAGAACTTGCTTACTTTTGGGACGTTGACGAAGATTTAATCATTGCTGAATAGTTGGTTGAATATTTATGAAGCAAGGGCAAAATGTTCATTTGTGAATTTTACGGCGCAAGGACAACAAAAGCCATGATGAGCTTACAGGTTTCTAAAGAATCTGAACTCCTTAAAGCCTAGTAAACCAACCCGCGAACTACAAGAGAAATTAGTCAATAACCGTTCTATTTTTGGCAATGTTGGAAGATAGAACCCAGGATCACAGCCCGCTAGATGAGCGCGTTACCACTGCACCACCACAAGGCCAAGGATAGTTAAGGTCCTTCAGCTCCAAACAAGCTGAAGCTGTACACAAAATTTCTGCCAGCTACCAATTAGACATTACATACAACTGAAAAATGCAAAAATGCATTACAAAGGAATGAAGAAAAGAAAGTCCGACGACGTGTGATCAGATCAAAAATTTAAAAATTAGTTTATAATTAAAAGAATCTCATCGTATATCACTGAGATAAAATCATTTCGACTAAGAGATAATGACTACTGTTGGACAAAAATTGAGCAAAGAGATAAAAAGCACCACATGTAAAATCTTTAAGAGTTTACAACGTGTGTGGCACGAATCGAAGCATATTCACTCTTCAGCAGATATTGGTAGAAAAAACTCACTGACACACACACATAGGGGTTTGGGAGGGTTATAACCCCTCCCGTTACGATGCAATTTTGTATTTACATATATGAACATATGAAAGTTTATTTCTGCAAACCTCCTTATAAACTTTCTGAGTACATTTAAGTTGAAGCGTGTATATCCAATGCGCAGCCCAGTTATTGCTGAATGTCCTTTAAATCAAGAGATTTTCAAAACTGTATTGAAGGGAATTGAAGCTCAAAGTGGCAGTGATGACCTAATTGAAGAAACCGAAGTAAAATGGGAAAAACACTAAAATAAACTGCAATCATTTGATACCATAGGAAGAGGGTTACAAGTAAAACAAAAATGTTCCCAACTCCATTATTGATTAGCTTTTCAAATGTCAAAGTTGACTTTTGGATTATCAGTGGACATTCTGGAGTGAGTTCACATGGAGTTTTTGCTTACTTTGGTAAAAGTTTCCTTTAGAAAAACATGCACATAGTTAAGAAATATTTTCATGGTTGATTCCAAATGAGACGTTCTACGAGTAAATGATAAATGAATGTACTATAGAAGATAATCAAAAAATTATATTTAAAGATCAAAGAACGAGGAAGGGAGAAAGAGTCATCTTAAAAAACCATCGAAGAACATTTTAAAAAAAGTTGGTTGAAGAAAGAGCTCAATTTAAAAAATTGCGCTGAATAAATGAAAATCGTGTTCAAAAATTAGGTGTTTAGAAAGCATATACTCAAAGTAGATAACTTAATATATCCAAATTATTGCGTCACTTTGTTACATGCAAAGAAACGTAAAATTGCACATATTTTGGCTTAAAGTTATAAAAACATAATTTTTTTGATATTCTAGTCAATATTTTTACTATTTAAAAGTTTTTAAAAGTTGCAAAATTTCAAACTGCACAATTTTATAATTTCAAGACTTCAAAAACAACTTCATTAGTCCTATTCAAATATGTGAAATATAATAATTTCATAAAAATTATCATCTTCATTATCTATTTCTATGTAATGAATGTTTTAATGGAATCAAGTGACTTCGTTGCATGGAGAGACTCCATTTTAAATTTTGAAATCAAGAAAACTCAATTCTTTAATCATTTTTTTCAATGGGAAAGATTTCACCATTTTTGTTTTTAAAGACTGAGCGATAATTATGGAATAACATTCACTCTGATTTGAAAAAATAAGACTTTATATCATATTTGGTAATTAAGATCGAGTCCAAGACATAATTGGTTTACTAATTAAGATAATTAGAAAGGAATGTACTGATTTATTTTTTCCCTTCTAGATCAATTTAAATGAACGTCGAATTTAAATGAATATGTCTGTAGCTGGAGGTTGTTTCAGAAGAAAAATATTTTCATTTTCTTCAAAGGTTAAAAAGGTAATTCATATGCTTTATTTTTATAAACAGATTGATTGTTTCCATAGTGTTTAGAAACATAGATAACCAGTTATATTTATTAACAAAAACTAATTAAAATATTTTTGACTTCATTTGTTCTAATTAGAACGAGCTATTAGTTTTAAATAATGTAGTAACTTATTCAGCATTAAAGAGAAAATATATTAAGTGGTTTTCTTTTGTGTATTTGTGAATTTCCCAGAGGAAAAAGTGTTTATTCAACATACACCATTAAATATTACATGCATCGATATTCTCATTTTGCAACAAGGAAACATTTACAACATATATGTGTGTGTGTGTGTGTGTGTGTGTATACATAAAATATGTGCAAAGTAAACAATATAATTGATATAAACAACTTGTAACATTTATTAAGGTGTTTTATAAAGTCCAGTTGATTTGTGTAATTTGCACTAGAATGAAGAGAACTACAAAAAGTCCATCAGAAAAGAAAAATCCATGAAATCACCGAAAAACCGTTTAGAAACCATTTCTTTAAGTGCAAGAGGCCATTGTTCGCTGTAGATTGTCGCTTTCCTAAGCATGCTAATTCCAGCAGGTTCCAGTGTTGGACAGTGTAAAATAACGTGCTCCACTGTTTGCTCAGCAGTTTCATTACAGAAGCAGGAAGAAGATTCTCGCAGCCCGAATCTTTGAAAATATTGTCCAAACGTTGTATGAAAAGTTAGCAACTGGATTAACTTGTAAGAGAGTTCCAGATGGTTTGCATTCAGCTTATCTTGTTAACCTTTGGGAAAAATTTCTTTGTTAAGTTGCCGTTCTTTGAATTCTTCCACAGTTCCTTCCATTTCTGAAGTATTGTATCTTCAACGGTTTTCTTTTATTTCAGTCGCGAGCGCTTTATCGTAGATTATTGGAAGGTCATTGAATAGGGCGGCAAACATGGCAAGTGCATCGTCGTTCTCATTTCCCCGATTTCCATTGTGAGTTTCAATCCATTTCAGTTTTATTTCCCAATGATTTGAGTGAAGATTTGACATAACTTGTCGAATGCCTTCAAGGATGTGATAATGGTTGCTGCAAATCTGAATGGAATCAATTGTGATCTGGCTATCAGTGTAAATGATGGCCTTTTCCGTTGATATAAGATATGCTGCGTCATTCAAATGTTCAAGAAACAATGCAATCGCCAATTTCTTCTTCTTGGTTATTTGAACATAATGGATGTAGTCTGCATTTCCCCCTCTGACAATAATGCTCTCCTTGTAAACGATGAAGGCACATCCGACCTGTTCATCAATTTTACTACCATCTGAATATATTTGAAATTCAAACTGGGAGTCGAGCATATGACCAACGTCGTTAATTTACTCAGGATAAATCCACTTGGAGGGCGAAAAAGGCAGATCATGGCTGTGGACATCTATTGCCTTCTTCTTGGATCGAAAAAGTCCAACTATTTCCTGCACTTTTAAACATATTGGAGTAATTCCTGCCAGGAGACAAGCGCCTTCACATGAAATGATGCGAAATCCCTTAATAATAAGACTATACAGAGAAGCACAGATTTACGGCTGTGCTTCTCTGTATAGAATTAAGCTTTCATTGCTCATAGTTTTTATTTAAAGCGAAAATCCAGGTGGGGGCCGCATATGTTAATACGGGAACAATAGCGCCTTCATAAAGAAATTTAAGGCAGCTGATCCCATTCTCAGGTAAACTTCGCCATTTTAGATAAAGCATTAATAATATTAAAAGATTTTTCGCAGATGTAATTGATGTGAGTATTCCAATTCAATTTATCATCAAAACATTCACCAAGGTATTTTAATTCTTCAATAATTTCGAGCCTTTTTCCGTTCACAAAATTGATATTGGGTGTTTTATTATCTTGCGAGTAAAGTGCATTGCCATTGATTTATTGTCGTTAAAAACGACTTTATTGGTGTAGGAGCATATATATATATGTTTTAAACACCCATTTCCAAACATTCTCAGTTCCAATCCCGTTTTTGCCGCCACAAGTAGAAGAATGCCATCAGCAACTATTTCTACATTGGAGAGAACTTTAACTTTAACAAAGAATCGAAGAAACTGATCCAGAACCCAGGACCACAGCCCGATCCCTGAGGACATCCTTTCGACACAGTTTTGCTGCATACAAGAGTTGAAATTTCTATGGTTGCAGTTCACTCACTAAAGTAATTCTGGACAAGCCTATAGAGGTTCTTAGGGCACTGCAATGACTTCAATTGTTTTAGAATTGCAGGCCACCAAACAGTGTCGAAGGCGCTTTTGATATCCAAAGAGACCAATAGAATCTCTAGATAGCTGAATACGTTACTACGATCAGCAAGGGGTCTGATGTGTTTTTCTACTTTATTAGACTGGTATTTGATCTACGGTCAGAGTAACTACAGTAAGCATGTTTATTGGCAGCAAGACGTCCTGTTTTAGACGGAAGTATCTCGTACGTGTCAGACAAAGATGATAAAATATTTTTAATTTGATATGCAATTACTGTAAATAAGATGTTTTTTTATGTAGCAGATCCAAATTTTTCTCTAGTAATAAACACAGCCAATATTTTCAACTTTCTCTTATTTAAGGTGGAGGAAAGGGGTTGAATAACGATTTTTCTTCCAATCACTTTTATATTTATTGAAAACAGATAAAAATATGTGAATAATGAAAAATAACAGGTCAAACACTTACGCTCTAGTGATTAAGGTAGTAGTTTCAAATAAGATGAAATTAATTATGTGTCCTGTATATTATTTATAAACTTCATATTTGTATTTAAGGTTTTGTTATGAATATAAAAATATGCATTTTCCGTTACTGTAATACATATTATTTGAAATGATTATATTTCTGCTGCAATTTGGAATAAAACTTATAAGTGAAGGATTTGATTAGTGTACACTAGCAGCGGCGCACACGCGTAGGGGCGCGGGAGCCCTGGCCGCCCTTGGGATAACAAAACGAAAAATTATTACGACAGAATTTGGATCCAAAAAGAGGTTAGCAAAAATGTTAGCGGAAAATAAAACTTTGGACAATAGGAAAAATCTGCAACTTTTTAGTACACCAAAAACAACCTTATTCTCATCAGCAAGATCAACGCAACTAATCAGGGAAATGACAAAATAAATGCCAAAAAAAACCGAGAAAATTATATCCTACTTGTTGGATAGAGAGACATAATGCCATCACAGTTATGGTTTCATTGTTTGGTCAAGTACTTAAGGCTCTGAATGAAATTACTACCTAGAATGACATGGAGCAGGGCCGGATTTACTTTTGGAAGCCGACTAGGTACTAATCATCGCAACGCCCCCGCCCCTCCCCATTTCCACCCCCACAACTCACTTCCCCATTTCCATTCACTATGAAAAACTGAAAATTTTTTGCTCACATAACCCAAACCGTTTTAACACCACCACCGATATTTAATCACTGTTTTAAAGAAGAACATAATACTGATGTTCACTGTTTACTTCTCTTAGCGGCAGAGAGTGATGTTCGAACAAATGTGGATAGGAGTACACATTAGTCTATTAACAAATTAGTAAGTGTCATTGCACACCTACTTTAAAAATACAATAATTTAGACAGTTTGGCTGTTGAATGTCTGTTTCCTACATCATTGGTTTTTTCTACCTTTTTTTTTGGAAGCGAAATCATCAATAATATTTTCAAAGACAATCTTCTTTGTGATTTCTGCTTCTATTGTAAGTACTGCCGTGGCTGATAATCTCTCGGCTCCCATGGTTGATCTAGAAAGAATTTACAAATTTTACTTTTTTTTATTTATCACCGTACGGTAAGAGATAAATAGAAGAAAGTCTCAAACAAGTTAAACTAAAGAAAGCCTAAACCCATAATTAAATATACTGACACGACGTTGTTTATAGCTTTTAGTTTATAATTATTTTTTTGTTGCTTGAGATATGATAAAAACTATTAATAAAGATTAGTCTTTTAAAATACATTTTAAAACATTTTTATATAGATTTACCTTAGATAGCGTTCTTTATCCGGCAGTGTTGGGAATAATGGCTCCCTATGCAGTTGGTAGCCTTGACGGATTTTGGAAATTTTTCCTTTGTGGCATGCTTTTCATTCCCTGATTCCTTTGGGCCTCAGTATTTGGATAACCTGCTTTTCGAATCAATTTTAAATCAAGAAATAATTTTTATCAATATTCTTCAGGCATAGTGATAGTCGTTGTTATGGCGTGGTTAGATGGTGAAACGTTCGTAAAGAAAAGAAATGTGTTTTGCATCTGGTGGGGTCCCACGACCTTCCACAGTCCGGGCAGGTGCTCTTACCAACTGAGCTACAGACGACAAACACTCAATCTCCCTACGAACGTATTTAAAGCGTACTTTTCGAAACCGGTTATTTCTCGGAATGGGCAGTACATGGACTGCTTTTTAAGCGAAATTGAGAAGAGATC
>QLNU02014802.1:135644702-135655705 GCA_006491805.2 Dysdera silvatica
CATGGTTCATCTGTATCTTGGTATTCCTGACTCAATTGAGATAAGGTTCTAGGGTAACAATCCACGTGAGTTGACGCACGTGCTAAAACCCTTCTGATATAACTTATAATCTATCGGTGATATTATGGAGTCTATCACCGCTCCATCGTTCTGCAATCCGTCATAGAACGATAACCAAATCTATAAATGTAGAAACCGCAATTGGTAACAATACACCTCTAATAGCAACGATGAGCTACAATAATTGCCATTTGCCCCCTCAAATATTCACAGACTTAAGAACACCCGATGAAATATTATTGTAAGGAATTATTCCAAAGAAAGTTTCTCCTCACGCTCTCTGTCGACATGTTATACAGGGTATCCGTGAAAGAAGTATACAATTTCGAATTTTATTTGCATCGAAACTACAATAGTTAGAAGCTTAATTGTTTTCTAAATTACATGGTAATAGTCAATTTTTTTTTTAGCATCCTTAGAATGTCCCCACATGTTAAATAGTGCGCGTGTGTTCACAGAACATCAAAAGCACCGAAAACAACAGTGATGGTATTGGAGCAGCATCTTCATTCTTTTCAAGGCTTTATTTCAACGATGAGCCAACTTTTCATGTGTCCGGCGAAGTTAACAAGCATAACTGTCGAACCTGGGGCACTGAAAATCCCCATGTGCTCATAAAACACGAGGAAGAGATAGCCCAAAGGATAATGTTTGGTATGGTGTAATGGTAAACAGTCTTAATGGACCCCCTTTTCTTTGCTGAAAACGTGGTTACTGCCAAAACGCATTCGGACATTTTGGAACGATTTGCAATTCCACAACTTCAGGATATTCCAAATATTTTTCAACATGTCCAAATATGTTGGATATTCTAATGATCGATACTTTACATAAAACTAAGAATTACTTGTAGAACTTAAAGTTTCACATGCAGTGTTGACTACACACACTCGATGTCAACAGGTTCTTTCACATTGTTGTACATAGACGTGGTTTCTGTTACATTTCTTTTATTGTTTTATTCACGTTCTTGCTATATCCATAATAAATAAAAATAGGCATTTTTGCTAATTCCTTAATATATTTTTAAGATACTTTTCAATGTAGATGAGACGATAACAAAAAACACTTTTATGTCTTCTCTTTCTCTCTCTGCTTTACCTCTCATGTGTTTCCATTTGTGGAAAAATGTCGGTTGCCACGTGAAACAATTATTCGTGACCATGTCATTACATATCAAAATAATTAATAAATAATCCGTTAACGCTAATTATAATCTTAATTAAAATTTCCATTCATACATTATACTGACATATTTTTACAATTAACGATCGAAATTTTCTCTCCCTCATTCCCTCCCGACTGTAACTTAACCAGTGATGTAAAAAAGTAGAAAAGTAGCTGCTTCCTCCAACAAGTAGAAACTGACAACGAAATAAAAGAATTATTTTTAATTAGTATTTACTGATTACTCTAATTAAAGATCCATGTTTGAAAATACTTTTTAGAACCCCAAAAACACGTCATAAGAAAGTTACCGAATAGGCAGTTTGTTTAATATCTGGAGAAAATGAAGAACCGTCCATTTTTCCAAAGAACTGTCGGCTATGGCATATTAATTTCTACGTTTATTTAAACAGAGCCGAGACGGTAAAAAATAATAAATCAGTGCAGTCCTATCTAATTAACTTCATTAGTTCGTCAAGTTCTAATTAGAATCTGCTCTTAATTATCAAATATAATAAAATATTTTATTTCTTAAGGTCAGGAAGAAAGTTATTCCACAATTATCGCAAATTACCTTCGGCGGCTGAATACTCAAATTCTCTCTATTAACAAAAATTGCTTTACTTTTCTTTTTATATATACTTTTATAAAAATACTTTTCTTTTGAAATATATTTATTAAGACAAAGCTTTCCATCTTAGAGTCAGGTTTAAAATTGTTCTTGGTGCATTTAGATATCCGATTCAAATTTATTTATTTCAATACCAAAAGTTTCTATGTCATTTCAACGCTGTTGTGTTCGGTATTAAATACAGGCGCACAAAATCGTTTGCTGGATGACTCAAAGAGCGCTTTTTTCCCATCTATTATGAACAAGCACTGATTCTATTTTCGAACGATTTGACACGCCTCTGGTATTGAACTTACAAATACAATCATTACGTCATTTCTTTATTTAACCATTACATAACTCTTACCTTTAATATTGTCATTTTTTTAATCACCTTATTGTTTTTGCGTAAAACACTAGATCACACACATCTTAATTATATGATTACATAACGTTTGGTTGAAAGACTAGGTCACCCATTTCTTAATTTTCTAATTACGTGTCTTTTGCTTTTATAATACTAGTTAATTTCATTATCTAATGATTCCATGATTCTACTTTTAATACAAGGTCATTTAATAATTTAATGGTTCCATCAATTTTGCTTTTAATATTAGGTCATTTCATTATTTCATGTTTCTGTGACTTTTGCGTTTGATACAAGGTCATTTCATTATTTAATGATCCCATGACTTTTGCTTTTAATGCAAGGCCATGTCATACTTCAATGCTTCTATGTATTTTGCTTTTAATATGAATAATAGATGATTTCGTTATTTAGTGATTACATGACTTTTGCTCAAGCACTAAGATATTTTTTAATCTAGTCATTACGTTAGTTTCTGATCAATTTTATCACAATATTTTATTGTGATTACATAATATTTATAATTTTATCGTTCGGCACAGCACGAACAAATCATCTTCGGCAATCCGTATACCACAATTAGGGTGGCACTCAAAATTGAAGTTATTCAATTTAATCACGACACCCCTCATTTTATTTCTTTTACCATAAAACTAAGCCCCTGAAAGTTTGAAAGCATTCTGGTCGCTCATCGCTATTGAACATTCTATACAAAACGCCCAATAAACAAAATCACTTTAAATTTAATAAATGCTATCAGTATTTTTTTATTGCACGGTATTAGTACAATATAACCTTATTAACAAGTAACAAACTTGTAATAAATGACAGGAACAATAAAACGAGAATAAACGTATGTCATATTTTCTGAATTCCCTTTATAATCGTGGATTTGCTCGATTTCGAATATTCTCGGCGATGTTTCACCACGACTTGAAGCAGGAACTGCTTCTGGTCTTCTTGATTTGTAAGCACTGCATTGAAGGACCGGATCAACGCGAAACCACTTTCTGCTGCATCATTCATTACTTTAAGCTGCTGAATTTCACTTTTGGCTGCGATAAAATCATCGCTTGTCTGCCATGTGATGGGGTCCTCTTTGAGAAAATCCTGCGAAATATCCAGAGCAATGAAGAGCCTCCTCGTGTTTATTGACGCAAAATCGGGAAGCTCCTTTTCCTTAACAAATATTCTGCTAGATGGATACGCCATGGAGGAGTATCTACGGGGAAAACCTTATCTAGAGCTGCCACCATTGCTATCTTTCTTTCTCTTGCAGCATCAGAATCAAAAAAAACAAGGCCAATAATTGTTTCACTTATGTACCATAGGTGTGCAGAAAAAGTCTTAATTGCAGTTTCAGCAATGGATTTGTTGACCTTCTCATTTTCCTGAAAATCTTTCAATAGTTGCAGGTCATTCCGTAGAGCTGATGCAACAGTTGAGCGTCTGAACCATGCCTTCAAATACAATCTGATCAGGAAGACATTAAAGATACGAAGTCCGCGTAGTTCACAAGCAGACAACTTGAATTGTGCACGAAACAGGTAAATCTTCAGGCAGTATATTATCTTTTCCATCCACCTAGCCCTATGTAATGCTCCTGGCGCATGAATAGGAATCCTACTGCAGGATCTTCTTCTAGCAAAACCAGAGCTAGTTGTAGCAGCTCTTTGTAGTCATCTCTAGGATGAAAACTGGATAATTAACTGGATACCTTTGCGACAATAAACTCGTGTATGTGATGTCTTCAAGCCCAACTCAGAAGGTCTTTGTTGGGCTCCTGCTTTGAGTCTGTTGTTGCTAAAGGTCATATCAAAGTATATCATCTGCACCCATTCAGCCAGATTCCATTCTTGAATTAACTTAAATACTGCACTTGCCTATGCTTCTCCAGTTCCATTCTCAATTTGTGGGACACCTAAAGTTTCATGACACCTTCCCCAGATACCAGAACAGCTGGTCGGTCAACGGTCTCTTTTGATGTGAGTGCCGGTAATATCTTTGCGTCCCAATGGATGGTAAGTGGAGTATCAGGTGTGAAAGAGCTTCTTATCTCTTTTGCAACAGATTTTCTGTACTGTCTCCGAGCTTTCCTTATCGTTTCCTTGTTTAGGGCTATTTTTTCAGGGTTATGTCCCATGGATTGTGCTGCTGCAGCGAGAACGTATGTTGCATTTCGATCACTAATTTTTATTCTATCTAGCGCAGACGCCAATTCAGGACTAACGATATTTGAAAGCCTTGAACGATTGATTGGCAATGGTGTATGGAACTTGAATTCAGCGTCTTTCTGGTCGTCAGCGCCGTCTTCGTCGCTATTACAGCTACTGAGGTTCACAGTTGCTGCTGCAGCTATTTCTCACTGTGATTCTCTCCGCTTTCTAGACTGGCTCTGCATCTCTCTCTCTCTTGACGTCTTGTCTCTTGTCTCCATAAAGTGATGTCAGTTGAACCCATGCTTCCTCTGCTCCCTTTCTCCCGTTGAACCAAAAAAAATTGCTTATCTTCTTCCAACGTTACCAAAGTTGGAGCATCAGCATGTGCAATATCAAAGAGATTGTCAAGTGTTTCGGTAAAGGCTTTCTCTTTTCTTTGTTGCGTCTCAGTTCTCCTCGATGCGTTTTTCTTACGTCTTTTCCAGGTAGAGTGTAGTCGTTTAATTTTGGTAATCACATAACACTGTTGCCTTGTGTGGATTCTTGCTTTGATTCAGAAAGTACACACTTCTTTTGTTGTCACCATGGCACTCGTTTGAATGGAATTGCCATCATTGGGTAAATGATAAAATCGTCCAAGCACTTGCTTACTGGAAGGCAGTTTGTTTCCTTTAATGGAGTTAAATGTTCCTCCAATTAAATATATGCCACGATTCTTTGTTGTCACAACTTTGGAAGTACTGGCCATTTTCACTTTAAACAATCTGTAAAAATGTATCATGAAATTAATACGGTGTACGGCTTTTACGCATTCATTATTAGCAAGGAATATATGGAGAAATTGACGGTCGTTGAGCGAGCTCTTAATAATAACTTAACTGAACAAAATTTTCAGCATTTGGTTTTCAACCAGAATGGAGCAAATTGGGAGGGTGTCATTCACGAAATATGGTGTTTCATTTTTCTCCATGTATTTCGCTTTCGCCCTAATCACAATATTACACAGGTCTTTCTGAAAGTACATTTATTTTGTGTTTTACGGCGCAAGAACAACAAGGGTCCTTCTGTGCCGGGACTTACAGTTTTCAGAGGAATCCAAACCTCTTAAGGCTACCCGGAAAGCCCTTTCTCACCAATGTTAAATTGCCCAAATTCGGTTACCCTTTTCTCATATCTATGCCATCTACCACTACAAAATTCGCTGCGCATATAAAATTCACATTCTTACACATATTATACCTCGATCATAGTGATTAAGGTATAAAAGATATTTTTAAAATTTTTTTTAAACAAAACTTACTGAATTTTTCGGGATTTTGACTACTAAAAAAATTATAAAAATTTATTTCGTTACCTTATTAACAAACTTCTGCTACAGTATATGTAGAAAGACATAATACATAATATATACAAATCTCAAGAACATACTCACTTCCAGTTTTCTGGGAAAGGTACCCGAATCTGGAAAAACGCTGTTTCGAGAAACACGTAAACACGTTAAATGTTCTTGCATACATTTCTTTAGGCGTCTATTAGTGCAAAAAATATTTAACGAACTTCTAATTCTCTCAGATAAATGAATTTAGTATCAGTCCAAATTAAAAAATAAAAAAATTGTCAAATTTTGCTTCCGAGTAGCCTTAAGACCTAGGTAACCAACCTCCGGACTACAGCCAGCAGTTAATCGGTAAATGTTCTTTTTCTTTGCCACAGTTGGGTGTCGAACCAAGGATAACTGCAAGCTGGGCGAACATGCCAATACTGCTGAGCCTCTTTTCTGAAAGCATCACTTCTTTAAGCGCGCTGCTTGTTTATGGCGCAAGGACAATAAGGCTGATACTGCACAGGAACGTATATTTTTCCGAGGAATTCAAATCTACTAGGGAACCAACTCCAGAACTGCAGTCAGCAATTTGTTGGTAGACGTTCTGTTTTCGCGCCTTTGAGCGTTCGAACCAGGGTTAAAGGCGAGCTAGGCGAAAGATTTACCATTGCATTACCACAGGTCAAAACCCTTAGGCATCAATACGTTCATTTAAATAACATTTCAATTAATATTAGCTTTAAGAATATATGATAATCTTTATATTATATTTTGATGCCTATCCTTTAACTAAGATAATGCATGAATGCATTCAGATTTCAAGTGTGTTTGTTTCAGTGTTTGTTTCAGTGTGTTTGTTTGTTTGTGGTTTTACGGCTCAAGGACTATAGTGGTCATGCTGCGCCAGGACCTATTGTTTTCCGAGGAATCCGAAACTTTGGACCTGCAATATTACGAGGAACCTGAACTTCTTGTACGTACAGTTTCCGACGAATCTGAACCTCTTAAGGCCTAGGGAGCAAAACCCCGGACTATGGTGAGCAGTGTGATCTTTATGAGATCTCTGAGTAAGCGTTCTTTGCATCGTTGGCAAAATCTCAGGTTTCAAAGTCAATGTTTTGAAAACTATTGAAGTAGATTTGGATAATTGTAAACACTTAATTTAATACGGCTGACACTTTAGTCACTATATGTATTTCCATGTTCCTTTACAATAATAATAATACTTTAAGAATATATATGGACAATCTTTAATCCTCTGGATGCAAGTTGTACTAAGCCAGTAACTGCATAAAAAAACTACTAAATATTCTACTGCATCGATGTATTAGAAGAAATTATAATAATTTATCCCACCTGAGTAAAATTATATAATGTGTAGTTATTTGTGGCACAGTATAGCCCAGATGCTCTTGCGCCATAAAAATCCAAACAAACCAAACATAATGTAGTCTGTTTGATGTGTGCAAATTTTTAAATTGTTACGTGTGTATGACTCAAATAAAACTCGTGTGTTTCATTAATATGTACATTAAGAATGAGTGTAGCCTGTAATTAGGGTGTAAATTAAAATGATCTAAAAGCAATAGCTTACTAGTAATCTCTTCTCCAGTTTGATTATATGTTAAAGCAGGTGACATATAGCATGTAATGCATGCAGAAAACTTACTACCGGATGCCATAGAAATGAGAGAGATTGATCACAAAGTAAAGAAATTCGGATTTTAGGTAGCATCGCATGTCGAAAACGCACCTGCATGAAAGTATTTCGTCAGACATCCTTAAGATTACAAATAACTTCGAAGAATCGCCAGAATTCAGAGAAACAAAATTAATTTCGTTTCGAAAACGGAAGATTCACGATCTTCTTATGCGAATCTATAATAGGCAATAGTACAAAAATGCTTCGCATGAAACGAAAAACTTCAGTTAATTGTGAAATTGCACCTTAAAATTTAAAGCACAAGATTATATGAAACTTGCTCTAAATTCATTTGTAAGTCTCTCTTTCCAAAGAACTCATAACTTCTTGCCTGTTGCCGTAGCAATGAATCTTGGCCCATGTTCAGTAATTGATATTAAGATGTGAGTGCATTTCTTCCATCCTTCCGAACTGAGGCAAAGCTGGTTGTTCGTTGATGGTGCAATGAGATTGATTTTCGAAGCTACAGTTAGTGGCATATTTGAACCATAACGAATGTGTGTGTAGCCAACAGAAACAGTAACTAAAGATTTTATTGTAGTATTGACTGTGTCTTTTAAAACATGTATGTATTTTAATCATGGACAGAAAGAGGAGGGAAAGGAGGAGGCTGAATTTTTTACCAAACGAAAATTTGTCTAATATGGTAGGAGTATAGAGTTCATACTCGAGAGATTTTTATGGCGCCAGGGCACCAAAAGACATTCTGGTAGGTGACTTACATTTTTCCGACTAATCCAAAATTCTGCTGCGAAAGGAATTAAACCCAAAACTGCCATAAGTAGAAAATAAAACGCGTTTCACGATATCATTAGGAATTAAACAAGGGTTAAAATGGGACGATAGAGAATAATGTCTTACCTCTGCGCCACTGTAGGTGAATGAACCTACATTTTCTAGTGAAATCCGAACCTCTCTTAAGACGTAAAGATCTTTCCTCCATCAATACAGGAGACAGCCGATAAACACGGTTTTTATAGATATTTTTTCTACCGCTAGAACTCAGAGGTGGACTGCTTACGCGGGACACTATGAGAAGGTATTACAAAACCACAGAGCCCTAAAGATTTCAGGTATCTGTTTTATTGCGCAAGGCGATAAGATGTTTCAGGAAATTCTGAAACCTCATGAAAACCTCATTCATAGTCTAAACCTTGGCAACCTGAATCTAAACCTCTACTGCCAAGGAATCAAATTCCTGACCACGGCAAGTAATACAAGTTACTTTTTTACGCTACCATTGCAAGTCGAAGCTGATATAGATCGGTGAAGCTGTAACTGAAGTTTTAACGAATTTTATCATTAGAAGCTTTACAAACAACTTATCGTTCACTGTAAGGACATAATGAGTAACTAGTTAATTTTGTCAAAATTCATTTATAGTAAAAGCCAAATCATTCAATCATTCGAAATAGCTTTCATCTATATTGAAATTTCGAGATTATATATTCATATTGGAAATAAGCCTACTTATATTACAATATAAACAGCCCTGTTTGAAGCAGAATAACCCAGATGTCACGGTTAAGAAGTTTGACACCTACATTTAAGCTCAATCTAGAATTTTTTATTATAATAGAAAAAGAGATATCATCTCCGTCCTAGAATCGAACTAAGTTAACTCGGTTGAGCCCGTGCCTTAATTGCTAATCCAATGAGAACAGGAATACTATGAGGACACCCTTTCTCCATAAATATGGTTGTGAGATACTATTGCCTTTCTCAGGGTTTACACAAATAAGGGTCAACGCCTCCGGGGTGAGTTTTCAGATTTTTTGAAGGGGAATTTTAATAAGGTTAATAATTTTGACACACACGCTAATAATATCATACAACCGTATATGCGGAGAAAGGGAGAGTTGTTTCTGCCCTCATTAGCCTAGCGGTTAAGGCACTCCGGTCTCAACGGAGGGACCCTAGTTCGATTCTAGGACGGAGACAATGTCTCTTTTTCTCCTATACTAAAAAAGCTCTGGATCGAGGATTCTTAACTTAATAGGTGTCAAAAGTATTATTCAAGTACACCTTTACAACAAAAATGTCAAAACTCTTTTTAGGCTTTTTGTATTTAAACATGTTATTTAGCAATTACATTAGCTCTAGAAGGAAGAGGTAACATCTGACCAACAATGCTCCTTATCCATCGAACAATAATATTTAAAAGCTCAATAACCCAATACGCGCAAAATTATACCGCATTCGCCGGCCCAGGTACCAGGCAGTCCTCATCGAAGCAACGCAAAACTACCGTGGAAGAATAACGGACTGCGACCTAGGATACCGTTGGGTGTCGAACCTAGGTTGAGGACACGATAAACGAATAGGTTTCCACTACGTCATCGCAGGGTGCTTAACCTACCTCATATACACGTGTATAAGCCCACCACCCTACTTTTGCACAAAAAAGCTGCATAATTTCCTAAGATGGAAGAGAAGCTATTTGGTTTAGTTCAAGAGCAGTACAAGGTCCTGGTCATCACAAGGACATCGATACATATGAAAGCGCTACACTTAGCAAGACATGAGTTCAAAGAGAGTTGTGTTGCGCATTTTTGTGCTTTTGCTGGCTGGTGTTTGCGCTTTTGCTGGCTGGTGTTTGCGCTTTATGAAGAGGTGTAGTCTCACGTTGAGACAAAGGACAAAGATTGATCAAAAACTTCCAAAGCAGTTGGAAGAAAAGCTAATTCAGTGGCAGAAATACATTATTCGCCTACGGAAGAAGCAATGATTTGTCCCTCCGCAAGTATGGATGAAACCCCACTGACTTTTAACAGTATACAATGACGAAGTCAAGACTACTTAATTGAACTTTTTGGATGTGATATGAATTTAATCATTGGATGGTGTTGTTTAGAGACGTGGGCTGTGTTTGCATGTGAGTTCGGTTATGTGGGATCAGGACAAAATACTGGGATAAGTTACCATCACACAAAGTTGGGTGACCGTTTTTAAATGAAAAAATTACATGGGTACAATAGTATATATTGCTCTAAAGCCAAATACTTAAGCCAAACTTTCCATAGCCAATAGCAGATTTCCCTATCACAGAGCCAAAGCCAGTCTTTATCTTGCCAAGGTTCCAGTGGCTTGAAAGCCAGTGGGTACTTTTCTTTTGCTTTTCTCCATACTTTTTAAAATGGTTTTCATTAACAATAGAATTTAAAAGCCTCTTATATAACTGCCCTCTCATCAACACAAATGAATGAAAGGCTACCAGCCTTCTTGGGTGTTTCTTCGTGTTGGCTGTGTGAAGGAGGCTGGAGTTTCCTTTTTTTCTTTAAATATAGAAATGCTGTTACCATAGTCTTGGGAAACCAATCTCCTACCATTCGCTTATTTGGCATGTGTAGATAGTTTTGATTTATGGGTTTATTAACTGTTGCAACAGGAGCAATCTGGCGCTACAACTTCTCGTTATTTTGGCTAATATGTGAAAGGAAAAGAAGTTATAATTGATAATTCCTGGAAACAATAGCTCTCGCACTTGCATTGCAAAGGATGCACACACCATGTTTGCAATACATTTAGCGGTTTAAAGAAAAACGAAATTGAGGCCAACTTTGATCGAACAAGGCATTCGACTTCTCCTTTTGTTTGAAAAGAACAGTGTGAGC
>QLNU02014802.1:135655805-135674417 GCA_006491805.2 Dysdera silvatica
AATTTTTTATTATAATAGAAAAAGAGATATCATCTCCGTCCTAGAATCGAACTAAGTTAACTCGGTTGAGCCCGTGCCTTAATTGCTAATCCAATGAGAACAGGAATACTATGAGGACACCCTTTCTCCATAAATATGGTTGTGAGATACTATTGCCTTTCTCAGGGTTTACACAAATAAGGGTCAACGCCTCCGGGGTGAGTTTTCAGATTTTTTGAAGGGGAATTTTAATAAGGTTAATAATTTTGACACACACGCTAATAATATCATACAACCGTATATGCGGAGAAAGGGAGAGTTGTTTCTGCCCTCATTAGCCTAGCGGTTAAGGCACTCCGGTCTCAACGGAGGGACCCTAGTTCGATTCTAGGACGGAGACAATGTCTCTTTTTCTCCTATACTAAAAAAGCTCTGGATTGAACTTAAACGTGGGTGTCAAAATTATTATTCATAACTAAAATTTCCCAAGCAAAAAATCGTAAAAACTCGCCCCGGAGGCTTTTTGTGTTGAACACCAGTTAGCAATTACGTTAGCTCTGAGAAGGAAAGGTACTAATATCTTAAAACCTTGATATCCTTGCTCCATAAAAATGGAACAAACCAGCCATTTCAATATAATATTCTGTCGTTACGGCGCAAGAATTATGCCGCGTTAGGCAAGGCCCCGAATTTTCCCAGGAACCCCGGTCCTCGTCGAGGAAACCAACCGCCGAACTATGGTAGGAAGAATAACGGACTGCGACCTAGGATACCGTTGGGTGTCGAACCTAGGTTGAGGACACGATAAACGAATGGGTTTCCACTACGTCATCGCAGGGTGCTTAACCTACCTCATATACACGTGTATAAGCCCACCACCCTACTTTTGCACAAAAAAGCTGCATAATTTCCTAAGATGGAAGAGAAGCTATTTGGTTTAGTTCAAGAGCAGTACAAGGTCCTGGTCCTCACAAGGACATCGATACATATGAAAGCGCTATACTGAGCAAGACATGAGTTCAAAGAGAGTTGTGTTGCGCATTTTTGTGCTTTTGCTGGCTGGTGTTTACGCTTTTGCTGGCTGGTGTTTGCGCTTTTGCTGGCTGGTGTTTGCGCTTTATGAAGAGGTGTAGTCTCACGTTGAGACAAAGGACAAAGATTGATCAGAAACTTCCAAAGCAGTTGGAAGAAAAGCTAAGTCAGTGGCAGAAATACATTATTCGCCTACGGAAGAAGCAATGATTTGTCCCTCCGCAAGTATGGATGAAACCCCACTGACTTTTAACAGTATACAATGACGAAGTCAAGACTCTAAATGAATTTAAAGAACTTTTCGGATACTCCGACGACGAATTGAATCTCGATTCTTTGGAATAAAGTGTCTTTTTTTTGTAATATTTTGCTTTTAAATGCAAATAGTAGGTTAGAGCTTTATATTTTGTTATAATAAAGTGAAATTAGAGTTATCTCCGACATCAAATTTTCGGCGGATCAAATTTTGATATTTTTTGACTCGTGTATAAGCCCACCCCCTACTTTAGAGTCAAATTTTCGTCCAAAAAAGTGGGCTTATACACGGGTATATATAATATATTTTTTCTGAAAATTCCAAGCCTAGGGAATAATTCCTATTGCAAACCTATTCTTAGGGAATTCCATAGGGGCCTAATTCCTAGGGAACCAACCCCGAGCAACGGTAGCTGATAAACTTTTTTTTTTTTTTGGACCGTTGGGACTTATATCCGGATTAGCGGCACACTGAGTAAGCACGTTACCATAACGCTACCGCGGCTACCATAACCAACATCCGAAATGATATTATACGCCATGGCCCTGCGGTGGCGCAGTGTGGTAACGCGTTCGCCTAGTACGCCGTTAATCCGGGTTCGACTCCCAACAGTGTACAAAGAACGCTTACTCAGAGATCTCATAAAAAGATCGCACTGCTCACTGTAGTCCGGGGTTTGGTTCCCTAGGCCATAAGAGGTTCGGATTCCTCGGAAAACAGTAGGTCCCGGCGCAGCATGACCATTGTAGTCTTTGAGCCGTAAAACCACAAAACAAACAAACAAATATTATACGCCACATTAACGAAATTAAAGCCATGTATCGGTGTCTCGATTACTCCTATGAACAAGACGTCAAAGTATAAAGTTGACGGTCGCTAGATCTAGATCAGCCTGAGACATGGTCCTTTTTTTTTTCTTTATGACTCTCATGATTCAAAAAATGCTAGTCTAAATCGAGAAAAGTGCAGTTTATGATTGAACCTGATTACCGGAATTAATTCCCACGGTAACCGCCGTTGTGCAGCATGAGATGGAAATAGCAGCGCCAAAGTCAAGAACTAAAGCAACTGCTGTCTTTCTATAGTTCTACGTACAGAAATAGCATTAGAATATACTAAGGCTTCTAAAAAAAAGAGAGCTGGAGCATATCCGCCATTTTGTTACGATTATATCACTCAGGGCCGTGCTTGGGGAGTACGAGCTGGGCGACCGTTTAGGGCAGCTAAAATTTAGGGCCCCAAAAATGTATTGCAAGTATCAGGAAATCAATTTTGTTTTGTCAAAGCGTTTTTAAAGGCCGCTAAGATCTGCTTTGCGTAGGACAGCTAAACATGGTAAGCCCAGCCCTTATATCGTGATCGTGTTTGCAAATTATATTTATTAGCGACATTTTAAAAGGTTTGTTTGTTTGTTTGTTGATTTACGGCTCAAAAATTACAATGGTCATGCTGCGCCGGATTTTAAAAGTTGCGCGAATATTTATATTCATCGGCTAATCACGGATTGCTAATTATTTTTATGCCAAACTAGCTATCATTGCGCCAATGCCAAAAACCTTTATCGCCAAGTTAAATGAAATTGGATTTGTACAACATAATGGCGGCTGATGCATCGGAAGATACCTAGAATTCTAGGGCACTCCAGGATATACTGCGCATACCTTCTTTAAGGTCTCTGATTTTAGACAAGCATGAGATGTGGACTTTTTCCTTCTTCTTTCCACATCGTACGCTTCAAAAGTTTCGATTTTAAGCCAAAAGAAATGGCATGGGTGCCCCGAGGGGTGGTGTAAGGGCTGCACTTGCACCCCCTTGGTTTATGAAAAAAGGGGGAAAAAAGGACTGAATCCACAAGAAACTATAGTCCAACAACATTATTCAATTGGAATTTTTCCTGAATGCACCCCCTTGCATATAATTCAGGGGAAGCCCATGAGGAGTGGATATATAAAACAATTTGGCGCAGTATAGCCCAGATGCTCTTGCGCCATAAAACATCCAAACAAACAAACATAAAACAAAGTAATTACAGAATATTCTCGTTATTCCAATCTCCAAATCTAGCGTAAGAGGTGGTGTTATTCTACGTGATCTCACGAGCGAAACATTTGATGAAGAATGTATTTGATATAATTTGATAAGTGTTTTATGTACATCCTAAACCGGAACTCCTCTAGGTGGCGAATAGCCGAATTCGTGAGAACGTTGTTTGTTTGTTTGGCTTTTTTATGGCGCAAGAGCATCTGGGCTATACTGCGCCAAGTGAGAATGTTGTACTTTAATACATCGTGTTCTGTAAAAATTTTTGATCCGATGAGTACAAATAGCATTCCACGAAATCATATATAAATAAAAAGCGTGAATTTCGAATTTGAAGGACAAATATCATCAGAATTAATTAAAATTCTACTGTATTATATATTATGCTATAATATATATTTGTTATTATGCTATGTATATATATTGCTATAGTTGCGAAAACGTAAAGAACACAGGGGTTTAACCTCTATATCAAATCATAAAGTCGCAATTCTCATAAGAATAATCAGATGAAAAAATGCTTATTAATCAATCTTCGGATTTTTTTTTCAATCTTAATTTAAAAGGCTCAAATGACAAAAACTTTAATTAACGAACAACGAAATATGCAACGCATATTTATCTTTAAAAATTGAAAGTCAAGTGAAAAAATAATTGAAGTGAAAAAAACCTGAAAATAAAATACAAATGAAAAAAATATAAAAAGTGTTAAATGGATATAATAACCTGAAAAAAATCTTAATAATTAGAAAAAGCGTCAAAAAGTAATAAGGATTAGGATATACTGTTACATTTTTTATTTACCATAAAATGATTAAACATTGTCTTTTTTTATAAACAAAGTGGATGAAAAAGTTTTAAAAAAAAAAAGGAGAACTTCTGATAACATTCTACCGTTTTTATGGTGGTAGTATAAATAATAATTACCACTGCCGTTTTCGTCATTAAATTCTCGTTGGAAAAATCACCTACGTTTGCTAAGGGGATATATAGGTAAAAGAATAAGAACGTTAATTGTTCAACAGTTTTGAATGAAGACAACAACAATACTTGACAAGTGTACCTAAAACTACAAATAAGTGAATAAGGAAAGATTTTTTATCTCATCCTTAACCATGGATTATGGAAATTATGGAACAACAACTCACAGAAAATAATAATTTTCGATACCCTGGTGGGGTACAATCTCACGTCTCTTGGTTGCCGGCTAAGTGCTGAACCCATTTAGATACTGGTGACCTGTCAATCCTTCTCCTGCGAGGGTATTTAAAGTTTGTTTACTATGAATGAGAATAGCCGGTTCATAATGAAAAAGATTTAAATACGCTCGCAAGAAGAGGAATGACAAATCACCTGTAGCTTAATGGGTATAACACTTGGCTGGAAACCAAAAGACGTAAGTGAACAAGTCAAGACCCTGGCAAGAATTTATTTTCGGGGGGTTCAAAAACTTTTACAGCATGTGTCGATACAATCGCAGTATACAAGGCTGTAGACAAGTCCCATTAAAAATTCAGTTTTGGAGAGATCCGTCCCTAAGATTCCCCCTCTGAATACGGACATGGAACATGCGTATTTAAATTAAGAAGAGAGGTGGGTTTTTATGTTTCTTTCATTAATACATACATTAAAATTAATATGAGATGTTAATTTGTGATTTCATAGTGTAAGGACAGCAATGGTCATTCTACACCGAGGTCTACGGTTTTTCGAAGAATCCGAACCCCTAAATACTAAGGAATTAACGAAGTGCCGGAGTACAGTGAATAATTAATTTGGTAAGCATGTTTTTATTTTTTCTTAAAGCACCATTTAGAACCAAATCCACCACCAAAACGTTCGATAAACACGTTACTACTACAAAACCGTAGAGCCTTTAATATAAGATACCCGTGATTTTATATATTTGTTAGCAATGTGGCATAGCTAATATATTATACACAATTTCACATACAATTATATTGTGTTTGCAACATAGTTGTTAGCTTTATGTCATACGACTAATTCGTTCAACAAATTGGGGTTTTGTAATTGGAATTCTGTGTTACAGAAAGGGGTTCCAGAATTGGAAACCCTTTGCACACTATAGACCGGAAGCCATCGAAATGGAAGGCAACCCGCCCAAGTTAGCCCCACCGAAGGACACGGGTTGAAAACATGTCGATTGTAAAGTAAAGCCTTCTATTAATTAATAAATGTAGGGGAGACCGGGGTTAGTTGCTACAGGGTCAAGTTGATACGAAGAGCTTTTTGCGGCACTGAGCATGCGCAGCCCACCCAAACTGAGATGCAAGTAGCTGCTTGCTTAAACGTCCAGTACGAGCTAGTGTAACTATATCAACGAAATCAAAAGACGCTGTATGGAACTTTGAAGCATTACTTATTTGAACATCACATTACGTCGTTTAAAGGTAACCAATTTTTCTTGACTATTTATGTACTTTACTTTTTCTGTAATGTTGTTTTTGTAAATTGGCCCAGTGTGGGGCAAATTGATACGTTTTTTGTGGGGCATGTTGATACAGTGTACCAACCAGCCCCGAATAACTGTGACGCTCCTAGTGCCAAAAATGGATGCTTTTTGGCACAGTTATGAGAATCTTTCATTTTCAGCGGACTTTTGGTTTTTCCTTCGCCAAATTTAATGAAATTTTCAAGAAAATTTCCTAAAAACACTCTACTGAAATGTATGACATCTCAATAAAGCGTTTTCTTGTTTGCTACTTTCCATTTTCATCTTCTCTACTGCTGTAAAGCGCCACTTTTACCCCTGGTGGCAAAGTCTGGAACTTTTTTTCCCAAACAAAATCCCCCTGTCCAAGAAGTCATCATGAAATTTGGCATCACTACAATAAATAACTATTTTTTACAGCCATTTCAAAAGTTCATTTTAATTATAGACACCCTGTAAATGTATGGTTATGATCCCTTCATTGAACTTCTTTTAGGAAAATGGTTCGAAATTATAAAAACGAAACGTGGTGAAATGTCGCAAGATGTGTTTGAAAAGTCTACTCTGCGGCGTTTCACCACTGCGCGCCATGATGAAAGATGGGT
Source organism: Dysdera silvatica (assembly GCA_006491805.2). Lineage (NCBI taxonomy): Eukaryota > Metazoa > Arthropoda > Arachnida > Araneae > Dysderidae > Dysdera > Dysdera silvatica. Next base: position 135,662,170 of record QLNU02014802.1, read on the forward strand.
CAATGTCCTTGGGGCAAACTGTGAATATGTTCGAAATTGATAGATGATTCTGCTACGATATATAAAGAAAAAAGATTCAGCATCTGCAGTAAAAATAAGCTACTCCAAACCTCGTCAAATCCTAAATGATAACCTGCAACTTCAACTGAAGGAGTATTTTCTGCACTGTGCCAAAATCTCTTATGGCTTGACTCCTCAAGATGTACGAAATCTGTCATATGAATCAGCTGTTGCGAACACTATTACTATTCCAGACAATTGGACAAATTCTAAAATTGCTTCAACTGATTGGTTCAGTGGCTACGTGAAAAGGCACCCTACACTTTCTTTAAGGTGTCCTGAATCAACAAGTTTGAGTCGTTCAACAAGTTTTAAAAGGGCCAACGTCAGCGCATTTTTTATAAATTTAAAAACAGTTATAGATAAATATGTGTTCACAAATAAAGGTGTTTGGAATACAGATGAAACTGGTATTCAAACCGTTCAACGACCTGGGAAGATCGTTCCTGAAAAAAAGGAACTCGTCAGGTGGGCAAGGTAAGTTTACATCAGCTGACAGGGGGATCTACATTGATAATGGTTACTGCTGTAAATGCGATTGGCAATTACGTGCCCCTATGTTTATCTTCCCAAGGGTACATTTTTAAGATCATTCTATTAGTGGTGGGGCCCCCTGATTGCATTGGCACGTCATATCCAACAGGATGGATAACTGTGTCTTCGTTTTTGAAGTTTATTCAACATTTTCATGTCCCTGTAAAACGAACAAAAACAGAACCTTGTTTACTTCTCGATAACCACGCGTCCCATTTATCAATAGTTGTGATAAATTTTTATAAAAACAATGGCATAATTTTGTAATCATTCCCGCCTCACACGTCTAACCGGCTTCAGTCGCTAGATACATCAGTTTCCGGACATTTTAAGAAATATTATTTTGCAGCAATTGAGAGCTGGATGACCAATAATTCTGGGAAAACATCATCTACTTACGACATCCCCGAATTGTTAAAAGAGCATTTCCTGTAGCGTTAACTCAAAACAATATCATATCAGGTTTTCAAACGACAGGGATAATACTATTTAACCCTGACATATTCACAGGAGCGGATTTTTTGTCTTCTTCAGTTACTGACCGTCCTCTGATTGTAGATACACAACAAGGGTTTTCAGAAGAATCATTAATACCAACACTGCGCTTATGTGAAACTATGGTAAGCCTGGATAACATTAAAATGATTACTTCCACAAGCGGAGGTAGTCAAGAAAATCCAGTAGGTCTAACTCCAAAGCAGTTACGTCCAGGGGCCGACTATGACTATTGGCAGCCCGGCCCAACTTGCATTGGAGCCCCCCCCTTATCGTGAACAGTTATTCACGATATGACAGTGGGAAGCGATAAAATGGAAATGAATACAGAAATAAAATTCATGTTAAAGGAATCTTGGATAAAAATGACCGTTGGATGCTGGAGGATGAATCAGGCTTGGGTATAGGGACTAGGATGGTGGTGAAGGTCAGCTTGCGGTCCAGACAGATGCTATCGCAAAAAGGGCGCCAGGAAAAAGATAGTGAACAATAACGTGGCAATATAAATATCGACGGTGCGCCGGAGTAATATATCGTTAGGCCGTAAAAATCGAAGAGGAAATTTAGGGAAGGCGGGACGAAGAAGGAGGCTCCGTAGGGTCGAACGGGCAAATGAAACCGCAGGTCGAGTGGTCGGTGAGATAGGAGGAAAGGACGTGATTGGAAGTGAGAATTGATCAAACCTGAGATTTTTTAGAAATAGGTTGATGGACATGAAGGTCGTTTATGGATGAGGAAGGTGATGGGAGATTTTTAGAGAGGATAAGAGATCTGATCCCTATTGAGAAAGGTCAGAGGGAGAAGAGGGTCTGATCTCCATTAGAGGTGGTCGGAAAAGGAGCGGATCTGCACTTCGAGGTGAAGGGTCGTGATAGAAGCCGTTGATGAGAGAGAATTGGTCGGTTACGAGTAAGATTGTTTAAACGAGCGAGGGCCCTAAAGTCGCAGTTAGAAGTGGGGAAACGTTGTTCCCAGACCCAGCGTACGAAGGTTTGTGCATATTTGTCTTTGGCTGCCAAAGCTGGAGCAGTAGCATCCGAGCCGTTTTTTCCGGGCGCATAGGAGCGAGCAGACGATTGTCTGTAGTCACATTTGCCAGACCAGTTCCTAAGATTTCCTGGAGTCACATTTGCCGGACCAATTCCTGAGACGATTTCCTGGAGCCACATTTGCCGGGCCAGTTTTCCCGAGAAGATTTCCTGGAGTCACATTTGCTGAACCAGTTCCTGAGACTGTTCCTGGAGCCACATTTGCCGAACCAGATCCCGAGGCGATTTTTCCGGAACCACGTCTTCCCGGACCGGTAACCCGCACGTTTTTCCTGAGCGTCGGACGGTCGTAGATGGATGGTGGACGGAACCCGTGTAACGTGAGTTTGTTTCTCTCTCTTTACCCTTGATATGAGGTGTACCGCGGTTCTGTAGGAAAAGGATAGTTTGTAGAGTCAGGCCTCGAGTAAGATAAGCGCGAATCAGGGAAGATAGTGTTAGAGTTTTTTTTTTAAATAGTACAGAAAACCCTTTTATTTGTGTAAATATTTGTATTGCATTTTGATATTGCAACAATATGGCATATATCCATTAGGTGAAATTGGTGTTTTACAGTAGGTGTTTATCTTAACTGTATCGATTTTAACGAGCAATCACGGCTCAAACCCATAAGAACGGTGCTGCCATGCAATGAGCGTGAAAATCTTCGTATATTTTAATTACAGATCCTGATACATAGAATATATCAGACACATTTCATTGTTGTGTCCCAACATTTATTTGCATACTACACGATCATGCTGGCCTTTCAATAGTAAGATTACATTAAAGATTGTTATTGTTTTCAAGTAGCCTTATGTCTATCTTAGCGCCTGGTTATTCACTGGTTGTTTACAGGTAAAACGCCAGCTAATAGTATAATCGTTTATACCACAGTCGTTTAATGACTAGAGTGAACTAGTCATTCGCAATAGCCTGACACGCGTATAAATATTAAATATAAATCTGAAAAATGTACGCACCCGCTATTCCCATTTAAACATATAGGTAAGAATATGCTTTTGATCCTACTTTCTCGCCAACGTCAGATGTCAAAGAGTGAACTTGCATACCTGAAGCTGTGAAAGTTTTGGTAAAAGTAGCAAATAGTGTGTGGCATTAGCACACCGATTTCGTGTTTTTAATATCACGGCGGCTCACGCCTCTGGCATTCGTAATCATTTGAAAAAAGCACACTGTTACGGTTTTATCAAGATGTAAACAGACGAAAGATAAAATATTTTTCGAAAAGGTGTGCAGTAATGAAACATGACACACACTAAAAACATATATAATAAATATAACAAAATATATAAAAAAAATATGATAAAATATAATATAAATATATACTAATATTTATATAATATAATATAAAAAATATATAAAAATATAATATATAGTAATATATAAAAAGATATAATCTCCAAAATTTTAAAGCCATTTTATGATAAAAAGTAGCCAAATTACAACACAGTTAAGTTGTGAAATTGCAAAACAAGCAACAATGAAAAAGAGCTAAGTTTAGTTATTCTCAAAGCTGCAGTTGGTTGTAGTTATAAATTAGTGTAATTGTGAATGCCGGCTATGATTTCACTGGATTCGTTTCTGATAGTAAATCTGCCGAAGGAAGAAAAAAATGATTTTTTTTTACATTAATTTACTATTATACCACATTAAATAAAATTGTCAAATAAAATTTTTGATGCCCCTCTTTTCGCGGGACCCAGGTGCAGGCCTTGTGAGCCCTTGCCATAATCTGGCCCTGGTTACGTCCTTATCCAAAAGCTGAATAACGAAAAAAAATTCAAGAGGCAAGAAAAGAAAAGAAAATAATGTCTTTGATTCCCACGGCCCGTCCAGTAAGAGCAAGACTGGAAAACGAAGAGAGAGAAAGGAACGAAAACAAGCGTGCGAAAGTGGAAAGAAGACTGAAGAAATTGTGTAAATCTTTGATGCAGGAAAAGAGTAGGCTTGTAAAAGTTGTAAATAAATTCATGAAGAAAAAAGAACACAGCAAAAAATTAATAAAGAAAAACTGCATATAATGAAGATGAATCGGAAACTGAGGACAATTTGTGCTTACTGTGTTTCAAACCATTCTCACCATCTAAGCCAGATGAAGAATGGATCGAATACATATTTTGTCTAAAATAGGCTCACATAAAATGCGAGAGAAATATTTTTAATTTCATGTGCATTAATTGACTCAAACTAAAAAATTTCTTCTAACAATAAGTGATTAATTTTTTGTTCTAGGTCTAATTTTAAACAATATACTTCATAATTTGAAGTCATACCTCATAATTTGAATTACGTAAAAGCTTTGGAGGTATCTAAATAATTTGCAACAAGAAGTTGCATTTATTATATTCAAAATAATCATATTATTTAACATAGTTACGTGTTTTTTCTTTTTTCCTTTAATCTCTTGATATGTTTTGTATACAACGACTTCTGCAAATCAAGTTAAATTGCAATTGTAATATCAATAAAACTAAATAAATATTTTTGTTTGGAAAAATAGTTATAAGGAGACGTACATAGTTCACATAATTGTATCAACGTGTGGGGTAAATTGATGCGCTTTGATTTCATCAGATTAATATTTTTTTTCCTCACAATGTATTATATTTCTTCACAGTCTCATTTGTAATATATAAAGAGGAAGAATCCGGTATTATTTTAGTATATTTCGTAATTAAGTTACTCGTTCAAAGAAAAAAGAAAAAAATGAAAATAGCGAAAACGTATCAACTAGCCCCGGTCCCCTCCCCTAATTGATAAAAATAGTTATATTTTTAGAAAGCAAATATACAAATGATTTTTTTCTTACCTCTCATATGCTTTGCTGTACGGTACTTACGTTGAATAGTAGTTATTGGCGCGGTGTGACGTTTACTAGCCTTGTGCCGAAAAAACACAAATCCACTGATGATCTGCAATATATGTTCATCACCGCAATCCAATTGCTTCTAGATTTTCTATACGTTCTAGTAAATTAAACTTGCAGCACGGAAAAGATAAAATCCAATTGATTTGTAAAATATAGGTGAGGGTGATTACTTCGTTAGAATTTTATGGCGCAAGGATAACAAAGCGCTTATGATTCAAAAAGGGTTTTTTTTGTTTATTTTATGAAGCAAGGACAGTCATGGTCATGATACTGCGGAACCAAAAGGTTTTCTAATGATCCCAACCTCTTATGACCTAGCAAATGAACCTCAAGGACTACAGTGAATAGTTAATCTTTTTTTTTTCACCGTTGTCATCTAAACCTAGGATTACAGCGAGCTAAGAAAACGCGTGAACACTGCACAGCCGCAATGACTGAGCCAAGAAACATAGGTATATGATGTCAGCTAATCGCGGGTTCAATTATTTCCACTATAAGGTAAGAAAAAGTATTTTATGAAGCAAAGACAGCAAATTTCATCCTTTTTGCACAAGAACCTACAGTTCTCGGAAGAATTCCAACCTCTTCAGACCTAGAGGACAAACTTTCAGACTTCAGTTAACAGGTTTTTTTTTTTTTTCCCACTGGAAACGGACCCAGGTTCATTTGCTTGTGCTTTGCGGCGCAAGAAAAAAAGTTGGTTAGTTGAATTTTTATGGCTCAAGGATAAACTACTCCAAGTAAGTTGAGACAGAAAAGATCATGCTGAGCTGGGACCAATAGCTTCCTAAGGAATCCTTTAGCTCTTAAGATATAAGGGGCCAACCGCAGACTGCAATAAGCGGTTAATTACTAAACGTTGTTCTTTTTGGGGGGGAGGGGGTTGGGTTCTTTTTATACCATTAGGTGTCGGACCCTGGCTAGAGGCACTCTACGGGCGAACGCGTTACCACTTCACTACAACAGGGTATACACCGGGTATACTGGCGCAGTATGGCCCAGTTGCTCTTGCGCCATAAAAAAAAATCCAAACGAACACCGGCAAATGGGGCATGATAGAACTTTCCGGGGCAAAAAAAGGCACTGATTTTTCAAAACAAGGACTTAACACACATGGTCATAGTAGAAAATGGCTTCTCTTAAAAAAGTCTTCAGCCTGTAAAATTTTTTGGCTTCATCTATGGCCTTATATATTAATGAACTTATTAGCCCTTAATTTCAAAATCCGATGGATTTTTTGCTTTAGTCAAATACTTTTTTCATTCCATTACCAAATTTCTAACGACATTTGAATGACTTCTTTTTTTTTTTGTTGAATCTTGATAATGATAACTAAACAGAAATTTTTTAACATCTTACTCAATTTTGCAATTTTTTTCCCCAGATTCGATCAATAGATTACCATATTTTTGCATTTTTGCTTCGTAAATCAATTTTACACACTTTTAGCTCGTTCGACTAAACAAAATAAATCTTTAAACTGCTTTATATAGAAATTAATTTACTAATAATAATTCATGCAATCATATCAAAATTTCACTAATTCCCTTTTATCATCCTTCCGATGAAACGAAAATCTTTAAAAATATAATTAAAAAATAATGGATGCAATTGCTCGGAAACGAATAAGAACAAATTTATTTTATAGAATTTAAAATAAAATACGCACAAAGGAATGCGATTCGAATGCATTATTTGGGAAAAAAATCATTTAATCAAATAGCAAAATTTTAACAATTTTAATTATGTCCACTGCACGAACGTAGAACTTGTTTTTTGTTAAAATCCTGTTGCATCTCTAGATTAAACTCTCTGGAAAACGTAATTGAACGTTGTGAATTATATTTATAAGAACAATTCAATTTCTAAACTAAATTATCATATTTTATTCGATTTTTAAATGAAGTTGCAGCTCTAGCAAAAAAATAAATATTACTTTGCATATTTAGTTTAAATTATCTCCTTTAGATTCTGCCTCCGAATTTATTAAAATGCAATTCTAATATTTTAATAAATCCTTCAAAATTAATTATCCCTGTTTTAAGGCTTAATAAATTTATTTATTATCGTACTTTATTTTTAAAATGCAATTTCCGTTGTTGTTTTCATATAAATTATTATTAACTAGATGTTAAAAAATTACAAACATATTTTCAATTTCTAAATTAACCTTATTTATCATTTCATTAGTATAAATAATATCCACATGTTTAACCCTGTGGTGGCACAGTGTTGTAACGTGAGCACCTAGCGAGCCATGAATCAGGATTCGACTCCCAACGGTAAATGGAAAAAAAAAAAATTACCTCTCCACTGTAGCTCGAGCGTTGGTTCCCTAGGCCTTATGAGGTTCAAATTTCTCTGAAAAATATAGGCCTGTTGCCGTGCGGTGGCACAATTATAACGCTTTCTCCTGGCGTGCCATTAATCAGTATTCGACTTCGAACGATAAATGAAAAAAAAAAAAGCCAGAAAAAACCACCTACCTGTTCACTGTAGCTCGTGGGTTGGTTTCTTAGTCCTTAAAAAGTTCAAATTCCTCTGAAAATATATAGGTCTGCTGCCGTGCGGTAGAGCAGTGGTAACATAGTCGCCTATCATGCCATTAACTCACGTTTAACTCCCAACGACAAATGAACAATAATAATAAATGCTTACCTGTCCACTGTGGCTGGAAGGTTAGTTCCCCCCAGACTTTAAGGGGTCCAAATTCCTCTGAAATATATAGGCCTTCTGCCTCTCCGTGACACAATAGCAACGCGTTTACCTGGCGTGCCATTAATCAGTATTCGACTTCCAATGATAAATGGGAGAAAAAAGCCAAAAAAAAAACACTTCCATGTCCACTGTAGCTCGAGGATTGGTTCCCTGGGTCTTATGAGGTTTAAATTCCTCTGAAAAATATAGCCCTACTGCCGTGCGGTGGCACAGTGGTAACGCATTCACCTATCGGGTTATTAACTCGTGTTTGACTCCCAGTGGTAGCACAGAACGCGTGCTGGGGTTTGGTTCCCATGGCAACAGAAGTTCTGGCTCCTTGAAAAACTGTATAAGGCCCTACGCAACATGACCTTTTCTGACCTTGCTCCTTAAAAATAATCCCATATCCAGGAGTGGATTGCAAATGCCTTTACTATATTTGGCCAACACAGATTTATTGTTAATTTTTTTCATAATTTTATAGCTTGTAATTTTATAATTATTTTTCATAATTTGTAATTTTAAAATTATTTTTTATAATTTGCAATTTTACAATTATTTTTTATGATTATATAATTTTATTTAAGCATTTTTTAAAGTCATTCATGCAAAGTTTGTAACGGACAAATAAATTGAATTAATAAAATAGAATATTTACGAATCATATTACACAATTTAAATTATATGCCACTGTTCACGATCCACTGATCTTTTTATACGTCAACAAATCAATCCCTATAAAGCTCCATATTGCAATGGATGCAATAGATTTATTTTTGAAGAGCAGCTAACATTTTTTTTAATGTATTTTCTATTTCCGGTATGAATATGCAAATGAAAAAAGTCAGGATTGCTGTTCTTAACTTTCTCCGAAAAATTCTGCCTTGATTTGTACATAAATAATTCAAATCAATTCGCCTCCTTTATAAGTCGATGTCAGTCTCTCTCTCTCATCTACATATTCTTCATCTTCTCCATTATTCATTTGAATCAGGAATGAGCATTTCCTCAGTCTTGTTCTGTTCTTTTATCGTCTGAATTCTTCGTTCTCTCATTGATTGAGGACCGATAAAATAGTCCTATTTTTGAAGAGTTTACTTCCCGTTGCTACTTTCTTTCTTCCTCTATAATTCATCTACCGTATCGTCTCTGTATTACAGTATACGTTCTCAATTCCTGTGGATATTTCCTTTCGATATGTAATAAATTTCTGGAAAAAAAGGAGCTCATTATTTTTCTTTGTCCTCTCCCATTTTTTCTTTTAATTATACTTTGTTTTTTCTTAGCCCGTTTATTTTGCATTCATAAATATAATATCGTTTTCATTATTCCGACATGTATATCGACAGAATTTGATGCATAGTCCTATAATTTTTCTTTCATAGGAGACAAGTCTATTTTTTTTTAATTATTTAAAGTCACGTATTCTGATCATGATATATTTCTGCGACTGAAGTTTTCAGTAATTTGAATTACCAATAGCAGTATTCGATGATACTCTTTCTACAAACATTGGTTATTTGATTTTTATATCCAAATTGCAATGACCGGATTAATACAATATGTAGTAAAATAAGTAGAGGCGTAGGTACAATAAAAAAAGAAAAAATTAAAATACTTACTGAAAAAAAGACCTTTATAAATTTATGGTACTCATTAATTAGCCATCATATATTTTAATATTTTTTGAGGAAATTTGGGAAGAATTAAAAATAATGGAATCACTATAAAAAAGAATGATATAAGAACAATACATTGGAATAGTATTATCTGCCTGAAGATGCTGGCAAAATCTCATGTAGCGCTTCCTGTTGACATAATGCATAAATATTATTTTCAAAATGTGTGAAATAATAGTAAAAAAAACGCATGCAGGAAATTATAACTATGCAAAAAAAAAAAACAGATGTACATAAGATTAAGAAAGGGCGGAAGGTTAGGCTTACCGAAAATTAGATTCGAAGTAATCAGAGACAGTATGTGTTATAGGAGAATGTAAATCTAGAATTTATTACCAGATAGTCATAAAATAATAGACAACTTGAATTCATCCAAAGCAAAACGGAAGAAATACCTACTGATTAGAAACGAGGAGAGAAAGAGAGAGAGAGACTCAGATGGGTGATTGTATACATTTATTTTTTTCTAGGTCCGGAGCAGGATATATTTGTGTAAACTCTCCGGACGTTCTGCGTTATGTCAATAATTAGATATGTATTAATATTATATGTATACCTATGCATACATAGCATATGCATGCCTATTACCTGTGTGTACCCATCACATGCATGCCTATCACCTGTGTGTACCCATCACATGCATGCCTATCACCTGTGTGTACCCATCACATGTATGCCCATCACCTATGTGTACCCATCACATGTATGCCCATCACCTATGTGTACCCATCACATGTATGCCCATCACCTATGTGTACCCATCACGTGTATGCCCATCACCTATGTGTACCCATCACGTGTATGCCCATCACCTATGTACCCACATCACCTGTATGCCCATCACATAACATGCCCATCACCTATGTGTGTACCCATCACCTATATTATTTCCATCAATGCCTATGTATTGGGGCATCGATGTTTATATACATTTTTAAATGGAATAAATATTGTAAAATAAACGGCCAATTATTAAAATATTGGCGATGCACAGAAGTTCATAAGATGAAAAGGTTGCAGGCTACTTGAGATGAGGGTTACAGAACGCTCAATATATTTATGTATTGTATATATAATCTATACAACTGGACATACTACTCTATATTAACTGGAAGGAGACCCACACGCTGAACGTATGTGACGATGTGTGGAACCGGCCAGGCCAGTAACCTAGTGTCCTACCCCGCCTTCAAGTGGTGCAGGCTGAGCTTTCTATTTATGTGGCAAATTAATATTTGCTACACGGATAGAAAGGCGGAAGGGGAGGGCTAATTCACCAACCCGTCTAGCCAGCGTGGTGAAATTATGGCTAATTCCTCCATTATGTTGACACACCAGAAACCATGGCCCCTAGTCTCCAGGTGCTGGAGTGCTCCTGATCAAGGCAGCGGTCAGTGTGGCATGAAAGCAGGGGGTGCTAAGAATCACTGGAATGGCCCAGGCTGCCGTTTGTTATTGACCTTGGCTACGTTTAATGGACGATCCCTTGCTTCTGAAGCAAAACTTCAGGAATTGGAAGAAGAACTTGACAAGATCAAATGGGACATTGTAGGACTCAGTGAAGTTAGAAGAAAAGGTGAAGAGTTGGTGGAACTTAAAAGTGGACATTTGTTTTATTATAGAGGAACGGAAACTGGAAGAACAAGTGGTGTTGGCTTCTTAATCAACAAAAGAATTAAAGACTACCTTCTTGAAGTCGAAAGCACGTCAGATCGAGCAGCGAGGCTCGTTGTTCAACTAACCCAGCGATACCAACTTCAAATAGTACAGGTATATGCACCAACATCAAGCCATACCGACGAAGAGGTTGAAGAATTTTATGAAGAAATCAAAGAGTTACACACCAAAGGGAAACAACATATCAAGCTCATCATGGGGGATTTCAATGCAAGAATTGGACAACAGGAACAAGGAGAGACATCGGTTGGTAAATACGGATATGGGGAAAGGAATGAACGTGGCGATCAACTCATCGAATTTGCAGAAGCTGAAAATCTTAGCATCATGAATTCATTTTTTAAGAAGAAACCGCAAAGAAAATGGACATGGAAACACCCAAATGGGGGAACTAGTGAAATTGACTATATCCTGGCAAACAAGAAATCAATTATTGAAGATTGCAGTGTACTGAACAGATTTAATACTGGAAGTGATCATCGAATGGTGAGATGTAAAATGCACTTAAATACTAAATTAGAACGGCAGAAGCTCATTAGGAAACAAGTAAGCAAGAGGGTGGATTTAATGAAACTGAAAGTAAATACCGAGGCATTCAAGTTGGAATTAAAAAATCGCTTTTCTGCACTGGAAGGACTTATTGATGAAAGTGATATCTCAGAAGCAAATGAAAACATTGTTAAGACAATAGTTGAAACTGCTGGGGAAATTGGTGGTGTAACCTGTAAAAAGCACAATAGCAAATTATCTGAGAAGACGAAACAGCTCATGAAAAGGCGAAGAGATATGAAGGTGGACAATCAAAATACCAGTTCCAGGATTGAGTACATAGAACTTTGTAAAACTCTGCGCAAAAGCATGAAAGAAGACATAAGAAAATTCAACTGTGAGCTAGTAAGGAAAGCCATTGAAAATAACAAGAGCCTTAGGGTTGTTAAAGGAAGTTTATCTGTTGGGAAGAAACACATCATTGCATTAAAAGGAGAGGATGGCACCGTAACAAGAAATAGGGAAGAAATACTTAGAAGAGTTGAAGAATTCTACAAAAATCTATACGAAAGTAACAGTGGATTAAACGAAGACATTGAAATAGTCGAAGGAACAGCTCCTAAAATCTTAAAAGAAGAAGTTTCATTTGCAATAAAAAATATGAAGAAAGGAAGAGCCCCTGGTGATGATGGT
>QLNU02014802.1:135674517-135699859 GCA_006491805.2 Dysdera silvatica
CTGACAATTCGGTATCTCTGAAATTATTGTTCGTTGTGATTCGATGTAACCGTTAGGATCTATGTCAAATACAGGGTTAGCCAAAATTTCGTAAATACTTTAAAAATCATAAAAAAGAACAAATAATTATAAAGAAGTGCGGTTTGCACAAAAAAGTTTCTAAGAAAATCAGATTTTTTTTTTAGTAATAAAAAATGTAGTTTCAAAAGTTACCTGTAGACGGCTCTGATACGCAAGATATTCAGCAGAAATAAAAGACCTGGATTCACACGGAATGTTCATTCGAATCCAAGAGTACTGCATAATTGAAGCATGTTATCGTTATCAGATGAAACGTTTCTGGTGATGTCTTCTAATTCAACGTTCGGGTAAAAGAACATCATAAACAAGTTCGCGATTTATGGGACAGTGCTTGGATTTCTTTGTACACCAAAGCGATAAGTCAAAAAAAGCAAACGTTCTATAGGCGATACTAGCATTGATATTTATTAAAGTCAAATATCATCACAGACGATGATGTGGTAATATTGGATGATAAATTACTGGCAAAAAAAAGGAATGATTTCTCGACACCTGATGAGGACCGAACAAGTGCAAAAGTAGCACTCATATGGGCGGCCAAACCCACGTATATCTGCAGATCATCTATTATATTGTCTTTTAGATATTTGGATCAAAAATGATATCAAGGATATTTTTTATTGGTGTCTTCGGTTGGTGAGAAATTGCTCTAAACCGCCTCCAGAAAGATGTTTCAGTTATCTGGCATGTGACGAATTATCCACAGCAACGAAATCTATTGTAAAGATCGTACAGCAATCGGAATTTTATGAAGAATTGCACAGTTTAAGAGCAGGAAAACATTTAAAATCATAAAGCAAGATTTTGCAATTACGCCCATTTTTGGATAGTGATGGTGTTATGCGCGTTGGGGGGAGACTAAGAAATGCTGGTGTCTCGCAGGACGTTCACCTGCGGCTTTATATTCTCATCAAAATGATTATAATAATATTGTCAAAATCTATATGATTCTAGAACTCTCGTTGTCTGGTTGAATGTCTTCTGCAATACTAACTCCGCTTGACCACGTTTAGGTATTTTAATAATTTTTGTTCTCATTGTTTGAGCATTTATATTTAATTTGTAACGCGCTTTATAAAGAATCGACGCTATGCACTGTCTGTTTTTTTCAATTGACATTTTGCTTAATGTTCAACTACACTTTCAAAACCATTATCTTTGATTTCTTCAAAATTAAAAGACTTGTTTTCAATCACTTTGTATCTTTATTTTTGATATTTCATTGATCCCTCATTCTATACATGTATAATTATTTCATATGATTCAATAAAACAACCGTTAACAATGCTATTCTTCATGCTTATTCTTTATCACGTGTTCTTCTAATTGTGCAGATGCGTATTACCGTTCTTATTGCCTTTATTCTACCAAAATGCTCCCAAATTCCACAATCTACAATTACTTAGCTATGTTCCACAACTGGAATTTACAACCTGAAGTCTACCAACCCTTCTATATTCCCAATTGCCACCTTTGACTGACTGGAACTTAACTCACTAAGCTGCATACATGAAGTATCATTACGTGTTCACCTTCATTTTAATGGCAAAGCGATGAATTATCTTATAATTTATCTCATTGAGACTCATCTTTTATTTGTTTGTTAGTTATTTTGGCAAATAAATGTTGTATTAAGGTAAATACTATTCACAATTATTAAACGAACTGCAATAATGTCTTCCGGATGAATTTATATCACGAAATTAACAAGAGCCGCACTTTAATGAAAATGAAAATTACTCGTATAATCCAACAAAGTAATCTCAATAAACTTCAGAATTCTTTAGCACATTCAACACACAATTACTTTGCGTGTGTAATTTTACATATCCATGTAACTGTTCTCACTGCGATGGACTTTTTTTTTATATCGTGTCGATGCCACTACTTCTCGATGCAATGTATTTCTTCCCACAGATATGAGCTGCTTTAAGTGGAGTAAGTCGACGAAATGCATTCAATAAAGTGAATGAAAGTGACAAATCTTTTATTGGACGGAATGACTGTATACTTTCATTCCATGAATGATTTATAATGACCAACATCTGATCTGAATGAACTCACTGGCGAATGCAGGGGATTGTAACCCCCCCCCCTCTAATTACAATGAAATGTTATATATTTATATATTTAATATAGCTATACATAGAGTTGTGGCTCTGTAACGCCCCACTAAGCATATAACTTATTGCATAATTATAAGCATCGCGTAGTTATAAGCATCAAGCTTATGAACTTTCTGCGTACGCCTATGAATCAATTGAAGGGAATTTAAAATTGAGGGTAGGATTACAGCCATAGAACTCAGCTATTTAAAAATCGGTAGTAAAAAAAATACATCCTCTAAAAAGCAGGAGCGAATTAAGGTATTTCCTGCCCTAAACACAGGCTTTATACATACTACGAAAAAAATGCACAACTAACACATTTAAATTATTAATCAATGGATGGTTTTCAATTGATTCGACGGTATATGGCCTTCTTTATCAAAACCCGATGTAGATGTTAAAGCGTTTTGATAAAGGCGGCCATATGCCGTCGAAATGTTGACCAATCCTTAATTAAAAATTTATCTGCCTTAATTCTGAGTTTTTTTAGTCTAAACTTTTGCACAATGATTCACGTTAATAATATAGATAGCACGTTATTAATAGAGATCGCATTATCCATTACAGGCTGTATAGCTGCCCGCTTCCTCCTTTATAAAAAAAGACACTTGTGAAAACAAAATTGCACTTGTATGAAGGTAAGTTTCTTCACATGGTTATTCAAACTAATATTTTAAATTATAATTTTATATAATAATTAATAACTTATTTTAGGGCTTAACCTTCCTCCACCCCAATTACTGTCTTTCCTAAGCATTTGTCTTTCCTGCCTACTTGAAAATCCGCCGCTGCTGAAAATAATGATCCATATCTGAATATAAATCTTAGTAATCACATTTTGTGAACTTTTAAACATAATACAATAAAACATTTTCCGTCCATATAAATATGTGCGTTAAGAGCCAATAAATTAAACTTTAGCCATTTCTTAAAAAAACTGGAGAGAGAGAAAAAAGCTGCGCTCAACAACTTCACAGAAAAAATAAAAGCCTGGATTGAAGACATCTCGAAATTAGTTTCCTCGATTTATCGAACAATCACCTGAATTTAATGAAATTGTAGAAGAACTTGCTTGTGAACATGTGAAACACTCACCTACAGTAGCGCAGCAATTCAGAACTCATTGGGGGGGGTCAAGCACCTTTTAAAGACGATTTTGTGATGGGGCCTGTGAGAAAATTTGTTTGGATATTTAATGCAGCTTGAGCCCTCTAAACCCCTCAATTTTCTAAGCTGATGCTCACTTGTATGAGCATTGTGAACATGCGAAACACTCACTTGTTAGTGTTGAAGAACATTATGGAAGAAATTCATACTGTCTTAAGCTTAAAGAAATGTCAGTATAAAAGAAAATATGCCATCCTAAAAAAAGAATTCGAATTTTTTTGTAAGAAAAATAATTCTCATCTATGTGCACGCACATGTGTATATACGTCACATGTAAGCATACTATAGGGCATATACATGTATCGGGCTCAAGAAATCCTGTCGCCAATGGCGACTCGCATTTGGCACCTACTCGCCAGTTGGCGAGTAAGAAATCTTTACCTACTAAGCTCCTAGGTTTTCTTATGAAAGCGGGAAAGTAACACTCTTGTCTGGCAAATATAGTTCGCCACAATTTGGTGGATATATAGATATGTAGATAAAATTAATAAAAAACAAGTAAAAATTACTACGTAAACACGTGATGTAGTTTTACTAGAGTGGCACCTATATTTTCAATGCTTCACGTAAACGTTAAGAGGAGATGTCATAAAAATAACTGAAAGCAATATATTCAAAAGAAAAATTATTCCAATTTGAATGAGTACTGAACCAAAATATCCAAGCCATAGTATCTCTCTAAGTATTATCTCACCACTGGTATATCGGTATATTTTTGGAAAGCTCGGACACGGAAAGATCTAATACTATTTCACTTGCACTTATAGAACATGCGCAGTTGTCAACAGGGTTGGAAGTAGTGAGTTGATCACGAATAAAACTGCGCAATTTTGAAAGTAAGATAATGTATTCCAACAGAATCAGTTTTTTTTAGTGACCAAATTTAAAAGTGAATATCAAGAACAAAAGAAAGCCATCAATTTATTCATGAAGCAAATAGTATAAAACATACTTAGAACTTTCAAAGCGGAATTCGGTACATCAGCTGCTTATAAAATAATTGATTTAACTTATTGTTAGCTGTGAAACATGTTTAAAAATCTTTCACATTAAATGCTATTTTCCAGAAAATATTTGTGGATGTAAGGTTATTCATGCAGAACAATTACTATCTCCGAAAGTTGATTTTTTTAGATCGTTCTGTTTCTATAAAATGAAACAAAATATGAACGGAAAAATAATGGCCATTATTTCTTAGTGTTTTTGTAAGTACATTCTCAATTGAACTATTTTCCAAAATAATTGAGTATCAACAAATGTAATAACATTTTTTTGCTAAACCAGTAGTGAAACAAAAGTGCTTGTGCTACGCTAGAAACCCCACGACTACCTCGCCTCACACTTTAATGAAATTCTTATTCGCTGTTCAATAAGAACTAAAGGAAGCTTTGCTTTATTCTCACTGGATCGTGTGCTTATTTAAAGATGTAATCCGTGTTGGACCAAAAATCCATGCTCCACCCGCAAAAGATCCCATATCTTGCCCGACTTTAAAGAATTAATTCAGCTTTATGACGCAAGCAGTGCCGGATTTATAAATGGGCACGTTGGGCACTTGCCCAGGGCGCCAAATTTCATGGGGCGTAAAAGGCGGCGGATCTTTTTTTTTTTTAATTACAATTTATTTACCGTAGAATTCTGGCGATCAGCTTATAGGCGGTTACTACCGCCTATAATCGTGAAGAATTAAATGCGAAATTGAGAAACATCAACATAATTTAATTAACATTGCGTACAGCGGGAGAACTTTATCTACACGTGCTTTGGAAATGAGGTTGAGAGAACGAATTTTCATAACCAGTTCTTTTTCGATCTCCTTTTTTGAGTCTGTTGCAAGTTCCGCTCACTAAAGTTTTTTCTGTCGATCTGTGGATGCGTCTCCCACAAGCTCTCCCCAAGAAGGCACCCTCCACCAGTAGCGTACTGATATCCCCGTAAGACGGGGGCCCCCAGAAAATACGGGGGATTCTTTTTGTCGTCGTTTATTTTCCATATCATTTATGAGTAAAAAATACTTTTTAGTTAATAAGGATTTTTTTTAATCTTTAGGTAAAAAATAAAATAAAATGAACGGTTTCCAACTGTGGCAAACTCATTACGCATATTTGCTTTAGCTGTTTTCATTGCCTTTAAAATCGAACTCAACAACCGAAAATTATAAAATCTAGACGCGTTTTGAAACTATAGTACAAGCTTTGTGCCCGAATCTTACCTCACGAAACGGTGACTAATAGACATGTGTTCTGTTTAAAATATATCAATATTCACTACACACTTTGGTACAGGCATTACTAAGTCCCTACTATCTCTTATGAAAAGTGGTCACTTTATTATTCAGGTGGTCAATTTACCAAGTTCCACTCTATATATATAATTGCGTAAGAAAATCTGAAGGCAGCCCATTTTGATTCTCACGGGATTCTCTCTGTCTCTATATAAATCAAATATATATAAAGAATGCGAAAGACAGGACATAATTGAAAAGCATTTGTTTGTGTTTCTAAAACGCAAGGGCATCAAAAGTCACGCTGCATCGGGACCTATCGATTTCCAAGGAATCTGAAACTCTGCTGCCAAGGAAATTAAGCCCCAAATTACGGTAAGCAGAAAGCGGAACACGATGTCATAGGGAGTTGAACTCCTGTTAAAATGGTACGATAGAAAAATACGTTGCCACTGCGCCACCGTATGGTTCTTGCAAATATTACGGCGCAAGGATATAAAGACTCATGCCGCATCAGCACCTGCCTTCTTCCAAGGAATCCCAAACTCTGCTGCCAAGGAAATTAAATTCCAAACCACGGTACGTAAAAAACGAAACACGATGCCACTGAGAATTGAACTAGTATTAAAATGGGACGATAGAAAAATATGTTGTACCGTATGGTTCTTGCGAGTATTATGGCGCAAGGACATCAAGATTCATGCCGCAGTAGGAGCTATACAGTTTTCCAAGGAATCCGAAACTCTGCTGCCGAGGGAATTAAACCCCAAACTACGGTAAGCATAAAACGAAACTTGATATCATTGGAAGTTGAACTCAGGTTAAACTAACGCGATAGAAAAATGCATTAGCACTACTCCACTGTATGGTTCTTATGTTCACATTAAACGTCCGTCTTTTATTTATATATATGTAAATTAATACACATTTTTCTACAGCCTGCGCACCCGAAACAATATCCCTTAAGCCAACAGCTCATTTGTCATTATTAATCTTTTTATGAAACCTTTAGCATTGCAGCAATCTCTAACCCGATTCGGACTACCAGGTTCCGGGTTCGATTCCCCGCGTACTTACTAGGTATTATTTTATTTCATTATTATTTTTTTTTTTTTTTTAATTTCATCCGTTTTCAAAGACGTAAATTGGATTAAATAGATTGTATTTTGCTAAAAATGATATATATTTTTTAACATTTTTAATAAGAATATTTCATTTTTAAATCCGTTTTTAAATGTACCTGAAATTCTCCATCAAGTCCTTATTCTCAATTAATTTAATTAAAATTAAACTCTCATCTGCTAACGTTGAAAAATAAAGTATTTTTTCTAACCTCATGAATATTGAACTGTAATTAATTTTAAACAATGGAAAAACTATTCTAAAATATAAAAAAGTGCCTTCCTTAATGACGTTTCAAATCTGTTTTTGTCTAGTAAAAAATTCCACGTCAAACATCCGTCTTTTATATCCTATGCGCAAATTAAAGCACATTTTTCTACATCCTGCGCACCCAAAACTATCTCTTTTAAGTCAATAGTTAATTTGTCATTCCTCGTTTTAAGAAATCGCAAGCATTGAAGCGATCTTTAACCCCATTCGAGCCACCAGGTTCCAGCTTCGAGTATTGAACTGTCAGCTCAATACTTGAAAAGACCCAGGATCGATTGCCCGTGTACGCATCAGCCTTTTTTTTTTTTTCCAATTTACCTCCGTTTTCCAAGCCGTAAATTGCATTAAGTAGATCGTATTTTTTTGATCGCGTAGCATATTTTTTCTCATCTTTAAAAAAGGTATTTTATTTTTAAATCCATTTTTAAATATATCTGAAATTTACGACGGAGGTCCTGATTGTCCTCTAATGATTTAGATACAAAAGCTCTCTCTCATCTGTCAACATTAAAAATAAAGCATATTTTCTTCAAACCTTGTGAACAAGGGCGGACTATGTACTCTGAAAGGGCGAATACCTTGGATTTTCGAAAAGTCCGATGGCCCATGGGAGCGCACTGGCCAGTGGGGCCAGTCCGCCCCTGGCTGATCCTTCTCCTCCTTCTTTGATCCAATCAGAATAATTTTATTTCTTACGCACTTTTTCTGCCGAGTTAAAATTATTGTGGAGATAGATATCCACTGTTTTCCAGGGAATCCGAACCTCTCTCGCTAAGAGAATCGAATTTCGGACTCCTTCTCAATGGTGGATCCAAGAGAGTACGGTGAGGCGATCCCCCCCACACCTTTTAGCCGGATTATATCATGGAGAATGAAAAGTACCGGACACTTAGCTAAAAATAAGAATGAAACATATCGCCCCCCACCATGCTGAAAGATTCCTGCATCCGCCCTTGCTCCTTCATTTTTCCTCCAGTTTCTAATACTATTATAGATAATATTAATAAAAATAAATACATTCACACATTTAAATGACAACCTGTCAAATAAGTTATTGATGGCTAAACGTACTAATGAGCGACAGACATTAATTGTTGTGGCCGGTATTCAAATGTATACAGTTGGAAACGAATGCAACTAGGCCACCACTATTTTTTACTATCAACAATTCATTTTCCTTAAAGTGCTTTGGCATCACTTGGCGTTATTTACAAACATATTTAAACTTTGCTTACAAAAGTATCAAAATTGCTTAGAAATTTGTTTAAACTGCTTATAAAATTTTCTCAACTTTGCTTATCATATTATTCCAACTTTGCTTATAAAACTCCTAAATATTAATTTTTTTTCCCCAACTTTTCCGTATGTTTTGCTTCTGATCTTGATACCAGTTACTGTAAAACTCCGTATTAGCGGACCTCCGCTGAGCAAAAAAATATTCTCCGTAAGATAGAGGTAACCGGAAAAAAGAGATATTATTGCGAAGGAGTTTCTTGCCGGGAAAATTTTATCTGAGCGTAAAACCGAAGTACACGTTAAGAGGAGTGTTATTGTTAAGGGGTTTCTTCCATTGAAATTCTTATCAAACCATAGAAACCAAGTGACCATATCCAAGAGGTGTCCCTTAAGAGGGTTTTTACTGTATTTGTGACTACTCATGGGTTAGATTGACTCCTGTTGACTTCTTTTTCCTGATCTTTTCAAAGCACAACTTGATTCCCATTATACAACGGAAAATTCGTGATCATCTGTTTAATATTTTTTTCCATCGTAAACCATGCTTTGCATTACATTGCAAAGAAGCCATGTTTTAAGTTTATTACGATTTTATTTTACATTTTCATCTTCTACTAGTGACTTGCTACTTACAAGTTGTAGCGATGCAGATTCATAACAGTTATTTGTATGTTTCCATAAAACATATTTTCAAAATTTTAGTGATGTTTCTTTCCCAACGTGCTAAGTTCTGTTCCCGAATAATCATCGCATTATTAATATTGACTGTCGTCCTCTACTTTTATCTGAATATTAGGGCTATGGCCAAATATTCATTCACAGAATCCTCCATTGAACTTACAAGCGACGTAAAAATATCAAAATATATTTCAAACATAGCGAACAATACTGAAAGACTTATACATATGAAGCCACGGCAAATAAATGGAAATGTTTATGTGTGAGTTTTTCCTGTAATTAGTAGATTTAATTCATCATTTTTAGAACCACGTTAATTAGGATTATCTCACTTTTACGGTTATTCAATATAATAATGTATGGAACAAATACTTTATACTGTTTTAATGATGGATGATTGACAGTTATTTTTAAATAAATTTCTCTCATTTTGCAGTTACGGTTCTGGAGACGCAAAGATCAAAATTGCAGTTGTACTCTGCGGTGAAAGATTAAACCAAACAGTTGTTACTCTCAAGTCTGTTGCAATTCTGTCTAGGTCACCATTGCATTTCATTATCGTTGCCGATAATGAAAACAGGAACAGCATTAGAAATGAGGTAAGGCAATTTGTATTATCTACTATTATTATTTTATTTTTGCTTTTAATATTATTTACAAATGTAAATAAATTTTAAAGCTGCCCCATATATTCATCAGTCCTTTTATTCAGAAAACTTTTTAAAACAATTTCTTTCAGCGGAAGTTATTGTAGCTATTTCCGATAAATCAGCACAAGCCAAATGCATTGACAGTATTCCCTTACACTTCTTTCTAGGGATGTGTATATGCATCCTGGACATGTTTCCAGGGCACTCATGTACCTGGAATTATCGGAAATTTGAAATCATCTTAAAAGTCTGAGGAAAAATAAGATTTTTTGTTCAAACCTTTGAAAGTCAGGGGAAATCATCTTGGCTTCTTTTTTGAATAGCTAAACCTCACACAAACATGAAGCCATTTTGCCCACAACCGAAGTTCTCCAATGTGTGTCGGAACCCTGTATTTCTGATCATTCTGTATTTGAGGTGTATATAAGAAGTCACAATATTTCAAATTCTTTGTTATTTGCGTAATGTGGTATATTTTTAACATGGTACTTTTTTAGATAACCTTACCTTCGCCGTTACAGCAAATATGTAAATCCACTGCAATCAATTCCTCCGAAATAGGCCTAATACTTAATGGTGTATCGACACTATGTCATTTAGTATAGATCGGGATTACTGCTTGGCAAAACAGGGGAGTCAGCTTTGTTGAAAAACCTTCATTCGTCCGCACATGGAAAGACATTTAGACTTGAAAATGAAAATTCGGCTTTGTGCTTGACTACTACTTCCTTGCCACTCTGCATGATTAGATCTATTGGCAGAGGCTGACTGACATGTCTCCAGCTATTCTACATTGCCAATCTGCATAGTATGAATACACCTTATGGATAAAATACGCCACAGAATTTTCGACTTACGGAGCAATTGGTTTCTCAAATTCATATTACTCTATGTATGGGGGAAAGAAATAAGGGACAAACAGAGCAGAAGACTTATCTGATAGAATGTGTCATTGCTTTATGATTAGCATAAAGTTCAATATTCTTAAAGTGTAAAGAGTTTGTAATTTGCTTGTCATTGTTTTGGTTTTACTGAATAATGTGCCTTTAATATATATGAAGTAATGAACAATAAAATGCAAGCATGTAGAAAATTGTGAGATGATTAAATATTTGCAAAGAAAAGAATGATTTTTCTTTGCCTGGTGGGAGTCGAACCCAAATCTTCTCAATTTCTGGTTAAAATCTCTACCCATCTAATACAACCACATTATTTAATGCCATGGTGAGAGAATTACTCCAACTAAAATATTAACGTTCATCTCACTTTTCAGACGTTTGCCTTTGTTTAGCAGTCAAAGCACTGAACCATTCTTTGCGAACTGATTCGTGTTGAAAACAGGGTCGTTTTTCTGCCGGCAGAAACTAGTTTTTGCCATGCCAGTGGCAGAACTGGTTATAACTGGTTTTAACCAGCAGAAAATGGGAAAAACCGGCAGAAACAAATAAAATAACTAAAAAATATTGTATTATTTAGTAAATGAAAGATTACAAATATATATTTTTATTACAATAGTTTAGCATATTATAAAGCTTTATATTAATTATTCAATAAAATCTTTTGGATATGTCTCAGCTTCTACATGGTGGTCTAATTTAAAGAAAACAACTATAAATGAAGACTTGTAACTCTCATCTATGCAGTGATATTGCCTTCAGTACTGATGGGCTTAGCAGAATCTCTCTTCCCCCCCTCAAGCTTTTAATCTATTTATAATAAATTAAGAAATTTTTTGAATTAGGAAATAGCAGGAAAACTGATCTTTTGCTATAGACTGCTTTATCGAAAAGATCAGCCTGAACTTAAATGCTAGTGAATTTGCTATGATGTAACCTTTGAATAAATACTATACACATTGTAACTAAACCTATTTTACTTTAAAATACACTCCCTTTTGAATTTTAGGGTATTCTGATAGTTTTTAAGGCACAAAATAATTATATTTGTTGGGTTTCTGCCATGCCGGTAATAACCAGTGGTTTTAACCACCTTGACAAAAACTGGCCAACCTTGGTTGGAAGCCTTGTATACGCTCGCATGGAGAGGAGTGATCGTCGTCTGTAGCTTAATGAGTATAGCTGTTAATCAGAAATTTAGGAGATGTGGATTAAACTCCTACCAGGTGCTGAAAGATCATTCTTTTCTTTGCGGGTATTTAATCATCTGATGGCAACCACATTATTGACTATGGTGAGAAAATTACTCTAACTAAAACGTGGGAAAGTATTTTGATACAAATAATTGGGTCCAAATACTCCACTACCAATTCTAGCTGTGGAAGAGAATTTCGCAGAGAGGTCCCTTTGACCCATATGCAGATTAAAGTTTCGGAGAAATCTCTCCACTTGTCGGAAGAAACCCACTTACGGCTTTGGAAATTGCTGGTCTATAATTAAACCAGTCTCGCATTTCTGTGTCACAATTTTGTTTATTGCAATTCTTTTTCTTTGGATATTGAACATGAACAGCACGATCTTAGCTTACACTACATTATAAGATGCATTGTTTACATTGAGTCTAAAAAATACTATGAGCAAAAACTTTAATTCCAGTGTGCGATAAGCTTGCTACATGCAACAATAAACTGCAATGTGTTCACTCGCTCTTCAGTTAGGAACCAAACTATAATGCTTTGTTAACCTACTCAGTGATAATTTGGAAAGTATATTGACAATAACACTCCATTACACTTGGGCTTCGTTTTCTGCTTCAACAATATTTTTTACACTTCGGCCTTTCAACAACATGTGTATATATATATATATATTGAAAATTTTTTATTGCAAACAATTCTTATGTTATGTCAATCATACCTCATACACATTTCAAAAAGCCTAGAACTTTTTTCTAAATATTCGTTTTAATGCCAACCACTTGCTGTAACATATATTAAATTTTTTTAATGCATCTAGCTTCTAAACTGGCCGGCTTCGACCCTTGATCATTTGAGTTTTGAAATACATCCCATTTCATTCCCAAATGGTAGTGATGGCGAAGAATGGAAAAAACTGTTTAAATTATGTGCTTGTCAAAGGCTGTTTTTACCGGTAAGTAAAACAATTAAGCATTTCTTTGTTTTTGTACTTCATATTAAAAAATTCATAGATTTGTTAACGAAACAATACAGTTTCACCAGATCCCATAGTTACAGTTATTTTGACACTGGCATAAACTTTAAAAACAAGGCACTTCGAGGGCCAACTGCTTCCTTTGTCCAATGAAGGCAGAATGCAGACTTTCTGTCTTTACTTGACAAAGGGAACAGTCTGCTCTCGAAACGTCTTCTTTTAAACATTATGCCATTGTCGAAATAACTGTAGTCATGGATTTGCTATTACTTATTAAAATTTTCATCTCAGTTTGATCACACCTGCAATACAGCTGTGTTTTTCTATATTTTCAGTCTTTGTTGGAACATATAGACTCTCTCATTTATATTGATACTGATGTCCTATTTATGCATCCCGTGGATGACTTGTGGCAGTATTTTTACCAGATGAATAGCAGTCAGATTGCAGGTTTGGCACCTGAACACGAAGATTTTGCTACTGGATGGTACAATAGGTTTGCAAGGCATCCTTTCTATGAGCCACTTGGTAAGATTCGTCAACTATACATCGGAGAATAATATTTAAGGAATAATGCAAAACGACATTAAGTTTTTAAATATTTTTTCAGGTGTCAATTCAGGCGTAATGCTCATGAATCTAAGCAGAATGCGAGCCTTCAAGTGGGATACCTACCTGCAACCTGTCATGAGGGAATACAAGCTAAAAATTGTTTGGGGAGATCAAGACATTATCAACATAATATTCCATTTCCATCCTGGTATAGTTTTTAGAAATTTATCAACCTTAAAATTTGCCGTTACCTTGACAGCACATGCATTGAAAATTTGCATGTGGTAAAAATTACCCAATCATGTAAACTCCCTTAAAAAAATTGTTTTTCCTTAATTTTAAAGTTCTTTCAATTGTAGTTCTTACATTTTATCTTAATGATAAATATCTTGTGTGAAAATTCTAGTTTCTACTGTCAAGTTTTTCCCAGTTTCATATCATTTGCAAAGTGCTCTTTCATCAGTTGTAGTAATAAATGGTTAGGAACTGTCTTCTTCCAAGCTCATGTTTTCATTATTATAAATGTATTAATTTCGACTAAGTTCCAGGATAAAAAAAAAAATTAAAATCTTTTGTAATAAGGGTAACGTGTTGGTCTACTGTGCTGTTAACTTGAATTTTCTTCCAGCAATGTTACAGAACAAGGGCAGAGAATCTTTTCATGTTGAGAGCCCACATCAAGTTAATTATAATTGAAGAAGGCCACATTCATAAAATTTTAATTAGATACAGGGGCGTAGCAATCCAAAAATTATGAGGGCTCAAGTAGTTTTTTAACAGATCATATGATTTGGCGTTAAACGGAACAGTGTATTTTGCTACCCAGTGGGGGGCTTGAGCCCCTTCCTACACCACTTATTAGATATATAGCAGAACCTTGATTATCCAAACTCCGTTTAACCGAAATGGCCAACTGTACTTATTATTGTAGCAGATACTTGCTCGATGCTTTCAGTAAAAATTTTCATATCCGTATTCTGATGTACTCTGACCTCAAGAGAGAAACCAATATAAATGGACCATATTGGTTATATAAAAAAATATACATATATTTTTTCATATATATCAGATCTATATAAAGATATCTGACTACTTACAAAACAGTTTACAGGGTTTGTCCCAAAAGTTCCCGGAATGATTTTTTTTAAAATCATTTATTCAATATCAGTTTACAATCTTTTCAGAACTTTTCAAAGTATTCTCCCCCTGCTTCGATGCACCGTTGCCAACGCTTCACCCAATCATTGAAGGCGCCCTGGAAGTCGTCAACGGGAATCTCCTTCAGTGAGGTCGTCGCGGCTGCTTTTACCGCCTCCAGCGTCCCATGCCGAGTTCCTTTCAGGGTTCTTTTGATCCTTGGGAACAAAAAGAAATCCGCTGGTGCCAGATCGGGGCTGTACGGCGGCTGGGGCAGCGTTGCCACACCCATTTTGGCCAGCAACTCGGAGACAATGAGCGCGGTGTGGGTTGACGCGTTGTCATGGTGCAAGATCCAATTGTCGCGAATTTCGTTTCGGACGCGTCGAACCCTGTTGCGCAACCGTTTGAGCACTTCACAGTAAAACTCCTTGTTGACTGTTTGTCCTTGTGGCACGAATTCACTGTGAACTACACCTTTTCTGTCAAAAAACACAATGAGCATTGCCTTGATTCGCGATTTGCTCATCCTTGCTTTTTTCGGGCGAGGAGACTCCTTGGTGTGCCACTCGCTGCTCTGGCGCTTTGATTCGGGATCGTACTGAAAAATCCACGTCTCGTCCCCTGTGATCACTCTGTCCAAAAATTCTGGGTCCGTTTCGTAGCGTTCATGCAATTCCTGGCACTTCAACAAACGCTGCTCCTTCATCTCACTCGTCAGGACTTTTGGCACCATTTTCGAGCAGACTTTCCTCATTTGAAGATCCTCCGTTAAAATGCGATGAACGATTGTTTTGGGTATTCCACACTCCTCTGCAATCACCCGAACACTTAATCGTCGGTCATTGTCCAAAACTTGACGCACTTTTTGCACCGAGTCGTCCGTTTGTGATGTCGACGGGCGTCCAGAGCGGTCGTCGTCGTTGACGGACTCCCGACCTTCCCGGAACCGCTTGTGCCACATGAAAGTTTGGCTTTTTTTCATCGCCCCGTCACCGTAGGCTTTCCGAAGCATTTCGAGTGTCTCCGCCCCGTTTTTACCCAGTTTCACACAAAATTTGATTGCATAACGCTGCTCCAAAAACTGGTCCATTTTTTGATCGACGAGGGTGCAGTAGATACCTCTGCGCGGAGCGTGACCCTGCCTCAACAACTGCCCGCAGGCGACTGATACCGGTCTCGTTTCCAAGCTCAGATCCCCCACCAACTTCTCCGCCCCGTCAGCCAGCGTTGCCAACTACAAAAAATCATTCCGGGAACTTCTGGGACAAACCCTGTATATCTTAATTAATGCATGCATATATACTTTGTGGCCTTCTTTACTATCAGTATACTTTTTTAATAATATGTGATTAAATATGTTTTGGATAAATATTTTAATTTCTTTGCACCTTTACTTAAAAAATTGAATTTTTAGATTATCTCCTTACTATAATTCTTTTATATTTTGCATTTTAATTATGTTCATTTAAAATAATAAAAATTAAGTAAATAAATAAAATGTGATAAGCAAAATCATATTAATAAAAATAAAAAGATCCGGTTTACAAAATTTGGATACATCCAAAAGGCTGCAGGTTTCTCGCCCCTGTCATAGGAACATGTGCTCTTTTTTTTCTGTACACCGTAGTCTAGTGTTTGGTTCCGTAATTTGAATTCCCCAGAAAACTGTAATCTGATCATATAGCTATGGGCCTCATTATGCTAAGAACCAATGAACAAGAATCAGAAGAACACAATGTCCGTTTCTGATATTTTTGTAACATATTAGATAATGTAATCCTGACAATATTAAAGCACAGAGTAATACTGACACACACTTTATGTTAAAGTTTGCCATTAACCCTTTCACACCCACGAAAGCCAAAAATTCTAATGCCTTAACACCCGGCAATTTTGACACCAGTTTTTCATAAAATCGACTCGCCCTATGGAGGGGCCCACCTTTTGCCTTTGTACATTGTCTCCTCTCTCCTGTTACTTCATTGTTAACTCTAATCACATATCAACACAGTACAAAGGTGGCGAGGAGGTGTACAAACAAGCTAGTGTGGTCCTTCGTCTGCTTATTATTGACAGTATATATCTTGAACACGTAGAGAATTTTTCAATGAGGAGAGTGGGGGGGGGGGTTAGAAAATTTTAACGTTAGCCTTATGGGAGCCAACTAGAAAGCTCACATACAATTAATGTGAATTTTGTCTCTCCTATGAGGGAGGGGACCCCCTCCTACATGTGTGTGTGTGTGTGCAGGGAAATTCGCACAAAACTGAAATTGTACAAAGCTAAAAACCTTTCAAACTGACAAATTTATACAGGCCCCCCCCCTCAAAAAGTAATACATGTAATATAACTTTCATAAAGTGAAACCTGCACATTATATATTTCATTATATATTATATTTCATAAAGTGAAACCTGCACCAGGATATGAGATCAAAGGGGGATAAATGGTCTACAAAACGTTATTTCCTATTGCCGCCACATTTTTTTTTCCATTGAAAAAAAAAATTAAATCTATTGAGGGTCAGTGGCAAGTGTCCATTCCTGCTCAATGCCTTGCTATGTCCATGAGCCTGCACCTACGGAATGTATTTCAACTTTTCTTAATGATTTTTATCTTGTATATTTGGGTTTATTACTTGTTGTTCCCCCCCCACCCCTAACTTGAATGCCATAACCATGCTTGCCAATAGCCATGCTTGAAATCTGAGTGCATATATATATGGACTATTATGTATACATACATTTATATTTTTTCGAACCCATGAATGCACCCCCCCCTTCTCTTTGAAAAATTCTTAGATCGCTCCTAATTCGTTATTAGCGAATTTGATGTATTTTCCCAAGTGGTATACAATTATTCTGCCCTTTCATTTGAGAAGACTGTGGCTTCTTCTCACAGCTTCCATAGAGAGAAATTCCTACTAATTAATTAGCACATGCATCCAACTCCCATACGATAGACACAATTGAAAGAAAAAAAGCCGAAGGTCCATATTAAAATCCTCTATTTTGTAAACGACCTTATAGATTACATGAAATGTGAAATACCCTTTCACTATAAATATAACGATTGCATAAAAAGGAAAATCCTGTAATATGTTAAGATAAAATAAAAACCTACTTTTCAAAAAAAAAGAGTAATCAGTAATTCAGTCACACACACTCCCACACGTTTGAACATGTTTCTATCGTGTACGTATTTTATTATATATGTATATTTCTGAATCTGTGTTTAGGCAGGTGAAAAAAGAAAGAAGAAATGATATTTTTAAAAGTGCATATTATTTTGCTTCTCTCCCCCACTTCTTGTCTCCCTCCCTCTCTCTCTCTCTCTCATTTGAAAGCGTGCAAGTCCAGTGCTGGTTGTTTCCTTCTGCGGGAGCAATGGAGCACAGAACAGTTAGTTATTAAATAATTTTGTATTGCTTAATTATTAAATTATTTTATATTGCTTAATTATTAAATAATATTCTTTCCATTGTCAACGTCACTCTCCCATGTTAATAAATTGGAGTCCACATCATTAGGATCATTGTTCGAAGATTCACCATCATTATTTTCTTCCTGTGGTTGAAGAAATGACAGTTCTTCACCGTCTGACCCTGATGAGTCATCATCATCATCATCATCCAAATTTATATCCCTACCATTTTCTGAATAGCAATTATCACAAAACAAATCCTGTATTTGGCTATTGAGTGGCCCACACTGATGGTGAGACATTCTTAATTAGAAAATTAATAAGCAATGAAAATGAACAAAATGAAATCTTCAAAAATTGCCGATGCAGTAAAAAAAATTGTAAGTAGCGTCTGCAGTAAAATAATTGTAAGTAGCGTCTGCAGTAAAATAATTGTAAGTAGCGTCTGATGTCAAAGTAAAATAAATATGAAAGCAAATCTTTTTGATCGGATACTCTGGACGCACTAAATAAGAGACCAGTTTCTTGTTTATATCACACCTACCTTTTACTTTTGTGAAAAAATGGACTGGGGCAGCCGGTGAAATTTAAAGTGTCCGGTTATCAATAGCGTCAGTGCGCCCCTCCCCACACACACTGCCTTGGGAATGCATGTAAGTCCTCAAGGGTTCGTACTATGTAGCCCCTACCTGTCTCCCCATATCCGCCATCCTCGGGAGTGAAAACCTAAAGGAGGCTTGGGAAGTAAAGAGTTAAAGGTTAAAATTCACGCTTGTCACCAGCCCTAAGGAGACTAAATATTGGGGAATGGTGATTAAAAATACGACTTCAGTCACCATCATACTCGTCACTTTATTGTTTCCCAATGCAATCCTGTCTGTTTTGACTGCAGGGAGGTTACATTCTGAAACCGCAAACTACTTACTATTTTTTTATGAAAAATGTTGATCAAACAAACCCTCCTAAGGCTTCAGTATTTAAATGTTTTGTGGCCATCTGAAAGTTATTACTAATTTAAATGAAGTGGCCTCTAATAAAAAGGGCCCTGCTGGCCAGTGGTGTTAATCAAATACCCGAGTTTTAAGCTTTATTTGCCATGCCATCAAGCAAAGGTCATATATACCTAAGAGATTTGTAACAATTAACTTATGCTTGTGAAATGTTGTAGTAGGAAGAGTCATTGAAAGGTTCTTGGAGGCAATGAATGGCCATGCCTATAACTTAACAGATGAAACTTTTTTTTTTTTTTTTTTTTGCAAAAGTTGAGTTATTTTTACCCTCAATTCCTGTGTTGACGGAAGGTGCTTTAAAAGATTCATTTAAACCTTTTCAGTGTTCCCACATACCTCGAAAATGTGGAATTGTTATGGAATTTGTAATCACCCATAAGTATCAGGAGAAAGTCAGTGGGGGAGGGTGTAGATTCTTTTGTTAAACCTTCAAAAGTCAAAGAAAACCTTCCTAACACCTTTCTTGAATAGCTAAATCTCTCGCTAAAAGTGAAGCTATTTTTCCAGCGACCAAAGTTCAGTTGAAAATTTTGTTTATGGGTTGGTCAAGTAATTTCACCAGGAAAGTCAAGGAAAAACTTGGAAAAGTCAGGGAATTCTTTTTTGATGCGAGCAGGAACCATGTAAATGTGTTGTAACGAAGATGTAAGTCCTGGAAGTTAATATAAAATTACCTAGAACTTATATAATTTTTTTCAAGCTATTGAAATCCTGACATCACTCAAGTGTGATTTTTTGGGTATTAATGTACAATCGCCTTAATATGTCACTGATATACAATTTTCCGAAAATCATTAGTATATGGAGATAGAATCATTTTTTGGGGAACCTATTTTCATTTCCTAAAAACAAAAAGGATGCAATCTTTATGTTTAATCTAATTTTCGTGTATCATTCAATGAAATTAACCATGCCATTAGGTAAGTGAGTTATCATTTTGAATCGTTCGATGAAAATGATCGTACTGTTAAGCGAAAGAGTCATTTAGTGACAATAATCGTACCTTCAAGTGAATGAGTTATCGATTTCAAGTGAATGAATTGTCAATATTTTTAGTCATTCAATAAAAATCACCATAACTTTAATTGAATGACATGTTCAATCACTTTAGAAAGTATATTCTTTATTCTGTGTATCAGTTGCTCATTCCTGGTACATTTCTATTGATATTTAATTTCGTTTTTGCTTGCATACACAGTATTTTCTCTCGCTAATGCCTCTTAAAAGAAAATGTTGTTAAACAGAAAAAGTCGTTAAATGGAATATGTTACGTTTCATGAATCATTTAACAGAATCGCAAAATACTGTTGTTAAAGAGAAATAGATGTTAATTAGAATGGCAGTATTGAGGGAGTTTACTGTAACCTTTTTTGTTTTGTTTTGTTTTGTTTGCAATTTCCTGGGCATATCAGTGATATGTAATTTCCTCAAATTTTATGCCACATTGTCCTCTGATTTATTTTATACCAACCTAGAATTTCCTAGAATTTATTTAGCATTCGTTAATTTTTAGAGAAAATGTTTATTTTTCCTTGCGAGTGGAATTATCGACCAGACCATTGTATGTATTCAAGTGTTTGTAAAACAGCTGAGAAGCATGGCGTCAAAGTCATACATGGAAACAGGGGTGTTTACCAAAAAAATAAGCAACCAGTATTTAAAGCTATTTACGAGGCCATGGAAGAGGTAAGTCGGGTATTTTTCGTAGCATTTTATTATAAACTACAGTATTTGAATATAATTAGCAGTGGCGGATTTATAAAAAGGAATATTTGTTTAAAAAAAACGCATATCATACTCTTAACATTTGGTATGTAAAGGAGATTTTTCATATAATTATTCAAACTAATAAGATACAACTCGACATTATTGCTACCACAGTCTCCGACTTCGTGGATTTGAGACACTTTTTGAATCCACAATAATTTTAGTACTGATTCCTGGAACCACTGATTTGATCTATTTAGTAAAAGAAAAAAAAGCAGCAAACACAATCACAAATATAAAATTGTAATGAAAGAGCGGTGTTACCAAAATAAATAGGGCCCCGAAACCACACAATAATTGTGATAGATATAAAATGCGGCACACATTGCGCAGAAAGCCCATTGCCAACATTGACCATTGCTTTGTTTACCTTTAATGACGCCTACAAAACGTTTCCGTTTCGGTTTTTCTCTAAGTCAGAAAGTTAACATCAACAACTAATGGCAATTTCCACGTGTTGCTACCAGATACACCCGCTTCTGGTGGGAAGTATCGGATATTGTAATGTAAACAATATGATCATATGGTCATATCTCTTTGTCTTTCGATTCTGTAGTTTGCATTTGCAGGCAAGTTAAAGTAGGCTCCTATATAATCGCTGTTGGGGGAAACAGGGCAATAATTAAAAAGAAACATTATTTTCAACATTGTCCAGTTTGGAAAATTTTATTTTCAAGCTTTTTGATGCCGCCCCACGAGAAGTGTCGCCCCTAGGCCTGTGCCTTGTATGCCTACTTAGAAATCTGCCTCTGATAATTAAAGAGAAATATTCTCAATGAAGACTTACATTTTTGGTTATTCTATTAAAATTATATTGATTTAAGCTTATACAGGCCCAACGAATAGTTTTCCTGCACATTTTTATTTACAGATTTAATATTCTACATCAATGTGAATATTCTATTTATGCATGTGTATTTGGTCAATGATTTGTAGTATTCCGATTAAATGAATAATAATAATAATTTGATACCTTACATGTGACTTAATATCTTTTCGACAAATCAGTCTATCTTATCCATAAGCGTGTGTGCCACATTCACAAGCCTGTTTTTTAAACATATAAGGGACAATTCCCTTTTTGCCCAAATGGCTGGTTTGATTTCCAGTGTACTGCCCTGTTGTCTGGGGTTTGATTTCGTAGATAACAGTGTTCAATCCTTAGTAAAACAGTAGGTTTGGGTGCATTGTTAATCTCAGTGTCCTTCACCCTATAGGATCATGAACAAATCTTATCTATAAATTCTTATGTTTTATCTATGGCTTAGTATGTTTATCTTATCTGTTATTTAGAGTATATTGTTATAAAATCGAAAATGGATCATTTGTAAAATAAGGAGTAGAAATAAACTTCTTGCTGCCAGGAAATTTTGTCGATGCTAATAAAATGTGTTTAATTTTACAGTTTCAGATTGGAACAAGCCTTCAAAGAAATCTTCTTGAGCCAATGAAAGCTAAAATTTTCAGATCAATGGATAACAGTTGTGGCAAACTATATAAAATATTGATAAAGTCGTTAGAACAATACATAGAACAAACTGAAGTTAATGGTAGATGATATTTCTTTGTGACAAAACTCGAAACTACTATGATTTGTAATGGGGCCATTCCACCGTCATGTGCGGGACATTCAGACTACTTTTTAAACTATATTTGCTCATAGATTTTTTTTGTAAGAACGAAGTTTTAAAATTCGTTTTTGTTTGACGAAAGTACTTGAGTGGGGTGATTTTATAAGTACAAGAATTTTTTCATAACTTTTTAAGTTCTAAGTCTTTTTAATTAAACCTAACTGTCACATGCAGGACGCACCATTTGACAGGACTTTTTATTATATCGCCTTCTGACAAAAATTTCTCTGATTCTGCTGTAGTCACATGACTTCAGCACTTTTTTTTATATCTCCTAGGTTCATATTAATTATCTATAATTGTTTTTAGGAGAAAAGGTAAGCATATACCCAGGTAATTTTTTTATAAATAAATGTCACGTGTGGGACAACTTTGTCACATGCAGGACATTGTGTGATGCGATTTGTCACTTAATGAAAATGCAGTTGCTTTATTAATTCCAAGAAGTTTATTATAATGTGAAAGTACTGAACTAGTATTATAATATATATATGAATAAACAGTAACAGCAAATTAGCTAATATTATTGAACTTTTTCCTTATTTTAGTAATAGTAAAAATATATATAAGAAAAGAAACACAATTTTAAACACATCAACACAAACAGAAATATCAAGTATTTAAATCATATTATTTTCTTTGCAACGTTTGATTTCAGTTTTATAGGTCAACAAATTTGTAAGAGCCTCTATTATTAGCAGCAATTAATGTTGAAATAACCTTCACTATATCTTCACATTTGTCAGGAATTTTATCACGATGTTTTGGCCACTAGAAGTAGCCCCTGATTTTTGACTCTTCCATCACATTTACTGAAAATGTACCACTTTCTTCTCTTTTGGTAATTTATCCTGGATAGAGTTTGTCCTCATAATTTACAATGACACATTTTCCGAATGCAAGGTCTTCATCCATAATCAAATATGGTGAATTGCTGTTTCCAAAGGTGATATTTTCAGTTGAAAGAGAATGGGTTCGACAGTTGATGGCACCCTTTCCTTTTGGTTGAATTACACGGAAACCTGATATATACCAATAATTGGAATTACACTGTTCCATGGGTTCTTCTCTCGTATTTTCTTCTCTATGTGATCATTTCCAATGTAGAAGATCCTTATACTGTGTGTAAGTTGGCTTACTAAGTTTGCAAAAACTTTGGCAGACTGGACAGTGTGTATTTCACCTTGGCTCATTATCTTTTGGCGTACAAGTCTCTTTATATTATCTCCCACTCTATCCACCACTTCTTTACCGTGGGAAGTAGCAAAGTACTTCCGTGTGAAATCTATTCCTGTGTACTTTTCCGACAACATACGTAGAAGTTTGGCTATGTATTTGTTTTTAAATTCGGATGAGGTCCCATCACTCCAAATGACCTCTTCATTTGGTTGTATGTTATCTGATTTAAAAATTTCTTCATAAAGAAATTATGTGAAAACAGAAATAGTGTCTTTATCTTTATTTGATGCATCGGAACACATGAGGTAGGTCTGACACTTGCCTTTATAAAAAGTTGCAGCCGTGAATAGAAGTACACATGCTCATGACCATAGTGCACTTTGTATGTACTTCATTCTGATACTCACATGCAAATGACGTTGCAAAGGCAATTTGCAAAATTCATGTTGATTCTTCTTTCTTATCTTTCGCAAATTCAGAATGCTGGATTCTTTTTAGATTGACATGACTCATCATTTTAGGTAGATCTTCAATTAAGATATCTCATATCTCCAACTTGAGGTTCTTTAATATGTAGTTGAATTTTACCGTCACTTTTTTCCCATATTTTCCAAATGACAAGGTTTTCTGGATTATTGGGGAGCGAAAACAACTTTCCATCACAACAGTTTTTGCAACAATTTTACCAACATTGTGAGTTGGTACTTGTATTTCATAAAATGCTTTCCCAAAATGCATTTGTGTAAATGATATGTAAAGCTTTGAGTTTAAATAAAACACATTTTCATGAATTATACATTTACATTGCTCAGAGGGAGTGTGTTTTTGAGTAAAAGAACATTTTTGGACGCAATGAACAAAACTTTGAAAACCCAGTTTCAAAGCCTGGGTTTTCTTCTTTGAATATGAAAAAAGCTTCCTTTATAAACATAGTAAGGTAGTGTTTCTGTAGTACCAGTCTGTAACCAGCGAAATACCTACACATTTAGCCAGTCCGCTGACAATAGCTGTCTGTTTCCAAGGAGATTTGGGAAGTGATCTTACTGTACTCCAAATTGCCTTGCCTAAGGACTCAGATATGGGCACTCGACAGAGACGGGACCAGTTGAAGAACTAGGGGAATTTGCAGGTGTAGACATCTACTTTTTATTAACTTTCTTTTTTTTTCTTCCTCACTCATACCTTCTAAGATTCTCAAAGTCTTCCTCAGTCATCTGTTGTCGCTTCTCTCTCTCTTTTTTTAATTCAGATATTCTTCTGTTTTCCCCTTTTTGGTAGTCTGGGTTCTCTCTCTTTAACTTTTTCCTCATTTTCCGCATTCTACTGGCACTGGTTGTATTTCTACTTACTTACTTTGTCTTTCTAAAATGAAAGTAAACAAATATTTCAATATCTGTATTTTGGAAATGTTTTGCAGTAATACGTACTTAGGCCTAAGTGTAAAGTTGCAATTTAATGGATACTTTTGACTTTTAAAAGATTAGAACTATATATGTATAGGGGAGAGTGGGTATGAAGGCCCATTTCTAATTTTCAATGAATATTTTAAACATTAAAATTTGTTTACCATTAATTTTGATGCAAAATTTAAATATAAAAAACGCCCCATTCCTACCCACTCTTCCCTACTTATCAACTGATATTTTATTTGAAATCATTTTCTAGTTATAACAATAAAATTCTCTACTTGAAAATATTTATATTTGAAATGTCCCACACTTGACATCACATGTGGGACAGAATAAAATGTGCTATAATAAATTTCAGAAATGAAATTGGTATTTTATATTTTAAGGGTAGTTTATACATATTTAGGTCACTTATAAATTTGTAACCTTATAATAATATTATAATAAATTACCTTATAATAAACTTATAAATTTGCATGGCAATAAGCTAAACTACTTGGTACAATACTAATTACAAAAAATACTGTAATTTCTATCACATGTGGGACATACATTTGTATTAACTTGAATTTTTAAATATACACAGTTGAAATTGAAGTAAACCTATTAAAACAATGCATTTAATAG
>QLNU02014802.1:135699959-135718596 GCA_006491805.2 Dysdera silvatica
GACACAACAGCCTGGGGCCATTTTTCAATAAGATAACGCCAGGACCCATACGGCTCGCATACCTGTGAGCTGCTTTCGTGCTATTCATACTCTTCCTTGGCAAGATACGTCACCAGACCTTTCGCCAATCGAACATGTATGGGACATGGTAGGCTGCTGGATTTGGGCACCGCAAAATGTCGCAGAGCTGGTGCAACAAGTAAGGACTGCCCGGAAGAATATGTCGCAGGATGACATTAGGAACCTTTATCACCCCTTACCTAGACGTGTAGAAGCATGCATCGCCGCAGGAGAGGATGAGGGGGTTCATCAACCATTGATTTGAACATTAAATGTGTAATTCCTTGACATCGATAGGAACTACGGCCTAAAATTTTTCATCATTTCCTTACCGGTGCATGTGCTGAATGTACATTTAATTTCAATAAAAATAGGTAATTTATTCATGGTACTATTTATTTATTTATTTATTTGCAAAAGAGTGTACTTCATTTCTAAACATGTACTTTTGAGCACATAAGACAAGTTTAAGATAACGAACATAAGCATTTGTTGAATATAACAAGTAAATTTACAACAAAATTTCAAATATTGTAATTTATTTACTTTGGAAAAAAAATTATTAATAGCTGTTTCGTAGATTTTACTCAACAGCCCACTTCGAAATACATTTTTAATTGCGAGATTAAATTTATGACTTCTGCATCGCTACACTTAAAGGAAAAGGCCTTTCGTTTCACATTAGCTTATACGGCCTGTGTGCAAAGCAAGTAAATAATAATAAATTTGAACTGCCATGGGTTTATGCTGATAATTGTTTATTAATTTCTGGCAGTGTATCATTACATGAGTTATTTGTTATCAAAGCTTTATCAAGCATTACTCATTTGAATCAGTGAATCTGAGTCAATTTCCACTCTTTGTTAAAAGGAGGGGGAAATTTTCCCTAGCTCTTATCCTGTTTATCCTTAGTTTCTTGTTGTGAGAAATGCCTCTAGTGAAGGCCGAAGTTCAAAAACATATTTTGTCCTGACCGTACGGGGGTTCTAGTCTAATTGAATGAATCATGAAAACAGCGTCCGCATCGAAGGGTGACTGCTAAGCAGAGGTTTAAAATATATTATTGTAAAGCAGTATCCGCCAGGGAATTTTTATCTGACAGTAAAAACGTAATGACCGTATCTGAGGTGTGTCCGTATGTGAGGGGTAAAGTATTATGTGCTCATACAATTATATAAATGATCTTGCTCGCACTCTTACTTTTAACTCTTCATCACTCTCTGACACTTAAGCGACCATGCTGACCACACACATCTAACATTTTACAGAGTTTTTACAACAGTCTTTGACTTTACCCTGTTTGTCGTGGTATAGCCCAGATTCCCTTGCGCCATAAACAACCAAACACACATTCATATAAAGTACGCTTCAGACGAACACTGTGTAGTAAAGATTAGTGTTGTACCAAATCATTTAATGGATCAATCACTGATTGTCTCCGCTCGTTTGTGTCAGATGGGTAAAATCCATTCATTGATTCGTTCAAAGATTTTCACGCCTGTAGTGATTGGCCATTCACTAAGAGCGACTTCAGCATAAAATAGTGGACTTCATTCAGAGTTGGGTTCAAAGAATCAATCTCTGCTTTTAAGAGATTAAATGAAAGTTGTTTAACGCACTACTGAAACTTGCTGCCCCGCACAGCCCCAGGCTCTTCGTCACTGAAATCGTGACCATTTTCTTTTTTTTGTCAGCACAGCAATTTAACGCAACTCTATATCATTTGATGAGAGCAAAAGTGGAGCCTGGAACTTACGCATGACTGGTGAAGAGGAGAAAAGTGCGCGAAACCTTCCATTTTTGCGAAAAAACATGGAGTGTTGCGATGCCATATTCTGATTGCACCCACGTATATCGTCCTTAATTATTATTGATAAATGTTTCCCCCCCCAATATTTTTCACGAGCAAAGAATTCTCGTAAAGAAATGAGGAATGTTTAAAGATCTACGATATTATTCGTATCCGTGTGGTTTCCAAAAGAAAATTTGCGAAAGATAAATATTTCAACAATTTTGATCATTTGATGATTGATAATTCTTCATCTTCTAATCGGGCCCCCCTTCTCCCATTCTGAGGTTGACTTTCCCCAAACATAAATTATAGTTCTCATCTCCGGCAGCACAGATAAATCCGTAAAATAATCTCCTGGACTTGCATCTATCGGATATTCTCAAAAGTTATTACAGTAAAATAGCAATCATCGAGATCGTTCAAGTTACTGGATTTAGAGAGTGTTTCCTTAGCTGTGATCAACGGACCACAAGATATCTGTAAACAATAATATAATACATCGTATACCACAATATACCGTAAAGAATAATAAATACCCAGGGATGGATCGAGTCATTGGTTTATTATTGCTAGCTCAAAAACGTTTAAATTATACTATGTTAAGACCAGGAGCGGATACAGACTTTCATTTGGGGGGTTAAGGACAGAATTTGCCATGGTCTTGGAATAACACCCTTCATTTATCATGAAAGTTGGAATTTTTTACAGTGAAAAACATATTTTTGGGGGTCATGACCCCTGTTTCCGCGCTTGGTTAAAACATAATCTTTCAAAGGAGCCGGACCTATCTCTAAGAGAATCGAACTTTGAGGGGGGCCTTAGATCAACTTCCTATAATGGATACACATTTTATCTATTTTTAGTGGGCATATACTCATTCCACATTCCTCGCTTCATTTTTAGCTCTGCTTCATCGCTAAAAGTCATGTTAAACGTATAAAATCAGTTTAAATAAAAAAATTAAATAAGCATCCATCTAATATATGAAAAATTACAACTAAAAAAATCATATAGAGAACTGAAAATAGTATTAAACTTAGTTGATCACTAAAA
The DNA here is from genome assembly GCA_006491805.2 of Dysdera silvatica. NCBI lineage: Eukaryota > Metazoa > Arthropoda > Arachnida > Araneae > Dysderidae > Dysdera > Dysdera silvatica. The sequence continues at coordinate 135,702,865 of QLNU02014802.1, forward strand.
TAGCTAAAAAATCGTGTAAAAACGTCGATCTCTTTCAGACTAGCAGATCTGAGAATCTGCAGTTATTTTAAAGCAAGGGGGTTCGCGAGCAAGGGTTCGGGAAAAAATGGTACATAAGCACAGGAGGATTTACGATCTTTCTGCTTAATCGTAACAAACGTAACTGGAGTCATAACAGAAATTTTAGTGCTTTCGATAAATTCTTAATTTGACGCCTCTGGTGGTTATTTTAAATTCGCCTTTCTGCAAGAATTCTTGAATTTTGCGTTCATTGAGGCGGCGCCAATGGCAGCTCCCTTTGCCACTGTCCAGTTACGGCTCTAAATATAATTCCAAATTAATTCAACTGGGAACCAAAAAAAAATCACTGCAGCCCTTGCAAACTTCTCGGTGGCAAACTTTGGTCGAAAATTTGCCACCGTGGAGTACAGACTACATAGCATATTGGTAAATCCGTCGCTGTGTAGAAGCCGCTAGAAAAGAGATTGAAAATCACTGATTTAGAGCGATCCAGTTGATCGCTTATCAGGCTTGTAGCTAGGATGAAGGGGCAACTGGGGGGAGGTAAAGGGCTCCAGGGGATTGTTTTATATATACACACTATAAATAGCTCGATGGGAGAAACTGGGGCACAAGCCCCTGCTGGCCCCGTCTTGGATACAGGCCTGTCGCTTATTGATTAAGATTTTAGCTTATTCGCATGTACACTTCACTAATGTCCACTTGAATTTTGTTATTTTCCTTTATAACAATACGCATACATGTTTAAGCTTTATATTAAATATTGGCAATGATTTTCTCATCCATTCTCAATCCATTCAATCCATTCTCACTCTTCCTAGTCAAAGATCCTTTGGAATCCTTCACGTCCTTTTATTACAGCTAATTATATCCAAGCTTCCATCACCCGAACCTGCCACAATCCTGATTAGTTTGGACACTTTGAAGTTTACGGTGTTTTAAAGTCCATTTTCATGTCTAACCCTCATTTATCCATTGGCAGATAAGGATTCAACTATCTTCCGCCAGAAAAGCTTTTTGGAGACAATGGGTCTTCATGCTCAATTTATCTTTACTAATATTCATCAACGTTCGTTTAATATATTCACCTTATATATTCTCCTTCTACATATTTAATATATATATATATATTTCATAAACGGTTTGACTTTTATTGAGCATTCTTGTTATGTACCAAAAGCCTTTTGTAAGCTCCGTGTTCATAGGCATAAATATTCATTGTTGGAGAATATAATAAACAAGTTTGGATAATTGGACGCCTCGGGGAAGTAAAAATTAGTATTAGTGAACTTTTTAAGCCAAATCGATCAATAACTGTCAATCAGTTCGCAGCCTGTAGATTGCATTATCATTTTTTAGGCAATTACCGATTTCGTTTAAGCGATTATCGATGTTGCGTTTGCCCTTGTTAGTATTTCAACGAAGTTCGTTTCGTCATATCGTTCGCTTTTTTAATCGATATATCATATCGTTTTGTAACTAATTTTAACGTTTACACGCCTTAATCCCATAAATAAGACAGGAAAATTATTTTTAAAATATAGTACAGCGGTACAGAAGGTAGCATGACAGGACAGAGAAAATATACCTAAATTCGAACGCTATAAAATAATACTTTAATAATCTCGTTTTGACAAAACCCAGAAGCTTTGAAAACACGAGCGCATGACTTCTTATTATTGTTCCTTCTTCTCGGAAAAAAGTTAAAAAATACGAAATGTAATAAAATAAAGTGTTTGGTTTCCACACCTCAAGGTGGGAGCACAACAATAGAAAAGTAAAATAAATATCCTCGTTTTGTAAGAGCTTTCTGCAGCCATGTGTAATAAGGCTAATTATATCAATTTACAAACCAATACTTTCTGCATCCTAGAATTTTCGATCCATTGCAAATAAGTTATTTAAATTTTATCGCCAAACTGTCTATCCTATGTCTCAACAGCAAACATTTTATGAGCATTAGTAAGTTATAATACGTAAACATACTTCGATTTAGATTTTATAACATACAATAAAAATTACCTTCTTTTAAAAATAACTTATGTATTAAAAGCGTTTGTATAACAACTTACGTATTAGAAACTTTTGTATAATAACTTAAATATTAAAAACGTATTGAAAACGTTCTTTTAAAAATAACTTACGTATTAAAAATATTCGTATAACAACTTCCTCTGCATAATAACTTGTGTATTAAAAACGTTCGTATAATAACTTACGTATTAAAAGTGTATTGAAAACGTTCTTTTAAAAACTGACTTACGCATGTAAAGGAAGCAAACTCTTGTATTGTTTAGTTTGTGACTGTTTTACGGATCAAAGATAGTAATGGTCATTAATTTTAATTTTCTTTAACACAACCCGTTTCAAATTTAAATTCATTTTCCAAGCATCAAATATATACACATAAGATATACATAATAAAGTACATACGATATATATTATAACAATAATAATATATAATAAGGTAGGTAAGATATAAATAATACATACGATACATAAATAACAAATATTAGCGATAATATACCTTAAAACTTATTTGTGAAGTATAATATTACCAGTAGAACATTTACACGAATACAGTGTCTTGGTCAAAATGTATGAAAGAATAAAGGAAGGCAGTCACAGCGAACTTGTAAGAAGAAAATTAAATGAAACAGTAATACATATCGTAAATACAATGATCTATTACTTTCAAAATAAGGACCGAAGTAGGAAGGAATAATGTAAATTAAAAAGGTGCAAAACTTTGGAATGGACTACAAGAGGAATTCAAAAAATTGAAAAGTAAATAAACATTTAAAAAAGTCTAAGAAAATATTTGATACAGGGTAATAGAAGCTAAAAAAAATGGAAAAAATATATCAAAAGAATGAGTGATTCACAATTAGTTATGTGTCATTTTTGGAACCAGATTATAATCTTAATGTCCCAAGTGTGTTATGTCCATGCTGATATTTTCTTAGGACCTTTCATTGTAGAGTCTAATATGATGTGCTTTTAATATATATTGTCTGTATTATTGTCTATAGTTAAACAGTATATTGTTATTATGATTTTACAAATGAAGAATAAATAAAGCAGTGAAAATAATAACTTAAGAAAATATAGATGCCGGGGATGGGGAAAAAAGGCAACTAAAGGTCTGACAAGTTCCCATCACCATCAAAATCGCAACTCAAAGATTTTATAGACAAATTACGTACATATAAACAAATAAAAACAGGATTAAAAGGAAAACGTAAATACAAAATTAAAAGGACAACAGGTAAATAAATAGATTGCGTTCAAACAATGGTAAACTATTTATGGACCGCAGAGCCATAGGAAGCGAGTTCCAGAATATAGGGCCAACGATTTGAATGTCAAATAGAACAGAAAATTCCTACAAAAGGAATATAAAATCCGGTAGGAGAGCGAGTAGGATATCGGTGATCAATATTATGGAAAGACAAAAAAGAATTCAAATCCAAGTTAATAACCTTGAACATCAAAATAGAAGCCCTATATTCTAGAAACTTCGAGATGGGAAGAACACTAAAACGTGCAGTAGAAATAAATGGCTCCCCTCGCAAATTAGACGCAAAGCGAAAAAACCTATTCTGCAAAGTGGTAAGTAGTCGCCAATTTACGACCGAGAGATTTTCCCAAACTAAGAAATAATAATAAATATGAGGGAAGACAAGAGCATTATATAACTGAAGTGGAAATCAAAGTGGAAGAAATAGGATAATTTAAATATTATTGCCAAGTTTTTACTTATTTTCCAAAAAAATATAATTTACAATGTCATTCCAGCTTAACTTTTTATTTACAATAACACCTAAAACCTTGATAACGTCAGAGTATGAGAACAGGGCGTATCGTTAGTCAATATTTCTGGTATAGGTAATGACAGTTTCTTTGAATGATGAGAGAAAAGTATCGTTGTAGTTTTGGTATAATTTACTATTAATTTATTCATCACAAACCATTTCATAATGGCAATCAACACCAAATTTGCAGTATGAGTGAGTGAAAATCAGTGCCAGAGTAAAAGAAGGAAACATCGTCCACATAGGCCACCTTGAACTCGAATCGGAGCTTTTGGAGTAAAGAAAATAAAGAAACAATCCTGTCCTGGAGAACGCCCGAATGGCCCGGAGTGCCCTAACCTGTTTGGCAACCAGAACACATGAAATATGTTTTTTAATGATCTGTTTAAAGTTTGTAAGATGTTATTACTTTTCTCACACTTGCCATGTGGTTAACCCACAAAATCAGAGGGGCAGGTTCATATCCGTAGCCAGGGGATTTAGGGGTTGTAACCCCCATCGCAATGAAATTTTGTATATTTAACATAGGAATATATGAGTTGTAGCTCTGTAACCCCTCCCATTAAGCCTATAACCCCCTTATGAACTTTCTGCCTACGCCACTGGGCAGGTTTCCATTAACCCTGAGAAGGGTATTAATATTTCACAAACCTTGAATACGAAGAAAAGGAGCATTATTCCTGTGTCCTGATTGTCGAGACGGTTATGGTATTCCGGTTCAGAAGAAAGGTCTTCAGTTCGACTTTGGAACGGACGGTTTCTCCTTTTCTTCTTTACAAAAAGGTACTTCGAGCTCAGGCGTACATGTCAAGAAATATTAGCCATCTGAATTCCCACTAAAAATTACAAAAACATGCTCTTTGGTTTCATGTGTTGAATATATGGCAATTGTGCTAACCTCGAGAATTGTAATCAGTACCTTACAAATGATTATGGACATCATATGCTGCACCCGGATGAAGTTTTCTGAGACATCTGAACAGGGACGCCCCGAGGGGGTGCAAGGGGATGCACTTGCATCCCCTTGACATTAAAAAATGGAAAGAAAAAGAACTGAATCCACAAGAAAAACTATATAGTTCAACAACATTATTTTATTGGAATTTTTCCTGTATGCATCCCCCCTGCATATAATTCTGGGGGCGTCCATACACCTGAATCTTCTTCGTCTGGGGAAATCCAGAACTGCAGCTCCGTATGGTGGCGTGCCATTATTCCAGGTTCCACCCACAACAGTGATTAAGAAGTGCTAAACGAATAACTGCTCATTGTAGTACCTAGGCCTTAAGAGGTACAGACTCCCCGGAAAATTGTAAGTCCGGTGTTCTACGGTGGCGTAGTTTTACCGCATTTGTCTGGCGTATCATTACCCCGGACTAGTCTCTCCATGATATGGCAAAACGAGTATCTCTTTTTTGTCCAACATAGCCCCGGATTTGGGTCCCATGGGCGTAGAAGTTCGGAACATTGTAGAAAACGGCGTAGCAATATCATTCGCTGTTGTTCTTGAGTCGTAAAAGCCTACATGAGAAATCCGTAGCCAAAAACGGTAAGGGCTGGTTATCCGCTAGAGCAGTGTTTTTCCGCCTTTTTCAAGTCGTAACCCACTTTTATGGTAGTCAATTAACCCGCGACCCCCCTTTTACAGTAACCAAAAAACTTGCGACCCCCTCTGACCACCGCAGCCATATTTGTATAATAAAGTCATTTTTAGCAGAGTAAAGGAACAAATATAAAATTATATTAATTATATATATATATTATATATATTGCAGTACCAGTGCTCACCTACTCCTTCGGGATCATCAAATGGTCCAACACTGAACTAGAACAACTCCAGCGGAAAATGAGAACCATCCAGAGAAGAGCCGGACAACTACACCCTGCAACGGCAATTGAACGGCAAACACTACCCCGGGAAGAAGGAGGACGCGGACAAGCGGACCTCAAAGACTTACATGACAAGCAGATCCAGAGCATGAGGCAATACTTCCAGTTGAAGAGTCCCCGATCGCCACTCATCCAAGCCATAATACAAGCAGATGCAAATTACACGCCACTAAACCTGTGTAGTACCGAAGAGCGTGTCCTCGAAACAGCCAACGAACAGAAACTGAGAACTTGGGCCGGAAAACCATTACATGGCAGGCACTACAATGACCTGCAACAACCACACGTTGACAAAAAGGCATCAAATTCTTGGCTGGCCAAAGGCACTCTCCAGCCAGAGACAGAAGGATTCATGCTAGCCATCCAAGACCAAGTGATCGCAACAAGGAACAATCAGAAATTCATCCAGAGAAAAGACATAGAAAGCGACAAATGCAGACACTGTCATGCGGCATCGGAGACAATCCAACACGTGATGGCAGGATGCAAGATCCTTGCGCAGTCAGACTACAAACATAGACACGATCAAGTAGCGAAAATAGTCCACCAGAAATTGGCAGCGAATGCTGGCTTTCTGACAGAAAAATGCCCGTACTACAAATATGAGCCAGAGACCGTGCATGAGAACGAAACACACAAGCTTTACTGGGATAGAGCAATCATAACAGACAAGACAGTCCCACATAACCGTCCTGACATAACCCTCGTCGATAAATCGAATAAGACCACGTACTTAATCGACATAGCAGTACCCAACACCAATAACATACAGACAACCTACACAACGAAAATCACCAAGTACCAAGATCTCAGACATGAAGTACGAGATATATGGGGTATGGAAAAGATCCTCATCATCCCGTTAGTCATCTCAGCAACAGGGATAGTACCAAAAACGCTTGCGACGAATTTGGAGATACTCAACATTGACCCAAACACCTACATTGAAATACAAAAAGCCACAATCCTAACTCTGATATACAACTGATTAATTAAATTTTTAAAAATTAAACGCGGTGTGGAATTTTAAAGAATGAAACCTCCTTTTAATAAATAACTCTTTATTACAATGTTGGTTGGTGGTAAAAAGCGCATTTTCATTTTGTGTAATCACATAAACATATCCATTATGCTGTACATGGTGTATTTTCTATTACCTTAACATAGGTGCTAAATTGTAGAAGTAAAAAATGTATAGTCATTCAAACAAGCATGCATCGTCAAAAGCAGACAATTTTTTCTTGCTCGTTTACATATGCACAGATGCACAAAAAGTTAAATGAATAAGCATCAAGAAAATAAATATTTAAAAAAAAATGGGGATTTAAAACAAAATCTCCAAAAATGGGAAGAAATCGTTTTCCGGCCAGAAAACCGATAAAAAAACAGAAGCCTTCCGGGTAAATCAGAAGGAGTGGCATCTATGCCTTACGAAACAGATAGTGAAATAATCCGGAAGATTTTTTTCATTGTAGGGCAATAGATAGTTGTTAATTCTATCATAATGCATTACTTTCTTACTAGATTTCTTCATATTACTTTTGCGTTTTTTATGGAGCAAGGACAGCAAGGGTCATGATCTGCCAGAACCTACAATTAGGGAGTATTCAAGTATTAAGTAAGCACCTTGGTGGGTAGTGGGATTGCTGTTGGTCTTGTTTCCTATGCTAGCCAATGTTAATTGTTGCTTACTGGTGGGGGAGGGGGATTGAAATGGCCAAAATATTGCTTATGTAATACTTGAATGCTCTCTGAGGGTTTCCACTCGCGTTGGGGAAAAAAATTCCCAGATATTTCCAGGTTTCTCCCGACTTTTCCGGCAAAAAACGCTCACCAATCACACACAAGCAACGTTCGCTTAAACTTTGGTTGCAGAGAAAATGGTTTCACAGTTGTGCGAGATTTAGCTCTTCAAAATAGAAGTTAAGATGGTTTCTCTGACTTTTCCAGATTCGTCCAAAAAATCACATTTTTCTGACCTTTAGGGACAATTTCAAATTCCATGACAATTTCAGGTCATGTGGGAACCCTGTATAGTTTTCCAAGAAAACTGAACTTCTTAAGGCCTAGCGAACCAACCCCCAAACTACAGTGAGCAGTTCATATTACTCATACATTATTTATTCCCTGAAGTTTTAAAAGTGGAAATAAACAGCATGATAAAATTTATGTGGTGGAAAAACTGATGGAAATAATGTCTGAACGAGTGCTGCAGGAAATTTTGAAAGCAGCGAGGGCTGAAAAATATTTCGGTATGATAGCCGATTCAACTCACGACATATCACATATCGACCAACTATCCATTGTGTTGCGATATGTTTCTCCAAATAGTATTCCCACTGAACGATTTATCGAATTTGTACCTATTCATGGACATGGTGCTGGCAATTTGTGCGATGTTATTATATCTGAGTTTGAACGATTGAATATTGATTTGAAAGACTGTCGCGGGCAATGTTACGATAATGCCTGTACATGTCTGGACAATATTCAGGACTGCAAGCTCGAATAGAACTTATGCGCCCATTAGCTTTATATGTTCCGTGTGTTGCACACACATTAAATCTGGTTGCAATGAACGCTGTTGAATGTTGTCATGAGGTGATGTCATATTTTGGTGTCATTCAAGGATTATATAACTTCTTCTCCACATCAACCCATAGATGGAACATACTAGTGTTACATTTTTCAAGCAAACGCCTATCAGTTAAAAATCGCTCCCAAACTAGATGGTCTGCAGATGCCAATGCTGTAAAAGCTTTGTATCAGGGATATAATGAGATTGTAAGTGCTCTTTCTGCAATATGTACAGATAATTCAGAAATGCGATCCACACAACATGAAGCCCAAGTTTTGCTTCACAAATTGATGAGTCAGCTGCAGATGAGGTATTTTTAACTGATAAAGAAAAGTTTTTGTTTCAGTCTCACTATTTAATCCTGAAGAATAAAGAATACCGGGCATATGTACAAAAACAAGAATTGTCTAAATCACCCATAGCCGTTTATTGCTGGTCTTTGGACCACAAAATTAACTTTGATGAAGCAAAACTAATCTTCAAACCTCCACCTCCAACGGATCTTAATTTTTTTTAAAACTTTTTAATCCATCAAAACACAGAGCACCTGGTGAACGATTTATCTATTAAGGCCAACATCCATCCGGCATGGTCATGTTTTCTCTTCTTAAAGTTTCACCAATAACTTTTTATCATACACTTTACAATTTCTTATCATTTAACACAATCCTTCACACAGCCAACTTTCCTCCTGCAGTCCACGTTCATCTAGTTCGACCAATGGAGGGTGCCAACTCACCGACATCAACCATACCTTACCCTTGGTACAATCAACAATCGTACACTCGCCCTTACATGTGATGTACGCTTAGGGTTTCTTGCTTCTTCGATGAGAACTCAAGGTTTTCGAAAAACGTTTAAAGCCGAGTAAATTTTCGTTTCAAAAACTGTGCCTACTGTGCATTATGTTTAGCACAGTGAGTCTATCTACTATTACAAATTTAGTATGTGTTGTGGTGTTTTTGCATGAAAGCATACATATATGGAATAATAATCAGTAAAAGTATAAATATGGCAATTTTAACTTATGTCTACCGGGTTTGTTTTTTCGACCACAAGTTGCTAACCAAGATGGTCCTTTTAGACCACCAAATTTCCTTCGCTGGTGACATCATTAGTGTATATCTTAGTCGTTAAGTAAATGTAGGCCTATTTTTCTGGTTATACAATCATGATATCTGAAATTGGTCATAATGCTGATAATTAGACAACATATGACATTATAAATTTAAATAAATGACTAATAGCACAACTTCATCTAAAGTTACAAGTAATACCGGCCAAATACCAACCGAATATGTGTCCCATCTCTAGTGTCTACTAAAAATGGCTTACTTTTCAACAGTCACTAGAAAAAATACAGAAAATTTTATTTTTGAAGTCTTTTCTCATCAGCGTATGTGTGTGATGGCTAAGCGTGGTTTTGCTTATTTTCATTACCTTTGGGAAAAAAATTCAACAAAATTTATTATCATAATATATCCCAACATTAGAATCCTTCGAATAGGGGAAATTTTGCCTTAATATAGCTAGATTTATTGATTTCGTAGCTTGTTCTGGCTTTGTATTGTATCAAAACAATACAAAGTTTCACCAGAAGATTGCTTAACAAACAGTTATTTCAAAACTGGTATAAGGTTTAAAACACGACGTTTCAAGAGCCAACTGCTCCCTTTGTCAAGTGATGGCAGAATTTCTGCCTTCACTTAACAAAGGGAGCAGTTAACTCTCGAAACGTCGTGTTTTAAGCCTTACGCCAGTGTCAAAATAACTGCTGTCAAACAGTATTGTATGTGTACGATTTGCTGATTGTGCATTTGTTACTATTTACCTATCGAACTTATAATGGGGCCAATTATGCAATATTCCTCCAAACTGGGTTCGGCTAACTATTGAGGACATTTAAAAATTTCTGTGAGGGCAGGGGCCCCAAATATGTGCCTAGCCTGGGGCCTTACAAAGGCATGATCGGGCCCTGGTCCTGCTACACTTGACAGATATTTTCAATATTAGCTATTCTGTAATACTGGTTTGAATTGAACACAAATTTCTCTGCAATAAACTCCCACAGGCCGATGGCGTGACAGTGGGTATAATCACAGCCTTCTGAGTAACTGGATTTAGGTTCGATTCCAATGGAAGCTTGGTTGTATTTAAACGTATTGTGAAGTGAGGTCAACCGCCTGTATGATACTGCTACGGAGGAACGACTGACAACTTTTCGCCTTCAGTTGACATCAAAAAATCATCAAACACCAATATGGTTAAGTTACTGATAATCGTGACCATAAGACAAAAAAAGAGGATTGTTAATAACAGGAAGTCAGATAATTGATGGCCACTATGCATTTTGAATAAAATACTATTAGCATATAAATGTAATAAATAATATTAGACAAAACATAATAAAAGCTATTATTTTAAGCTAACTTCCCCAGTAAACACGATTACAACATTAATGTGGCGCATCTCTTAAAAACACTAGATGCTTTTCATAATGGAAGAATATACGACAAAATAATTTTTATTAATATGTATGACTATTTTTATAAGGAAATATTTCATAAGAACTTTATTTTTAGTTACAAGAGATTAACCCCTTAACAAGCAAATATAATAGAACGAATGAACAGTTTATGTTCACTTCAGTATTTATATTTAAAAAAATCTACTTCAATATGATTATGTCGCTCAGCCCCTCCTAATATGCACCTACGGGTAGAGAATACCTGATTTTATGTCGATGATTATGATGAGAACTATTTGCATTTGTTTACTGAGTGCCCTTCCCATATAAACTTTTTATTTTTCAGAAGACTATAGTGGAAAAGTCTTCAAAAATAGTGAAAAATTCTATGAAAAATTGTAGTGGATTGAACAAAATTTATACACATATTTTCACATGTTTTTCTTTTTTTACTTTATTACGAAAGACAAGAAATATTGCCGATTCTGATATTGCAATATTAAAATATTTATGGAACTGCTTATTCAAAATTTTTATTGTTACCAGGTTGCTATAAGAGTGTTGATAGTTACAAAAATAGCTTAAAGCTCGAACTTTCTACTTTTTGGATTTATACAGTTTGTTTACAATGAGAACTCCTGCTGTAAAGCCTGTGTCTATCTGTTGCTATGAAAGTGTGCTATATCCCATTTTTAATAGGAATGGGATGCATTTACACCATTGAAATGCATTTAGACCATTCAAATGCATTTCAAGAAATGCACTTACACTGGCAAACTATTGAAAATGAGCTGAGGCTTCTTTCACAGCAACAGACAAATTATCATAGTAGATAACTCCTTCCATTGTCTGTTGCTGTGGAAGGAGTTATTATAGTAGACACGAGACCAGTACTTTTACTGGGGTTCTATGTTCTTAACTAATTATCTAAAAAAAACTGAGCAACTTATGACAACCTGATATATTTACAAATGGTGCAGTTTATATAAATTCAAAGCCAATTTAGAAGAGGAAAGATGTAAACTGTGATGGGTATAAGATATATACAACTTTCCGATATCAGGTATTCAATAGCACTTGACAAAAAGAAGAGAGATTCTGCCAAAGACAGTTAACTCTAACTGTAAAATAATTCAAGAATTTTTGTTCTTTTTCTCCTGATCTTTGAGTAATATCGACAATTTATTTTTGCTATTTCTCGACTTGGTAATAATTATGACTTAAGTACATACGCATATAAGATTTAGTGATCACGAAAACGTAACTAAAACCAATTTAAATCCGTGTGTTATAAATTTAAAAGTAAAAATAGTTAAATATACACAACTCTCTCGGTAATTTGACAGTTTACATTGACGTTAAGTGGCTGGTTATGGGGTTGAATACTCCTTTGTGCATACAGAAAATAGCGAACACAGATTTATATAACTTTGTAAATCTATTTTTACGGCTTTTGTTTTGGCAAATTTATTTTTTACAGCTTTTGCGTTTGCAAATTTAATTTCAAACTGAGTTTTAAGAACCGATGCTAGATGGCAGGTAAAAGGGTAAACTTTCTTTAAAAATTCTAATATCTGAAATAAAGCGTGCTGTCTCGCTTTTGGAGCAGTCAATTAAAAACCTTAAAGATTTGAAGAGTCGATGGTTTTGATCTTGAGAGATAGGTTGGCTTTGATTCTCCTGTTCATTTGCCTTAGCCTGACGTGAAGCAAGTTCGTTCAATTTCACCACAATCTCGTCACAAGGTCCAAGCAACTAAAACAAAATAAATCGTTTAAGTAAAAGCAACATGAAAAATAAATGACAACATTAGAGGTTTTCTAATTACGTTTTTGTTTGCTCTATTTATTTTTTAATTGAAAACTTACATCGAGAACCGCTTTGCTTGATGTGGGGGTCGATATTGTAGGACCACCTTTGAGCCGTGATACATGTTTAATGAACAGGACTATAATTTAAATTAAACCTAGGGAGCTGTTATAGGGGTGTGGCTCCCTTTCAGTCACTGCAGCAAGTTAATTGTTGCATTTTTACAACTCGAAACTCCTTATGATATTCACCTTTGATGAAAATCAGTTCTATGTGGTTTCAGATTATGATTTATTATTTACTCTTAGGTTGGTTGTTTTATAGTTCAAGGATAGGTAACTCCACATTATACCAAGATCCACATTTTTCTTTGGAATTCAAATCCCTATTGCTTAGGGCATTGCTTCCCTACTTTTATAAAACCAAAACCTGGTAAATTCTTTTTTTTTTATATATACAGTAGTGGACAAAATTGTGGAAACCCTTTGAAAAAAGATTATTTTAGAGGTTTGATGGCTAATAACACCACTTTTTTTTGTACCAATACTATAAAATTATATATCATTAGAAAGGTAATTTAATAAAGATTGTAATGCAATAACATTTGTTCAATTATCTGTATTCTATCAAAAGTTATAGCCAAATAACCAGAAAAAAGAAGCACAGCTTGCTTACATTTATATGAAGTAGCTTTCCTTCATTTGAATGTGGCCAATGAGCATGAGTGTTTACAGAGCCAATCAGGTGTCATCTTGTTTTGGCAATGAGCCAATCATGTTTTCTCTTGTTTTGGCAATGAGCCAACAGGTTACAGGACATTTATCAGTGTGTTCTGTAATTGCTATCAAGTTGGTTGTTTTTTTTTTGTGCTCTTTGATTTAGTGTGCTTGTAAAACGTAATAAAATTAAAGAAATGGCGCAAAGAGTTGACTGGTCACCTAGGAAGCGATGTAAAATAGTAATATTAAGTGAACAAGGCTACAGTTATGAAGAAATTAGAAGAAATATTGGGGGAAACTTAACTAAAGGTGGCATTTCTAAATTTTTGAAGAAGTATAAGGAGACTCAGTCATTACAAAACCAGACTGGTAAAGGCAGAAAAAGGTGCACAACAGCAAGTGATGATAGAAGAATTAAAAGACAGTGCCTAGGTGACAGGAAAAAATCATCTCTGTGTATACAAGGTGAAATGGCGCAATGCAATGTGAAGTTAAGTGCAAGGACTGTTCGGCGCAGACTGCATGAATGTGGTCTAAATGCAAGAATTCCACGAAAAAAGCCATTTTTGTCTGTCAAACAGAGGTTGAAAAGATTAAACTGGGCTAAAACCCATGTTAACTGGACAACGGAACAATGGGACAGTGTAATTTGGAGTGATGAGACCAAAATCTCACTGTTTGGTAGTGATGGCGTAAAATACGTATGGAGAAGAATTGGAGAAGATTTCCATCCTGAGTGCATTACACCTACCGTGAAACACCCAGTTAGTGTTATGATTTGGGGTTGTATAACATCAAGAGGTGTGGGCAGAATTTGCGTGATCAATGGGAATATAAATGCCCAAAGATACATAAATGAAATACTTGAGCCCAAGCTGCAGCCTTCTGCATGTGATCTTTTCCAAGATAATGAAGCATTTATATTTCAACAGGATTCAGCTCCATGTCATGTTGCTCGTGTGTGCAAAAAATGGTTTCAAGATCATCATATTCAACTGCTGGAATGGCCTGGAAATAGCCCAGACCTTAACCCCATCGAAAATCTATGGAGCCGGCTAAAGAAGCTTGTTAGTCGGAAGCAACCCAGCAATAAAACACAATTAACAGAAGCAATAATTCAATCTTGGTTTCATATTATAACAGCTGCAGAACTAAAGAACTTGGTTCACTCCATGGGAAAGCGTTGTAAGGCCGTAATTAAGGCTAAAGGTTACCCAACTAAGTATTAACTGGTATGGTGAACATTTTTGTATATCTCATTTTTTCTATGTATATCACCTTTCTTCTTTATGAATGCTGTTCTATTAAAATACGATTCATAAATGTTATTGCATTACAATCTTGATTAAATTACCTTTCCAATGATATATAATTTTATAGTATTGGTACAAAAAGTGGTGTTATTAGCCATCAAACCTCTAAAATAATCTTTCAAAGAGGTTTCCACAATTTTGTCCACTGCACTGTATATATATATAAGACTAGGGCCCAGTACTAGCACATTTATTCATAAATATATTTCCAATTTTTCCTAAAGTTCATTCGCACCTCTTCTTCCGAACTGACACAACTCAAAATTTTTTAAATTTCGATTTAAAATTTCGATCTTCAGAATCGATCTTCAGAAGAAATGATGCATCTAACCTTCCAATAGTTTCCATGAGAAAAGACCAAGTTGTTTCATAATAGTGCATTCAATTTTATGTAATTTAAAATGCATTCAAAACGCAAACTTACCAATTTTGACTTGTGTCACTTCGTTAGTTACGATTTGATATATTAAACTAATATAAATATTAATAATTAATTCAGACATTATGAAAGGTAGCAGTACACTTTGGTATACAATGTGGCCTGTTGACAAATATAAAATTACATTTTACTTATTTATCAATCACTGGGCTAATGAAACTGAAATGAATCAATAATATTGTTTAAATTATTGGTTTAAATATTTATTATTGTTTATATTGGCTTAAATATTTATTATTATTTATATTGGTTTAAGTATTTATTATTGTTTATATTGGTTTAAATATTTATTATTGTTTATATTGGTTTAAATATTTATTATTGTTTATATTGGTTTTAAATATTTATTATTGTTTATATTGGTTTAATATTTGTGTGTTATATTGGTTTAAATATTTATTATTGTTTATATTGGTTTTAAATATTGTGTATTTATATTGGTTTAAATATTTATTATTATTTGTATTGGTTTAAATAATTAAATTATTGTTGTTGTTTTTTCTTTATTTGTTTAATTAGTGTGCATTTTCTTCAAATGTATAAATTTTAAAATAAATAGCTTTCCTTTCCAGATGCTATCTTCGATGAAAGAACATCGAAAGCATTGATAATACAGTAAAACCTCTCTTAATGGACACTCCAATTTTTATATTTTTGTCAACTTGCCTTGTGTCATCAAAA
>QLNU02014802.1:135718696-135731685 GCA_006491805.2 Dysdera silvatica
TTATTCCATATATGTATGCTTTCATGCAAAAACACCACAACACATACTAAATTTGTAATAGTAGATCGACTCACTGTGCTAAACACTCGATGATTAATATAATACGCAATAGGCACAGTTTTTGGAACGAAAATTTATTCGGCTTTAAACGTTTTTCGAAAGCCTTGAGCTTTCATCAAAGAAGCACATCTAAGCGTACATCGCTCATAAGGGCGAGTGTACGATTGTTTATTGTATAAAGGGTAAGGTATGGTTGATGTCGGTGAGTTGGCACCCTCCATTGGTCGAACTAGATGAACGTGGACTGCAGGAGGAAAGTTGGCTGTGTGAAGGATTGTGTTAAATGATAAGAAATTGTAAAGTGTATGATAAAAAGTTATTGGTGAAATTTTAAGAGGAGAAAACGTGACCACGCTGGATGGATGTTGGCCGTAATAGATAAATCGTTCACCAGGTGCTCGGTGTTTTGATGGATTGAAAAGGTTCCAAAAAAATTAAGATCAGCAGGAGATGAAGGTTTGTAGATTAACTTCGCTTCATCGAAGTTAAATTTGTGGTCCAAAGACCAGCAATGAACGGCTATGGATGATTTAGTCAATTCTTGTTTTTGTACATATGCCCGGTATTCTTTATTCTTCAGGATTAAATAGTGCGACAGAAACAAAAAGTTCTCTTTATCAGTTAAAAATACCTCATCGGCAGCTGACTCATCAATTTGTGAAGCAAAACTTGGGCTTCATGTTGTGTGGATCGCATTTCTGAATTATCTGTACATATTGCAGAAAGAGCACTTACAATCTCATTATATCCCTGATACAAAGCTTTTACAGCATTGGCATCTGCAGACCATCTAGTTTGGGAGCGATTTTTAACTGATAGGCGTTTGCTTGAAAAATGTAACACTAGTATGTTCCATCTATGGGTTGATGTGGAGAAGAAGTTATATAATCCTTGAATGACACCAAAATATGACATCACCTCATGACAACATTCAACAGCGTTCATTGCAACCAGATTTAATGTGTGTGCAACACACGGAACATATAAAGCTAATGGGCGCATAAGTTCTATTCGAGCTTGCAGTCCTGAATATTGTCCAGACATGTACAGGCATTATCGTAACATTGCCCGCGACAGTCTTTCAAATCAATATTCAATCGTTCAAACTCAGATATAATAACATCGCACAAATTGCCAGCACCATGTCCATGAATAGGTACAAATTCGATAAATCGTTCAATGGGAATACCATTTGGAGAAACGTATCTCAACACAATGGATAGTTGGTCGATATGTGATATGTCGGGAGTTGAATCAATTATCAGACCAAAATATTTTGCGGCCCTCGCTTCTTTCAAAATTTCCTGCATCACTCGTTCAGACATTATTTCCATCAGTTTTTCCACCACATAAATTTTATCATGCTGTTTATTTCCACTTTTAAAACTTCAGGGAATAAATAATGTATGAGTAATATGAACTGCTCACTGTAGTTTGGGGGTTGGTTCGCTAGGCCTTAAGAAGTTCAGTTTTCTTGGAAAACTATACAGGGTTCCCACATGACCTGAAATTGTCATGGAATTTGAAATTGTCCCTAAAGGTCAGAAAAATGTGATTTTTTGGACGAATCTGGAAAAGTCAGAGAAACCATCTTAACTTCTATTTTGAAGAGCTAAATCTCGCACAACTGTGAAACCATTTTCTCTGCAACCAAAGTTTAAGCGAACGTTGCTTGTGCGTGATTGGTGAGCGTTTTTTGCCGGAAAAGTCGGGAGAAACCTGGAAATATCTGGGAATTTTTTTCCCCAACGCGAGTGGAAACCCTCAGAGAGCATTCAAGTATTACATAAGCAATATTTGGGCCATTTCAACCCTCCTCCCCCTCCATAAGCAAAAATTAACATTGGCTAACATAGGAAAATAAGACCAACGGCAACCCCCACTCCCACAAAGGTGCTTATGTAATACTTGAATACTCCCTAATTGTAGGTTCTGGCAGATCATGACCCTTGCTGTCCTTGCTCCATAAAAAACGCAAAAGTAATATGAAGAAATCTAGTAAGAAAGTAATGCATTATGATAGAATTAACAACTATCTATTGCCCTACAATGAAAAAAATCTTCCGGATCATTTCACTATCTGTTTCGTAAGGCATAGATGCCACTCCTTCTGATTTGCCCGGAAGGCTTCTGTTTTTTTATCGGTTTTCTGGCCGGAAAACGATTTCTTCCCATTTTTTGGAGATTTTGTTTTAAATCCCCATTTTTTTTAAAATATTTATTTTCTTGATGCTTATTCATTTAACTTTTTGTGCATCTGTGCATATGTAAACGAGCAAGAAAAAATTGTCTGCTTTTGACGATGCATGCGTGTTTGAATGACTATAAATTTTTTACGTCTACAATTTAGCACCTCTGTTAAGGTAATAGAAAATACACCATGTACAGCATAATGGATCTGTTTATGTGATTACACAAAATGAAAATGCGCTTTTTACCACCAACCAACATTGTAATAAAGAGTTATTTATTAAAAGGAGGTTTCATTCTTTAAAATTCCACACACACGTTTAATTTTTTTAAAAAATTTAATTAATCAGTTGTATATCAGAGTTATAATAAATATGTTTTTCATTCTTATTCCATGGAATTTATTAGTTTTATAAAAAATACATTATTTATAATAAGTTTTGTATAGGTCAATCTCTTGATATACAATTTAAAAAAAACAAACCGGTAACTAATACAATTTAATTGGATTTTCCATGTACACCTCTTTTCGCAACCTTTGTGGAAGAAAAAGTATATATTGAACTTGTTTCTTAAAATGATAATGTAAAAAATATTAAGGCAAATTTTCAAAAAGTAAGGTTTTTTGTTTGTGGTTTTATGGCTCAAGGACTACAATGGTCATGCTGTGCCAGGACCTACTGTTTTCCGAGGAAAATGAACCTGTTTAAGGTCTAGTGAAACAAATCCGGGATTACAGTGAGCAGTGTGATCTTTATGAGATCTCTGAGTAAGCATTCTTTGTACCGTTGGAAATGGAATCCAAATTAATGGCTCACTAGGCAAATGCGTTACCACACTGTACCGCTGCAGGGCCGTTTCTACAGGATGTTTCAGAAAGACGTACCTGACTTTAAAGTTATATAACTCTGAAACAGTGATAGAAGCGTAAAGTAAATGACGTGTTTAATGGGAAAGCCATAAAAGTCGTGGTCATATGGTTTTACAAAATTATTTACATCATT
The DNA here is from genome assembly GCA_006491805.2 of Dysdera silvatica. Taxonomy (NCBI): domain Eukaryota; kingdom Metazoa; phylum Arthropoda; class Arachnida; order Araneae; family Dysderidae; genus Dysdera; species Dysdera silvatica. Next base: position 135,721,951 of record QLNU02014802.1, read on the forward strand.
AGACTGTGGGTGGTGCTGCAATCGTGACATGGTGTCCAAGTAATAGGGAAACATTCATTCATAACAAGGTATCAAATCACATAACAATGGATTCGAATGGTCACATTGCATAGCAATGACATGATGGAAACGGAGAGTGAAGTTTGTTTGTTTTATGGCGCAAAAGCGTCTGGGCTATACCGTGCCAAAGAAATGGAGAGTGAAGTTTGAAGCCACATTCCGCAATATTTCTATTGAAATGGATGCACATTTCTCTCAATTGGACTGCTCCAGTGTTTGGGGATCCCTACCGAAAACAGTATCCTTTGAATGGCCCCATAGAAGTCAAACGGAATGAATTCAGGTAAGTATGAGAGCCAATTCACACCAGTTCCAGTCTATTGGGAACAACAGTCCAAAGCAATCATTGGAAGTATTCATCAAGGAACGTGAACACGGGGGGAAAAGGTATGGTGTAGTCGGGCACAGTCTTACATGTACCGAGAAATGTGTGGTTCATCCTCCCAACGCTTGAAGTATGGCAACAAATTATCACAAGATGTCAATTTATGCTGACGAATTAATCGTTTCCTTCATGAAAAAATGCCCTATGATGCTTTTACTGGATACTTTGACCCAAATGGTTTGTTTTTGAGAATGTAGGAGTTGTGCAACACCCACATGAGGGTTTTCGGTATCTCAAAATTGCCAGTTTTGTTTATTAACAAATCCATCCAAATGAAAATACGTCTCATCGGTGAACCATATGATACCAACATCAATTTGACTACCATCCCTCATCTGGGGCAGCTCATTTACAAAGTCTATATCTGCCACACAACTGTAACCTTGATCGTCTCATGGCGAATTTTGTATGGATACAGGTACAAGGTGTTTCACATAATTCTGTGTGTAGTCGATGCTGACAATCTAGTTCAGCAACTGCTCTTTGGATGGATTCGAGAACTATGTTCAGGGTGCGAATCAAACTTTTTTACGAGGGGGGGGGGATAAAATAATTCTAGGTACTTCCACTAGTGGCTCGAATTTTTGGACCCTTAGGCAAAAAATTATTTTGAGCCCTTTAGTTTTAAAAAATAAATTTTAATTAAATATAATATAAGATTTGTGCACAACTTAAGAACATGGACGCAGTGGTGCAGCTACGGGTGGGGGTTGTGTTACACCCTGCCCCAGGATTTTTTTTTTGCAAGAAAACAAATATGAAATTTAAATTAAGATTAGAGGCTTGCCTAAAGCATCCAATAAATAAATAGAATAAGAACTGGCTGTGCAACTGCATGGATTTGTACCCTATGTACATTTACGATTTCTGAATTCACAAACATTAAAATCATGAAAATCAATATTAGAGCATACTACTATTTATTACATCCAATTTGACAAAAATAAAATTATAGTGCTACAACTAAATATAAATACAACGAAACTTTAAATCAAATAAATGTAAAAAAGAAAAACTTTTCGCACTTTTGTGTTTGTGAAATTATTGGTAATTTCTTTCAAGACCATTTTACTGGCATGTTTAGGCTCAGTAGCCAATATTGCACATTCTACTTTGACCAATAGTATTTCTTTTGTAAACTTTTATGATTCGTAATTTACTAAACGATCTGTTGGCAGAGCAAACTGACACGGGTAGGGTAAAAAATAACTTAAATTAAAAATTTCCAAAAAGTCACTTTTTAGAACACTATATTTTGTAATTAGCAAACAAAAAAATTATCTAATAGACATGTCTGCCATTAAATCCTGTTTGACAAGCGTGATTAAATTACAATAGTAAATGGGCAGTTGGGGAGATAATGCAGATGAATGCTTTTTTTATGAGATTTTCACACTCACTTGCCATTCAGCATTTAACATATTTTTTTCAGTTCAATATTGCAAAATATTTTTTAGTAATTTCATGTTTTCAAAACGATGTTTAATTGCATTATAATTTTGCCTAAAACATAGTAAAAAACACTGACTTTAAAAAAAATGATCTCTAATAACAAACGACTTGGTGCAGTATAGCCCAGATGCTCTTGTGCCATAAAAAATCCAAACAAAAAAAAAATTTAAGCTAATTCGTTACATTGTTTTTTAATTATACGTTATCGTTTATTTTCAAATTTAGGATCTATCCTGCACTTGTATGAAATACCAATTACAATGTATTTTCTACCACTAACTCTGAACTATTGGTGTTTTAAAGACAGTAAACGCTGTAAAGAGGCAGTGTATGTGGTCCATCTGATCATGGGTCATTGTTGGTGACATCCATTCTGAAAATTTAAAGTAGACAAAATGAAAACAATGGCGTCCCAAATTGGCAAACCTAAAAATACTTCCGAACATCAAATTGAGAAGTTTTATTTGTATCATCGTATAATGTAAATTCAAATCATAGAGGTAGGGGGAGGTGGTGGGATAGCAAAGCATACTCTTTTCCCATGTACAAAACTTTTAAGTTCTTCCAAATCCCCTTTTTTTTACGCCGCTTTTGCTTTCTTTTTGGTTTTACGGCTCAAAGACTACAGTGGTCATGCTGCGCCGGGACCTACTGTTTTCCGAGGAATCCGAACCTCTTAAGGCCTAGGGAACCAAACCCCGGACTACAGTGAGCAGTGCGATCTTTATGAGATCTCTGAGTAAGCGTTCTTTTTGCACTGCTGGGAGTCGAACCCGGATTAGCCGCGCAATAGGAGAACGCGTTACCACACTGCGCCACCGCAGGGCTTTTTTACATCAATGAGCCTTGATGGAAAAGGGCTCCAGGCTTTGCCTACTTTTAAGTTAGTTATAAGAATTTAGGCTGTTTATTAAAAGAACACTAATTGCTCACTGTAGTCAGAGGTTGTTTCCCTAGGCCTTAAGAGGTTCGGATTCCCTGAAAAACTGTGTTCTCTCCGCCACCACCATGGCATAAGCTTTTCTATTCTTACACCATAAAAACAGGGTGTCTATTGGATAAAAAAAATATTTTGAAAGCCAACGTAAACTAGCACATTTTAAACCAATGTGCTTGTAATATCAGTTTACATGATTGAAGCTGTACCTTACAAATAGCTTTGTCATCTTCAAATATAGTTAAACTGATGATAGGTTCTTTTAAAATAATTAAAATTTTTTTTTTCTTATAGCGTTTGTATATTACAAATTTTTTTAAATTAACCCTTTATTTTACATAAGGAAATATATCATTAAAAATGTTTAAAAACATTTTAAAATTTTAATAAATAGAATGTTAAAATTTAGTATTACTTATGATTGTAAAATAAATGGACATGTGTACAAACTAGCTATTAAGCACCTGTAAAAATATCTTTGAAGGCAAAATCCTTAAAAACAGGAAAAATTTTAGATTATGACCTTAGAATTAGCTACATCAGAATATAATCTAAAGAAAATGCATTTGAAAGAAGCCTATGTACTAGTATTTTTCACAAGTTGGTACAACAACATTGCAGCATTAGGCTGTAATTTTCCATCAATTTTACTTCTAAGTGATGCACTAAATATCAACATTTCATGATTCATTTTCTACAAGAGAAGTCTAGAATGTTCATTGGACTTTTATATTTCTTCCGAGCCATGACTGCCAAACATGGCAAAGTCTGCACTTCTCAAATAAAACATGCATGTTTGTAGGTGTATTGTATTTTGAAAATCCTGTTAAGTAATCTGTCTCCATCTCCTACAATTCAATCAGCAGGGATAGGATGCAAGAATAAAACACATATAGATGATCAAATACCTATTTCACAGGTGTGTTTATGGATGCCCATATGGGGGGGCTTGAGCCTCAGCTAGCTGTTTAAAAATTTGATTCGCCCGAACCTGCTATGCATTTACTTTCAAAAGTTTTACAGTCACATTTTAAAATAAGGTACTTTTTAGCTCATTACGAATTGTCAAGCAATATCAATTATTTTTGTAGCGTTTTGGTATCTTGTACATTCACTAAAATTCTCGACAGCTTTGAGGTGGTGGTAATTTTTCTTAGCCCCTCCCTCCCCTAAAAGTATGTGGGTGCCCATTGGTATGTTAGTTGCATTTTTTATAGTGGAAGGGTTATACATATTGGGTATGTATTTTTATATCTAAGATGTGTATGAAAGTTAAAGCTTGTAGAAAAAGAAAAAAAAAAGGGCAATAAATACTGCGATAAGATGTGATAATAGTTAATACCCGTTGGAAGGGCTCGCTAAGCCTGGTCACCAGTGGCAAATAGAAAATATTTCCCTACTAGGTTTTGAGGTGGGCAAGTACTTGTTAAGCTTGTAACTTGTTAAGCCTTGTGTTGTTAACATTTAGGTATGATAATACCTAAATTTTAGTATATGTATGAATTTGAATGATTAGTTTATTCCACAAGGACAGTAGTGATTCTGCAATACTGAATTTGTGAATGAAACATGAATGTTAGCCACTCATATATTAGTTAAGCCATGTATCCCACCTGTGATGATTTAACAATGTTATAGAATTTACTATGCAGCCAAGGAATTAGCAACAAATAAAAGTGTGACCAAGAATCATAAGCAATATGAAAACAAACTTTATTTTACATAATACATATATGTAAATAGTGCTTCCCTAATTACATTGGTGGACGGTGCAATGTACAGATAAGGCAATCTTTATTTTAAAAAAATAATACATCTGTAATTAAATACAACACATCATGAGATGATGTTAAAAAGTTACTGATATTCAAATCACAACCTCTTTAACAGAATCAACTTAGAAATGCTTTTAGATGAACCACAAACAAGAAGATATTTATTTCGTGTTCAGACCACTCAAATGCAGTTCTCCAAATAATTCGCTATCTTGCAATTTAATTCTTCATTCAATAAACCATTCTAACCACAATTCTCTGTGCTGCACAATTTTTATTATGAGGCACAAAATTTCTTATAAATTTCACAATAAGTTTACGAAAATTAAATATATATATATTTGTAGTACCATGCATTTTGATTGAAAATTATGCATTGTATGTTTTCGAACATAGGGCTTTCCTTAACATTTTTTTTTATCTCTCTAGGTCGTAACACCAAACCGGTTTGAACAAAGCCTATAAAACAAAACGACAGCTATGTAACTCATGCTTGAATGTTTTAATCTCACATCATTTAGGTTAAGCAGCTTTATTATAGAACAGCCGTTTTGTTAAGAGAAAGAGAGGATATTGGTATTCATAACTGCAAAATTATTTTCAACAAGTATTGCTAAATAATAATTCAACATATTAAATAGCTGCTAAAACAGTTAAAAAAATTTTAGAAATAGCCAAAGTAAGATATAACAGTAAAGCCTATCTATCATAAGAATTCTTCCTGATAGTATGCGATAGATATACTACATTTACATGTAAGTCATGTCATATTTCACACAGTGCACATTGTAATAAATAATTTCTTCGAGCATCTCCCATTAAAAATAAACTAAAGAACAGTCCATAGTAGCAAATAGGTAGCAAATTTAGAGGCAAGAAAAGTTCTTGTGGCAAACAGAGTACTTTAAAATTGCGTGAACAAAGTAACAAGTACTGAATAATAAAAGATTAAACCTGGAGCAATATTGTACCAATTACACTTGAGTAATCATTGAACTGATATAGTCGCATTGTCTTTATTACAAATATTCAATATGAATATGAAACTAATGCTTTTTATATATATTATGAAATTATTTTTTTCTTGATAAAAGGTGGACACATAAATATAGTTGGAGCATTTAAGCACCTAGCAAGAATTCAAGTGGGGCCCCAATCTGCAAATGGTAGGGGGCCACTGCATTGTTGCATACTATGTTTTATGTGTATATTTATATATTATATTACGTATACAAAAGGAAAAGGTATTTGGCCACCATACAAACTTATACATAAAAAGTGATTGAAAAGAGTAATATTCACATGATATAACCATCACTTCCACTATCACAAACGTACTTTACAGTTATAAGTAGTCTTCCTAGTGATAAATAAACAGATTCACATTCAGAGTGTCTACCAGGTCATGGATGTCAAGAAAAGGTCACTAAATTAATGTTGTCGGTTACGGTTGCACTTTCGTTTTTTCAATTTTATTTGTGCATTGAATTATAATTATCGTACAATATTTTAATAAGTTTTTACTGCTTTATTTTCAACTATTTTTGCCATAACTTGTCAATTTTTAGTAATTTCCAGTTGTTTTTGGCAATAGTTAGGGATTTTTTTTACAAATATTTTTTTTTATATAGTTATTTTATCAATTATAAAAAAAAAAGAAGAAAATTTTTAAGGTCAAGAAATGTATAAAAATAGTCAAGAAAAGGTCAAGGAACTGGGTTTCTTATTTTTAGTAGACACCCTGACATTAAAAAAATATTTTGATTTTCTTGTGAAGATTCATTGCAAACAATAGAGGATATTTAAGTTTTCTGCCAATTTACATATAAAAATATCGTATAATCCAGATATATTACTAGAATGGCATAATTTCATAGTTTCACAGAAGATAATGCATTCGTAAATCATGTTCTAGATTTTCACAAGGTTATGTTACTCATACTCCTTGGGATGTTTTAATGGGCATAAGTAATAATTAGGTATTTGTTACTGCAGAACAGATGAGCCAATGGTACTAATACTTGCCACCTGTGAAACTTCTATCCATATTGAGGTTTACATATTATAGAAAGCCTTGTTATTTCTAGGTTTTTTGCATTATGTACATTTGAAAATTCTTTTAAAGATCCATACATTGCTATGACAACTGTCAAGGAAGTGTCAGCCAACATTTTTAAACTTCTTGTTTTGAAAACCTCTCATTTGCACAGACCATATCAATGGTATGTATAGTGCATGGATGTGATAAATACACTTCTGGCTGAAATTATGCTGTAAGTAGAAAGTTATATTCGTAGGTAACCATTCAATGTCCACATACGTGGCAATAATTTAATCTAAGTTCAAACTGACAGCACTATCTGTAAATACACTGACTAATTAATCTGATCTACGTGTGTAAACTTTTAAACTGCATGTTCTCAAAAGTTCAATTTTTACAAGTAAAACATTCGTGCACATTAACACCATCAATATATACTAAATTGAATAACATTGGTTCATATGATATCTAGTTACCATCTAGGTATGCAGATAAATTTAAGAAACATTGGTCCACATTTTAGAAAGAGCACATAAACATGATGGAAATCCTGAAAAACGTGCAATATTGGTTAGTTCAGGAATTTTGAGTAATACTCGCCCTATGCTCAAATATTCACACATATACTTTTTTTTTCCTTACTTAAATAAAAAACATTAATATTTTGGTAAGTTACACACCACTGGACTAGACTGTGCATTACAAATTCAAAATATATGATGAGAAGTGGCTCTTAAAGAATATTTTATCAGATATAATTTATGTATATTTAATAAAATTACAAGTATGGTAAGTATATATATATATATATACAGTAAAACCTTGATAACTCCTCACTCAAGGGACCAAAAATTTATGACGCCTTAAGCAGAATAGTGACTTGGTAGAGTATTAATTGAAAATACACTCAATGTGTGTTAATATAATGATCATTTATTTAAAAATTTATCATGATATTCTTATTCGTAATATAAACTAATTGTTAGAAGTACAATATACCACATACATTATAAAAGCACGTTAACTTTAGCTTGATTTTTATTTGAACATTAAAGCTTCAGTACCATTTTCCGTACATACATATTAGGATATTAAATATGTCTAATTTTGACCGAATCGAACATTTGTTAGTACAATTAACCCTTTTCTCTAAAACATTTAATGTTCCATATTTATGATCTGCAGTATTTAGAACTGACTGAACCTTGGATTAGTGGGCATGGGTTAAGTTGGCTACTCTTGAAGCCTTTGGAATGTTTTCTTTGTTTTCCTGGAATCTGTGAGATTGGTAGGAGATGGGGGTATGGGGTCTTTTGAACTCCGGTTCTTTTTTCCGTGCTTCCCAATGTCAATCTTACCTTTCTATAGCTTATTGTCCTTCTCAACGTTCCGCACAGTGATGAGTTATCCAGAGTAGCATTTGAATTAGTGACGAGTAAATGTGGGTTTAATTACTTCATTGTCCACGAGAGCTACACAGGACCGAAAAAACACATGGAGTGACGAGTTGTTTGGATGACGACTTATTGAGGTTTTACTGTATATATATATATATATTAGAAAAAGAAATCACAAAGTGGGGATGTTCTCATTGGTACTGTTCAACCTTGTGATCTAAAATTAAACATTTAACGATACTTGAATTCACCATTTTTCAAGGTAAACATGAAATGTTTTAATGGATTTGGATTTATGAATATTTCCACAGCTTAAAGAACCACACAATTTTGTTTAGAAGTGTTATGTTAGTAAATATGTTTATGTACAGAAGCAATTTACGATTGATTTTACTAATGTATTTACAAGTTGGAGGTCATATATTCTAAAGTAGTCTTACGAAAATGCAGGTAGTATTGTGCACTGTTGCAATATCAAAAATAATAAAAGGCATTGATGTAATAGTGATATGTTCTTGAATTTTGTATTGAGTACAAGATAATAACTTGAACGAGATATGACAAACATGACTTCACTCAGAATTGGAAACTTCGAAAAGGCCAGTCACTAGCATCAGAAACAATCACATTTTAAACTTTCGAACCGTAATATAACCTTGAGAGTTTAAGCTGGCTATTCCCAAATTAATGAGCAGATTTATATGAAGTGGGAGACGACTACTCCTTAATGCATTTCAAGCCATTATGAGATTATTCATATGTAGAGGATAGAAATTAGTCTGAAGTTAACATCACATGAATTGCAATAATATATCACTAAAAATGTTTCTACCTGTTCTGCGGTGTAAGTATAGCAAACGTTATATTTGTGCCAGGACCTACAGTTTTCTGAGGAAGCTAAACCCCTGCTGCCAAAAGAACCAAACCTTGAACTGCTATGGGCAGAAAATGACACACATTCCACATTGTTCACACTCTCTTTTATCCTGGTGAAATTTAAGGACTTTTTAAGGATTTTTCAAAGACCTTACATTGTCAATCGCAATATACATAAAAATTAAAAATGCAAGACATTATAAGCATAATATTGAAATTAGTATTTAATAATGTTATTCCTTTTCAATTCAGCACACTGCAACCAAAAGCTACCATTTTCTTGTATCAACTGCATTCAGCGGGTGGGGGACGAAGGGGGGCATGTCTAAAGCACTACTGGCTTTGTTCTGAAAATAGGACAACATACCTTTTTTTTTCTTTTTTTCCCCCCTTTTTGCCGAAACTTGAGAGACAGTTTTGAGGAAAATTTAAGAACTTTTCAAGGACAGCGAGAACCATGTTCCATGATGCCATTGTGTGTCAAACCTGGGCTAATGGCATTATAGACAAATGTACTATCACTACGCCACCGTGCAGTAGTGAACTTGGATTTTCTTGAAGGATTCAAACCTCTTAAGATGAAGGGAATCAAGCCCTGGATGATAGTGCACAGCTAATCAGCATGTGTTCTTTTTGTTTTCACACAGTTGGCAGTTGAACCCGTTGCAAAAAATGTTTGAAAGTAATATTACAAATTAAAGAAGATGGAATAATCATATATCTCATTTTAATAATAAAACAATGACTTTGGTATGTTAAAGGGGGTGGGTGTTATAGACTATTTTTCATTATTTAGTATAACTGACTTTCCA
>QLNU02014802.1:135735495-135757181 GCA_006491805.2 Dysdera silvatica
TTTTCTTTATCCATTTCTAACAAATCCTTTAAACAGTTATTCAAAAACTCTTCAATGCGATTATCGATAAGCACACAACTAAAATAATAAAAAAAAAGGTTTAAAAAATATACATTTAATAAATAATTTTAAATCATGCAATTGCTGTTTTGCATAACTTTTATATAATATATAAACACTTTAGCTCTTAAGCACAGTTACATCTTGAAAAAAGCATTGCTTATAATTATTATACTCCTGAATGCAGGGGCGGATACAGACTTTCATTTTGAGGGGTTCAAGGGCAGAATTTGCCATGGTCTTGGAATAACACCCTTCATTTTTCATGAAAGTTGGAATTTTTTACAGTGAAAAAATATATTTTCGGGGTGAGTCATGATCCCTGTGATTTCCCCCCACCCCCACGTCTGCACTTGTCTGTATATTTGTGTTTCATATAGTAAAAGAGCAACTCAGAGCATGTTGTGACAGGTTGGTTGAATTTGCATGGTAAAAGGTCAGGAAGGGTCATTCTATACCAGACAAAGTGAAACTGTATCTATGGTTTTAGCCATGTCAAAGCTTGCAGTTTTTTGGGAGACAGAAAAATCTATCTTTTACAGAAAAGTTGTCCAACCTTTTTGGGTAGCGGGCCACTTAAAGAATTTTCACGGATCTCGCAGGCCAGCAATTTCAGAAAGTTTTGTTTAAAAAAAAAAGTCTCCCTTCAAAGTTTTTTCTGGCTATTTGTTTGTTCACTTGCGATATGGAAAGGGGCGATTCATGCTGTCCCTTTTTCTAGTCTCTCAAAAAAAAAAAATCTTTAATTTTAGTTTGGGAATTTTTTTTATTCCAAACAATTATTGGTGAGCCAGAGTAACACTGTTGGCAGGATGGATTACGGCCTGCAGGCCATATGTTGGACAACCCGTTTTAGAGTAAGGATAGGACATGGGCAGCCTTAACACATTTGACAAATATCTAAAATGCTTAATTTTGGCTGGACTCCCTAATGTGTACATATTTTCTATCTTTCCTGGTCGTAATATAGTACACAGCATGTATCAGTGTTCGCCGTCACATTGGAGAAGATGATTTTATGACCTTTTCTTGCGAAATTCCATGACTTACTATAAATAAATTTCAGCTGAACTTGGGATAAAGGGAAAATGGTTTCACGTTTATGAGAGATTTAACTATTCAAAACAGAAATTAAAAAAATTTTCCCTGACCTTTAGCGATGCTTCCAACTTCAAAATTTGTGGAAAATACTTCAACATCTTTGAAAATTTACTTTGGCAAACTTTTTGCTTTGAAGTTTCAGAATGTGTGTGTTTTCATAAACTAGTCTTACATTTTAATAAGATCAATATTTTACTAAAAGCTATCTTTAAAATCAGAGGCAGAATTTAAAATTGTTTGTGTGTGCAATCTTGCCTTTAGTTTAATACGTAAAACAGTTTGCAAAAATAATCTGAAATAATGTAACTCTAATATTGCAAACACCGGTGCATATTCCACACCACATTCTTAAATACTGGCGAACGAAACGTGTCTGTACAGTCTGTAGTATCAATGACTATTATGTAATGACCTTTCATTAGAGTAGATACTGTATATCGATATAGTCTAGTAGATAATAATATAGTCCAGTTGATACTATATACTGATGATATAAATGTAGTATAATGGATATATACTATATATTGATATAAATATAGAATAGTAGGTATATACTATATGTTGATATAAATGTAGTATAGTAGATATATACTATATATTGATATAGTATAGTAGATACTATATATTGATAGGAGTCATTCTGTGTCTAGTGATCCAATTTTGGATAAATTTTTTGCCTCATGTTTTTCAATTTTCTTAAACTTATATGCGCTTGTTTAATGGCCTAAACTTAGTTTAAATCTAAAATTTGAAGTTTTTATCTCAGCCTGTTTTTGAGTTATGGTGGCTTAGAATTGCCAAAAATGGGCAATTTTGGCCTTACTTGACTGACTTTAAACCTAAAAATCTCATCCGAAAATTGAAATATTTCAAAAATCAAAATACCATTCTATTCAAAATTTCATGAACTTTAATATATGACCTGACACATGATAGGTTACATTCGAATTTTCAAATTCATTTAAAAAATTCAAAAGGCAATGAAAAAAAATAATATGAAAAAGAATGATTTTAAAAATATATGACTTACTCCATATTTCTAAAATCTCCTCAAAATTTCAGCTTGGGATCTCAATGGGATTATAGTTTTAAAAAAATTTATAGGTGCATCCATGTCCTATCATGTTATGTTTTGGATAAAATTCCCATGCTTAAGGATAATATCCCAAATAAATCCCTATAAAAGGGATTTTTGAGAAAAATCTCTTTTATAGGAATTTATTTTGAACATTATCTCTAAATGTAGGGATTTTACCTCAAGCACAGCATAACTGGGCATGGATGCACCTCTAAACTACTTTTAAAACTATGATCCCACTAAGATCCCAAGCTGAACTTTTAAATATCCACAGAGTTCACACCTGCACTACCTCAGGAACTACACCCCAGTCTTCAATGGGCAAAAAAGGAAATTATACAGTTACGCTGGAATAGAACCCAGGCGAAATGAATAATGTACAAACACATAACTTTTACACCACTGTAAAGAAATATGGGTTGGTAGAAAAAGGTTTACAATTATCGTGTGGACATGGTGCTTACTTACAAATTCTATGTAACATGACACGCAACAACTGTATGACGAGGACACTTACCAAAATTTGTTTGATGGACTTAAAACCTTAATCTGTATGCCATAGGAGCCCCACAGACAATGATGTCTACAACTTACATCATACCCCAACTGTTCCTGGGTCCGCAAAACATCAAAACAAGGCTCAACCATTAAGTCCTATAGAAATAAAAAAATATGGGCATCAATATAATTTATAAAATTAAAAATATTTTCAGTCATAAACAGACATGCCTGATTTGATTAATTTGTCCCATCTCAGTATTTTATGACTGAAATTGTGAGACTACTATTATTGTCTTTACATATACATGATTGCATGGTAAGTACCATCTGATTAAGCAGTATTTTTTAATTAAACTTTAGCTTATGGGGCTGGAAAACAGAAATTTGTCATCCTACACGGGGAAATATCGCTTCTTCCCTTCCCTCCCATAAAAATCAACATAAGTGGCACCTGAAAATGTTGCTACATTGCATCAAGAGGGAGGTGTAGCTGTGCTTAAGTACAAATAAACAATGCCAAAGAACTTTAATGTGCATTTATTGTACGTTAGTGAAAGATAAGAAACCTACTCATAATTTATTAATTGTACAATAGGCCCTTATTTCGTACCCCTTTTCGTTATCACCCGCAATCGAGCCATTTATACTACTAAACTGGCCATTGATTTGGGAAGAACATGAAGGGGAAGATCTCTGGGATAGGGTTTATCCCAGTCCTGTCCTTTTGGGACATACATCTGCTGGGATGTACGTCGTCCCACCAGTAAGCTAAAGGTAAAAATGGGTAAAACTGATTGTACTGTTGCAATCTAAGTAAACAGGGGGATTTTACACTCTGCTTCAATCTTGTACTTTCCTGGAAATCTTGTTGATTAACAGCATAGTATCATATGAGTAGAGTGAACATTTTTCTTATTCTTATAAATTTCAGTGTGTTTTCGTCAGCCGAATCCATGTGGATTTTTTTCCAGCTGTCTGGGGTACTATAGCCACCAGCAAGGTTTCAGTTGCCCATTTATAATCGATTGTTTTTTTCATTTCTGCTCCTCATCCACCTTAATCCTGCATCGTACAAATGTTAACCATGGTCACGACTGGAATCAGTCATTTCATTTGTGTCTCCGATGCCTACACCTACTACAAGCACAGCAGTTCTCTCCTGGGTATACAGAGCCAAAAGTGTGGCCAAGCAATACAATCGTTGATTAGTCATGCTCCGCAATCGACAACTGAATAATCAACAGACTACTTCAACATTGACTGCTTATTGTATTTAAAAGCATATTTTACTGTAAAACAAAGAGATAATTTATATAATACACATCCTACGACTATACAATAGGTTGTATGGGATGAGACAGTTTAAACAATAATGCAAGTATGATTGCTTGTTTGTGGTTTTACGGCTCAAGGACTACAATGGTCATGCTGCATCGGGACTTACTGTTTTTCGAAGAATCCGAACCTCTGGACCTACAAATTTCTGAGGAATCCAAACCTCTTAAGGCCCAGGGAACCAAACCCCAGACTACAGTGAGCAGTGAAATCTTTACGCGATCTCTAAGTAAGCATTCTTCGCACCGTTGGAAATCAAACCCAAGTTCACGGCACACTGGATGAATATGTTACCACACTGTGCCACCGCAGGGCAATGCAAATATGCAGAATCAGCTAACTAGGAGCTGAATCCAGCCCAACTGGCATAAAGATGACTATCAATGCTACTGAAGAGACATAAAAGAATGAGTGAAAATAAAATAATGATAGAGGACTTACACATAACAATGCAATCATGCATGATGACTTAAGGTTACTAGGGCCAAACTGGTAATAATTTATTACAACGGAATTCTGATCCTCGATACTTGGACTAACGGCACGACATATAACTGTTCCAACCGGTAACTGAGTTAAATGGAGCTATTAACAAATAGAAATTCATTATTTAGCAATACATAGAATCATAATAATTAACATATTTAATAAATAAGTAAATGTGAAAAGGAGCCATACATTTTTCTTTTTTTCCCCCCTTATACTTTTAATCTAGAGACCATGTTTTACCGCAAAAAAGGCCAAGTCTGTAACATTCGGATGTTGAAACATTACATGTTAACATTCAGTTGAAAGTTTTAGTTTTTTTATTCTAAGTAGGTACCTTTAGATGAAAACCAAGTACCTCTGGACTAAAAAAGAAGTGGCATAGCCCAAAGCTCCCTTTATATATACAGTGATTCATGTATTGGCGTGATGAGAATGTAATTAGACAATATCAACAAAAACTGCATTTTCATTATATATACATACATATATATATACACATACATGTGTATATACATATACATATATACACACATACATATACATATTAATATAGCATATTGAGGTTACACTAATAATAATTGTATGAATCAACATAAATATTTTGACGTATTACTAAAAACCTTCATAAAATATTCCAAGACTATAAATTAATATTTTAAAAACTATGTGATATTATAAATAGAAATATAGTAAACAATATTATAGATGTACAGATTAGAAAATATCACTAAATTGAAATAAATGGCGTTTCAATGTTTACCTTCAAGCGTTGCTCCTCAGGTAATGGCATGGGATTCATCTTCTTAAGTATCATGGTATTCATTGACAGAACTTCCTATTAACAGAAAATATATATAAACTCACATTTCCCTGACATTACTCATTTCATACCCATGAAGTTATTTTGTCACATTTATTATAATGAAATATACCTCCTTTGTCAAATTTCCTTGATAAAGGCTCTCAAGACAGAAGGTCTGGAAACATCGTTGAACAAAGCTTTTGAGAGCCAATTTGTTAATCGAAGTTAGGGCTACCAACTTTTCGGCAGATGTCCAATACTTATCCCTTAAAATGGACATCTCTAATTCCCTACAACAAATCGGCAAATATAATGAATATCAATTATTTACTCAAAATCCATATTAAAAAAATCTAACATGAATATGACATTGTTACCCCCATTAATCGATAAAATTAATAAATTTAAAAGCATAAAAATGGGTTTTTTTTACTGTTATTAAAATTATTAAATTATTATTATTATTAAAAACGTTGGAAATCTTAGCTCACTCTGGCCATAACTTATCTTTACCTAAGGCATTCTTTATATATCATTTTATATTTAATGCAACTTTTTTTATATGGCTTTAAAAAAAAGAAATCCTTGCTGTGTTGACCTAGGGAATCCAAATCTCTTGATGCATTGAAAATAAACCCCAAGACTATAGTGAGCAGTTAGTAAACATTTTTTTTGACACTGTTGTGATTAGTAAACATTCTGTTTTTGACACCTTTACAGTTAGTGAGCGTTCTTTTTTGTTTGTTTGTAGTTTTACGGCTCAAGGAATACAATGGTCATGCTGCGCTGGAACCTACTGTTTTCCGAGGAATCCGAACCTCTGGACCTACAATTTTCCGAGGAATCAGAAGCCCTTGGACCAACAGTTTTCTGAGGAATTCAAACCTCTTAAGGCATAGGGAACCAAACCCCAGACTACAATGAGCAGTATGATCTTAATGAAATCTCTGAGCAAGACCTTTTATCGCTACCAGAGATCCGATTACAATGGAAATGTTTTGAAGCTATTGGTCAAAAACCCACCATTTTTCAAGTCACTTGGATTTTATTTGTACACTACATAATTTATATCCCAAGATGGCCTTACAAATGACCTGAGATGGGACAGATGACTTAACGTAATCTCCAAATCATGACTGTTCGTTCACAATCAAATTTACCAGGCATCGAACCCAAATTAGCAGACTCAAAAACAGTGACCATATCTACAGTAGTCATTTTATTGCGAGGGAAATAAATGCAAAAGTCACC
The DNA here is from genome assembly GCA_006491805.2 of Dysdera silvatica. NCBI lineage: Eukaryota > Metazoa > Arthropoda > Arachnida > Araneae > Dysderidae > Dysdera > Dysdera silvatica. The sequence continues at coordinate 135,742,113 of QLNU02014802.1, forward strand.
TGCAATTCTACAACTGCATGAAAACATAAAAAATTGTGGAAGCGTAACACTAACGTTAAAAAAAATAACAGTTTACAAACAGTAATACAAATAACTACCATGTTACTAAATAATACCTGTATATAACAGAATATAGAATAAGATTGCTCTATATAGAGGTGATATATTCCAAGACCAAGTACAAAGAGTGGCAAACCCTATATATTAATTGTTTTCAATTTATATACTTACCTATGATAGAGTTTAATTATTAAATTATGTGCAATACACCATTACCAACATTCAATAATAATAATAATATACATGATGTATTTTAGTGTTAAAGAAATATATATAAAATCATACCAGCACCTATTGGCATAGAAAGGAAATAAAATCATACAGAAAGAGAAAAGTTTTTTGTAATTTTTAGATAGAAAAACATTTCCGAATAAATTATTCACTATGCCTCTGCATCATTATATTCATGCTCCTTCTGTTGAATAAGCAGGATTCTAACCCTTTAGCTTAACCCCCCAAGGGACATTGAGGCAATGCAAAATATTTGTATGCACACGGTATAAATACATTTTTCTGTCAAATTTCACCCAAAGATTTTCTGATGAATGTATAAAAATTATTTAAATATAAAAATTATTCAAAAATTATAGTAGAATTTATATAAATCGAACACTACGCAGATTAAATTAAACAACAATATAAATCAACGTTTATTGGCGTAGTGATACCAGCGCCGATGTTATGGCATGATTAGATGGTGAAACGTTCGAAAGAAAATAAATATTTCTGCGTTCGGTGGGACCTGTATCCACGGCCTTCCACTTGCGGGGCGGAGTCTCTGCCTACTGAGCTACGAACGACAATATCTAATCTCTTACGAATGTATATAAAGACTATTTACGTCTATACTATTGTAACGTATTAAAGACTATTGGGTTCAGGTCCCACCGAATGCAGAAATATTTCTATTCTTTCACACGTTTCACCATCTAATCACGCCATAACATTGGCACTGGTATCACTATGCCAATAAACGTTGATTTATATTGTTGTTTGATTATAGTAGAAGTTAGGCAAGAGTAGAAACAGATCTAAAATTTGCAGCAATTATCACAGAAAGTTGCATTGCGATAGAGTTATTGTGCTAGTTATAACAATTGGTGGGCTTATTTAGTCTTCTGTGTAATTTTTTTCTTTCTGAAGAACATTGAATAGATCACCTGAGATTGATGATTTGCTGTTATCTACAACCAAGCTTTTTAGACACGGAATCCAGCTACCATGGGTGCCACTTAAGTGCCAAGGCCAAGACTAAAAATCGAGGTTAACTGGGGGGGGCACGTAAAAGAAAATATACAATGTACAAAACTTGAAAAATATTAAAACCAACATACCTAGTTAGAAAAATACTTTCTTGAAGATGGGCTTTTCTTTTTCTCTTATTAATTCAAATACAAACTTACATTACAGCAGAAGAAATATTTTTTCACAAATGATTATCTTGTGTTGAAAAGATTAGTGGTTTATTATTCTTAGCATGGTTTGTTGAACATAGGTGCTCCTCAAAACTTATATACATTAACTTTTGACGGAAAAACTTTGCTTGCTAAAGGAAACAGCAGTTCTTGCAACATTGCGAAATTTGTTCTTACATATTTAGACCAATGACCGAATTTTACGAGTAAATATTACTCCATTATATCTCTTATAATCTGGTCAAATTTTAAAATTTTTCCAAAAGATGGAATTCGGTCCCAAAGATTGGAGAATGGCACCCATGGCAATGACCTACATCACTAGAGTTACTTTGACACAATGCTTTACGTGCCAAAGACCAGTGGAGTCGATTATAACCACATTATAAAAACATTAAATTATAAAAGACTAACTAAGGCAGCTAAGAACAGAAAATACAATATTTGAACCAAACATATTAGGTAAAGGAGAAAATGAAATACAGAGTGTATGGTTCAACGTTATAATGTTAACTTGAAAAAATTAAAAACAAATGCTTTAAAGGACAAAAGTATTGTTTACCTTGCTAATTTGTCAGGATTGAGCAAGCGGTTGTTACAGACTTTTAAAAGGTGATTTTTCATATTTTGAAATAATTCTTCATCTGGATCAAACCGGTTAATGTGGTCGAAGATGGTTTCTAGCAGAAGCTGAAAACCAGAGTTAAATTTATGAATATTACCACCGTAACTCTGGCATATATGTACAATGTGTTTTGTTTTTTAAATATTAAAACACTACAGTAGTTTGTTTCACAGAAAATGCAGGTATGTGATCAAGAAATAATGCAAGACATAATGAAAGATAATAGGAAAGATGTGTGCTTCTGCAGTAGGGTGGGCCGAAAAAACACTTTTTTTTTTACTATAGCTATACACAAGAAAAGTTGCCTATCGCCTAGTTCAGCAAAATGAAAAAAGTTTCAAATCAATAAATATCTTCCATTTGTGCATCGCATTCAAAGTTTTGAAAAATGGCGAAACTTCAATGTTTTTCGTCGATTTTTTATAATTACTAAACTCATTTCTATCAAATCGCTATAGGTCCTAATGTGAAGTTTGGGAAAATGTGAAAATGTGAAGCATGAGAAACCCAAAAAAATGTTTAAATCAGTGATTTTTGAATATTAACTGTTTATGCATAGCATACGAAATGTGCTATTTTACCGCATCATGTGCCTCCGATCCCCTCCCTTTATTTCACATGATTAACCGATGACCAGTGGCTCATTCATTCATGTTGCTATGGAAACCTGTTCATCAGTTTGCCAAGTTGTTTTGTCTCTCAGTCAATCGCCAGCAGTTATTAATGACAGTAAACACTGGTAGATCCAATGGAGGGTAGGGGGGGGGTGATGGGGCGATCGGTTTGTTATGGAAAATGAAAAGTGCCCGACACTTGGCTAAAAATAGGAATCGGAAACAAATCACCATCCCCTCCCATTTGAGAGATTTCTGGATCCACGCTTGACAGCGAATTGTTCAAAAGGTGTTTTGACTTTGACTTCACCTATTTGTCGAGTTGTTGTCAGTGAATTGTGGTAAAATGGCCACATCCAAGAAAAGCACTACAAGAAAGGATTTGTATTGCCCAATATTCGGTAATCCAAGAGATTTTTTACTGAATAAGCTTCCTTATTATGAAGATGGCTTAAGGTGCTGCTTCCAAGAACGGTATGAGATGTCGCTACACTCCAACATCAAAAGGGTGAGTTTTTGTGAAGTGGCTGAAACAGTGGCTAGAAAGATTAAGTATTTGCATGAAAAAAGCTACTATTTCTGCAGTGTCCGAGTATAGGTAGTACAGCTAATCAGTAAGTACCATGACAAGTACTATAAGACAAGAAAATCGTACCACCGTGATATATACGAAGCTGCGTTCAAAACAAGATTGACTTCAAATGTGATTCTGCTCTGCTTTTTGATATAGCAGTGTGTAAATGTCATATTGTGGACTGCACTTGCAAAAAAAAAAATCTAAACTTGTGCGAGTACACAATTTAATAATAAATAAAATTTTAATAACAATAAAACAAATTGTCACTGTAATAAAGCCAACTGAATTCATGTAACTGAGTTACATTTAATTTTCATGCAAAGAAAGTATGGGTTGGGAAAGATTGGATGTGTTACAATCGGACCTAAATCCTTCAGTGGGCCGATCGGAGAAAAAACTGGCTGGCTGTGAAAAACTTTCACTGGTTTTCTCTCTTTGAACGTATTGAATGCCCCATTCCTCAAATTAACAGAAAAGTGCTGAGAAGGAATCAACTGCATCTACTTCATATTTCTGCCGCTATCAAATCAAGCACAATTTCATAAAATTTAGCAGCCCGTGATCCTGATTTGCTTTCAAACTCCAGACAGTTGACGATGACAAATAGGGTTCCCAGTCTATACATGAGCTTAGAAAAACCTAATGACGAAATTAGACAATTGATGTATTTTATTTTGAAATGTTACATGCCTCTCTGGTTCAAAATTAAAACCAGCAAAAAATTCACAGTCGGTCGAAGGATAGTTTTTGAAGTCACCAGAACATCATGGGAACCTAACCCAAAACTTGCTACAAGTCATCAACCCAGTAATTGAGCGAAATGCTTTTTTTTTTTGTTTACACCAAAAATTTAATTCTTGCAATGATCATGGATGGAAAAAGACATATCAGAGTATTGGAACTCTGTGGACTGTTTAAAGTTTAATCACTTTCTAAGGAAAAGATTATTTGAGACTTCACCACAACAAAACTCAACTTCGAGACAACAGACAACATTAATGACTCGGTGGGATAGTTGCAATATCTCTCCTCCTCCATTATTATGGAACGTCATGGATAAGGACATCAAAAATCTAATACAGACTGCCACACCACTGCAACCGGATTTCCAAAGCTTCCCTTGTCACACCTGGGCTGTTGAACTAGCAGTGACCTACATTTTTCAGAAAATTGATTTGTTTGTAAGATTTGGTTGTGAGGAAACGTAGAGCAAGATATAAGGCCTAATTTTCTGAATAGGAAGTTTCCTTAACTACCTACGGTTAAATAACGATGGAAAGTGATAACAAATTAAAGGACTTACGCTCAGCTTGTGATTGAATCCAGCAATCGTAATGACGAAGCCTTCTGATTGTGGGGCCACATGGTAATTTAGTTCTGCCATTAATGCCGGATAGGCTTCTTCGGTCAGAACGCTCGACAAGATCAAGATGAATAAGTCGGTCATGACCAATCTATGCAAACACAATATCAATGAGCATTAAAATCAAACATGGCAGCACATGATTAAACATACACTTCGCATCACTACAAACAACACAAAACTATTTGTAGTTTTGTCGTAAATTTTGTTATATTATTTATTATATATATATATATTATTTATCATTATATATATTATATTTTGTATTATATCGTATATTTCTACATCCCATGATAGTTCTACAGGTTAACTGGGGCAGAACCGACATACGATAACCACTAAACTATGATACATTCATCCACAACTAGGCTTATTGGGCTTCAACTTCAGCCTGGCATGTCAATAATCATAAACCACCAGAGTGCTATCATGAAACAGGGTTTCCACTCATAATGTAGAAAAAATTACCCCAAGTTTTTCTCTGATTTTTTCCTGACTTTTTTTGGTAAAATTCCCTGATCAATTTAAACAACTTTCAACCGAGCTCTTCAGTTAGGGGGGAAAATGGCTTCATGTTTGTAGGTGATTTAGCTATTCAAGACAGAGGTTAAGAAGGCCTTGCCCTGACTTCTCCAGATTTGAGCAAAGAATCTTTTTTCCCACACTTTTCCCTGACCTTCAGGGACGATTTCAAATTCCCTGACAATTCCAGGTTATATGAGAACTCTGATAAAATAAAATGAAGATTTACAAACAGTGATCGATTCGGGACTACCTATTCAAATTTCTAAAAAAAATACTCTCACTGTCTAGTTGTGTTTTATAATGCCAGGGCAGAAAAGAGCATGGCTGTGCCAAGGCCTATGATTTTCCCGAGAACTCCACACCACTGCCAGTTGGGAAATCAAGTCTCAGAATGCAGATAAGACGAAAACCTCATAGCAGACGTTCAGTACCAACAGAATTCGAATCCTGTATTTCCTGAATATACAAACGTGCACGGAGACAAACGTGTTAATTTTGCTTTGCCATATGACTCGTCTTTGCTGAAATGTATGCAAGAGAATATACAACACAAAATTGAAAACTTGTAGAAAAAAGGTACTTGAACAGAAAAACTTACCCTTCGACATCCTTGGAGAGTTCGGGTGTGCAGATAAGGCATCGAATGAAGGCTGGAAAAATAAAAAGTAAAAAGGAATCATTTCAGATCTTCAACTTCTATGAAAAGACAATGAAGATGCCTTCATGAATCAAAAAGCTTAAGAGGAATATCTGCAAACAGTTCAGATTGGTAGTTTTTCTAGTTCATCTAAAAATGACAAATGCTTGTGCTGGATAATTATTAAGAACTAAGAGAAGAAATAAAAGAAGCATGACGCATGTGCAAAATGAATGTTTCGCGATGAATAGAATTTTTTTAATTACAGTTTATCAATGGAAAAAGGCAAGAATGGTATTGTTTTCTCTTTTCAACATCATTTTTATTGTATTTCCTGCTTTCTTTTATGATTAAAGTAAGATTAATCTCTAACGTCTAAGAGCTCATAATATAGCGAATATAGCTAACGTCTACATTCTTTCTATCAAAAAATGTAAAATCAGCAAATGAATTGAATAAAACCTGTTAACCATCACCATACTTTAGTTCATATAATCTTGTTTATTAAATATTTGCTATGTGACTATTCATTTTTAATTACAAAATACTTGTTTCAAAAAATGAAGTTTATAATCCCTCAAGCCATACAAAAAATTCAAAATTAATTTTAAGAATTTAAACGAATCATTACCTTTAGGTGTTTTAAATTTGACGTCTTCCTTAAACCAAATGCAGCTGATGTCATCGTCAAGTATTTTCACGGGAATCTGAAGAAAAAAATATATATATACTCACAGCCGTTCTCTGAGAACACTAGCTCTCAACAGAGCACCGATTTGAAGAAACCTCGGCAGCGCTAATCCTTGTTAACTGGTGAGCCCAGCTTACCAAAACATCCAACCAACATGGTGAACTTAAGGCCAATTCCTCTATATTTCTTTCACCATACTACCCATACGTGTAATAACAGAGAGACCTCCATTCCACAATGGACTGAAAGACTCTGATGATACGGGCACTCATATTTCTACCCTTAAGCAAAAAGTCTCTCACATTTCACATGTATTTATCATCGTTATCCTTTGAGTTATTTCGGTTATTTTTGCTTTAAGACCATGTGGAGGAAAAGCAAGTTCTTTGAATGGTCATAAAAACTGCAGTTATGTGATAGTATTGGTAATAAAATAACTAGAAATTGTGTACCTTATTCACAGCTTCTCCATGATGTTTCAAATCAAAGTCAGTAGCTAAAATTGGAAACATAAAGAACATTAGTTACTTGTAGTTAAGACATCAATAAGCTATATTGATTCGTGTTTTATGGCACAAAATTAGCTAAGATTGTGTTGTGGCAAGACCTGCAATTTTTGAAGAAATCTGAAATTTCGTAACCTCGATAATCAATTGCTGAGGGTGGAGGTATCTATAGTAGGTAGGAAAAACAGCTCACATTCTGCACCATCATTTGAAATTACACCAGAGTTAGAAGTACGATATACAAATGTTACCACTACATCATCAATACCAGTTAAGTTACCAGTAGTTAAAGATGGCAGCACATACGACCCATATTCCTCTGCATATGTTTAACTACATAATTTAACTACATATTGCCCAAAGACAATTGACATCTATAGGCATGGTATCAGATATGGGAGGGGAGGTGCTTAAGTGTGGTGACAAGTTTTGAACTCCTCAAATTTGAAGTGAACTTTCCAAAATAATCCAAAAAAGTGATCTTTTACTTAAAAATTTTTTTAGATACTGATCAAAAGTGAATAACCAAAAGTTAACTTTAACTTGTTCACTACCAACCTTCACATACATGTGACACAGCCATTTCTTACCAGAGCCTGACGTCACATATATGTGACAGACGTTTTTGGTCAATTCACTAAAGAATGTTTAAACGTGTTGCGTTTTGAGCAGAATTATTAAGTTCTAAAATGGTAAAATGTATGAAGACTATACTTGGTCTGCGATAATATTAGATTGTTTAGAAGTTGTTCAATGGTTGAATAGGTCAATTCAGCAGGGAAAGTAAAATTAAGTTAAGCAAGTAAATTTAAAACGCAATACATTTTGTGAAGCCAAATTATTAAAATTGTTACGCAAGTAGCTAGAAATATGTAAACTATACAAATATCATTGCATTGCATAACTTTTAACAAAATCATATATATATTTCAATTAATGTCATATAATTCTGAAAAACATCTTGGTCTGTGATGGACGTCCCCACCCCCAGGAGTCCCCGGTAACAAAGGGGTTAAAAAAAATTAGAAAATTCAGGGGCCCTAGGCCTGGGCCTTGTCCATAATTGGGCCCTGTATACAATGCACATCTTATTCATTCTTTTATCCTCACGTATACAGTTATCACCCATTTGACTTTCAAAACTTAACAATCTCAGCAGGCAATTCATTGGAGCCCTTTATAAACCATGTGGTCCAATTTAGGACAAGTTTTTTACCTCCCTCTCCCTTGCTGATCCAACCATGCTTTGTTTAGAAAAACCTCTTCACTTTGTTAACTTCACTAATCAATCGGGCATTTCACTCGGGGAACTATCAAACAACTTTTTTAAACAAATGTGATTTGTTTGAGTCTTACGGCACAAGGATAGCAAGGGCTACAACACTCTTGGTCTCCAACTACCAACAAACTGGCAAACCCCTTAGGTTTGCTACCTGTTTCTCATCTCCAGCGATCCCTTGTTGCTGCCCTCCTAGCCTTTCTGGCTGATCTAGATCGGTATCCCGATTCGTTCCCCTGCCTCCATATCCTCTCATGAAAATCCACTGCCTTGTAGTGGCACTTATGCTTGCTGTCTCAATTAGGCTTCTGACCGAAAAATTCCCCCCTCTTCTTTCTACAACCATTTAACCTCTATCTATAGCTTCTGTTGGGAGCATCGTACAATGTACTTCCTGCCAGAGAAAACTGCCGCCTTCGGTGGCCACCCTTCTCAGCAACTCTTCTGAAAAACTTACTACTACTACTACAACAACAAGGGTCATGCTTGTACAAATCATGATTGTGCAAGTCATGGCTGCAGTTTTCTGAGAAACCTGAACCACTTAAGGAACCAACCAATAAGAAATTAGTAAGTGTTATTTTCTTCCGACACAGTTGGGAATCAAACACGGGATAATTGCACGATAGACAAACTAATTACCACTGCACACAGATGTGGACAGGGCCACAGATGAAATATCTACATGAAGTTGTTTTGTTTTACAGTGCCATGACAGTTAAGGTCAAAACATAGGAGAACCTATAGTTGTGCATGAAATCTGAACTTCTGTTGCCTGGGGAAACTAATAAACAGCACACATTCTTCAGTACGATAGGCACTGAATTTGGGTTAACAGTAAAAAAGATGAACATGGTACTATTACACCACTGTAGACCTTTTATGGAGTATTTTCAGAACGAAGAAAAAAAAAGACACGTGACACTATCATATCAGTTGGTTGGTTCTATTTTTATGTCACAAGGACAGTAAGGGTCATTCTAAGCCAACTGTTGTATAGGAATAGGTTAGATCATGTGGACATGTTACTATACAAGGTGTGCACATCTTTTTTCCAAAATTTTAAACGTTTTCCATTTGAAGCTTTTCGGATCAGGGATATGTTCAACCTGTGTTATGGCTATCAAGGCTGAACAAATTGTGTCAAACTGTACTCGCCAGACCAAAATGGTGTTTATCTAACCGAAAAAGGTAACCTTAGGATCTGGTAAGATAAGAAATTTCTTATTGACCAGTGGTCAAAAATCTAGTTGCAACCAGATTTATCAAGACTTGGTCATTACCACTATTAATGCCTTTCAGTTTTCTTGCCAAGAATGTTACACAAGTATGGTACACATGGAAAAGTATATTATTTCAGTATACTTACCAAGAAATTTGTTTGGCTCTGGCAAATAAAGTTCAGGATTCTCAACCATGTCTACAGAAATCCAAAAGAAAAAATCCCATTAAAAAAAAAACATGTGAATGAATGAGGAATTTGTATGTGAAATCAATTATAGTATAATTACCATACTTCAGACTTGCCAACACATCGAAGCAGCAGAAAACTGGAGCATCATGGTGTTACTAATGTGTAGCATAAAATAGCACACATGGGCTATTTTTATTTGATTATTTATTATTTATTTTGTTTATTTATTCTTTATTTTGTATTGCCTGTTTGACATAAAGGTAACATCCACAGACATGTTGTCAAATGTTTTTAATACATCATAACTTACTTGTAGCCAGGGTTGGGTATTGGACATCCGAAATTAGCTTTGGACAAGACACATGTATGAAACTGGTTTTTACCATCCAAAAGTGTCTAAAACCTAAAACTGTCAAAATATGAAAAACATCTTCATGTGATATTTTTGTATTTTGACAGATTTTCCCAATTTTCAATGTATTTTTCTAAAATTATACAGATTAAAAGAAAACAAAAGAAAAAAAATAATAATAGACTAAAAACTTCTTTTTTTTATGAGGAGAATTTTCAGTTTTAAACACTACCGTTAGGTTGCTGTAACAAGAAGCTAAGTATCTGATATTTGAAACCAATAAATATACACCATAAAAATTTCAAAATCAAATTAGAAAGTTGTGTTTTCAATAAGAAAGAAAACTAATTATTGAGTGAGAAAATATTCAGTTTAGAAATTACTGGTTCCCAATTTTTATTATGCAAATAATATTGCTTTTACTGCGGTAGAACATCATACCCTCAAAGAATTGGTTTTAGCTCTGTGCTCAGGATATAATCCACAAAGTTGTAAACATTAGGAAAGTAACTTTTAGATATAGTGTCTGCAGAAGTTACAAACGGAACCAGGCAAAACAAAGGCAAAAAGTCGCCATGGTCGAAAATGGGCGAAGTAACATACACAACGATTCTATTATTGCAACTTGTATTCATATTGAGGGGAAGTCTTATTTTTGGATGCACATACAAAAAATGCATAGTGTTATAGAGATGTTCTGCAGTCTGCTGTTGCAAAAGCAAAGAAAGAATATAATTGTGATGTAATGGTTGTGGTCACTGATAATGACAGTTATGTAGGGAACAAAGGAACTTCTGTGAAAGGAAGATAACAACTTGGTGATGTATAGATGCAGTGCTTGTTATTTACAACTACTAGGACATAACATCAATTTCAGTGCTAAAGAACATGTGCAGATTCAAAAATTTTTCCTGAAGCGCTACCATATATACCTAGTACAGTACTCAATGCAATTAATAATTCACTGAAGCCCCAGTTGCCAAATGATATAAGACGGAAGAGACAACTGACTTGTATTGAAACCTTTCTGCGCAATAGAGAAGCATATCAAAAAATAGTTGAGGAACATGAAAATGGCACATAAAGACTTAGCCATTATTATAAATATAATTTATATAAACACGCTAAAGATGCAATGAAACAAAGTGGAACCAGTTACTGTTTTACTGGACTTTATAAAAAGACAATACTATAACTCATGAAGCCTGCACATGCAGGCCTGCAGCTAGGATGAAGGGGCAGCCGCAAGGCAAGAAGGCACACAGGGATTGTTCTAAACATATAAATAGCTCAATGGGGCAAAAGCATGAAGTAACTGGGGCCATGGCCCCTGCTTGGCTACAGGCCTGCATACATGGCTCATGTTGTTGAAAAACGAGTTTTTATGGCTCCGGATTCAGGAAATTACAAAACTAATGGATCTTGCCATGAAACATTTAACTTCGTGACCTACTTGCTAAATCCAAAATATATGGTAGAAGGTCTGTCTACCAAGCAAATAATAATAATAATTATTGCGCATTCATGGCTGGTAAACAAGTATCCCCCAACAGCATTCACCTTTTGATTGCATATGAAGCTGAAGTTGTGCCTTTTCCTCCTACTTCACTGCATCTGGAAAAAGTGTGTCCAATCAGTCACATTGGAAAGCAGTAGGAAAAACACTAGAAACAGGAGGATTTTCAAAAGACTATCGACAAAATATTGTTTTTCGACCTTCATGTTCTGCATTGATTGAAAGAATATTTTCCAACTTTGGAGTAATACATTCAAAACTCAGAAATCGTCTAGGCACAAACACAGCAGCTAAACTGGTTATGTGTTATCGGATGTTAAGAGGGCCGATTGTAGTTGATTATTAATATTTCTCTTATACTACATACTTATTTCTGTAGTGTTTGCAATTTCATTTATTTATTATTATTTTATTTTTTTATTTATCACTTCCATGCTACTTTTCATTTTCATGTATCACTTCCATGTCACTTTTCATTTTTTATAGTACAAATCTAAAATTTGAAAATAAATCCGATATTCAACTTGATGCATATTCTATTTCTTTAAATGTATCAGTCGTTGTCATCAATAGTTGTATAGGGCCATTCCATAGTGACTAACGTAACATTCAGAACAAAAATATAGATTTCAACGAATTCTGCAAGTTTAATATTCCTTATTCAGCTAAGATTATAAGTTTAAATCATTGGCTTAAGTATTACTTATTGTGTGTCACTGTAAAAGTTTTTCCAAAGCTTATAAAACTACTTTTTAAGCAAATTTAGTTTGTGTGACTAACGTAACACAAATGCAACCTATGAATATTACATTCTTTTTTAACAGTCACTTTCTCTGAAAGCAACTGCCTTTCAAATTCAATTCAAATGTGTATTTCATAAATCACACATGTATTTTTAATTTTTATTAAGAAATTACACTTTCCATCTTAGATTTCTTAAGTAATTTTTTTTTATAAAAAATGGCATATGACTAACATAACCTTTGATTTTAGCAGAGTGTAAGTTACACAAACAAGGTCCGTGCTGTTCTGGTTTTGTGATACAATTTATTACATTACCAGAATGATAAAAAATATACTACACATGTCGCTTAATATTGTTTAAGGATTCTTTTGTTCGATTTGTAAAACATTTCCGATGATGTCCATGTTTTCTTTTGAAGCTGAAAATGGCATGGCCATGAAGAATAACTGGCTCCCAAATTATGAATATTTTCTGAATTCCCTGAATATCATCCGATCTTGACCATTTAAAAGACTCTCAGACATCTGCATAAGGAATTTCATCCTACATACATCTCTTGCCTCTTGGCTGATAATGCATCCAATATACCAGTTGCCGTCGTAGTACACAACATACTTCTCCTTTTCAATTTTTTCCCAATCAGTCATGGATTCATCAGTGCCTCATCTTCTGGATGCAACTGAACTTCATCTGAATGCGACTAGTCTTCATCTTACTCATCTTCATTTGGCTTATGTCCTTTTAATCTTATTTCACCAGAATCCATTGAAACTACATCTCCGATGTTACGATATAGAAGAATTTTAAGGTATCTAGTTTTTACAATAATCCTTACAGCTTGAATTCGTCTTACAGGCTGAAGACCTTCAAACAAGTTATCAAGATCTTTTGCATTCGTCATATCATCTTCGGCAACAAAAAGGCATGTGATTTTAAACTGTTCCCCATTTAATTCCCTTCGTTTCCTTGCTTTCTGCACAACGTTAAAGAAATCCTTCGAACTATTTCGTGCTTCTGAAGTACTTTCCTCTGCACCAAGCTCTTTAAGGTGGCTCCTACCCCATCGTGCGGTCCTTTTCCATGATAAGACTCCATAAAATTCCATGATAAATACTTCTCATATGTGGCCAGCGTTGCCATAGAAAATCTATTCTTAAAGTGATATGCTGCCCCATCTGTCCATAGACTCACTGTAGTAACTTCTACATGCATTGTACCGGAAAAATGGTTCAAAATCCTCTTGTTAAAGATACTGATTTCATGAGCACTATGTTTCCTTGTATTAGGCACAACAGCGTACACTTTTACTTCAACCGTAGCATCAGGCGAAGTTTTGTAGTAGATTATTGCTATATGTATATATATCTCTTAACATGATTCTCCGTCTGCCAGTGTAACCGAATTACCTCATACAGGTGCGTAATATAATGGTTCTCGGCAAAATCTGTTTGTAGAATGTTTATAGTTACAGGCTGTAAATGTTCCTTCTGCTTCTTCAACTCTATAACCTGACCGATAACCAAACATTTTTTTACGCTATGTGTGTAACAATTCAACCAAGCCTTCATGGCCTACAGATTTTGACTGAAGCTTTCCCCCTTCCTGTTGATTCATCAGTTTATACCTTTTCTGCAAATAATTAAATTTCACAAATAAAAATTTTCAGCTTGTCTATACATACAGAGTCTATTTGTTGCATACAGGCAGAGTTGATGCTGCAAACCACACAGTTAATGAGTTTGTGTGTCAAGGCTGGTTTATTTTTCCAGTTGCAGGTTTTAATCAGAAGGTCCAGTTTTTTTCAATAAACACAACAACAAACCTATTGATCTTTAGATCTAATTAGCAAAACTTCTGAAGGATTATTCTCACAGAATTTAAAAAGACCAATTTTCTCAAAAGGATATTCTGTAAACATGCGGTATGCCTCCTCGAGGTTATACATCAAAAGACGCTTCTGTTGTTTTCTTCCCTGGTAATTTTGTCCCAAACAGTAACAACATACTTTCTTGTGAGTTGGCGTAAAATGTGATCTTCTAAGAATGATCCATTGACAACTTCAACAGCCTCTTCATGTAATCCTTCTAATCTCTTAGTTACTGCAGCAACTAAAACAGTAGTAGCCATACCTACTCTTTCTGCAATATCTTGAATAACAGCCAGTTTCTTTCGAGGACTGTGCGGGAGAGCAGACATAGCTCTTTTTAATTGCTTTTCATAACTCTACCTGCTACTGAATGTTGATTCCCTAGGTGGTGGTATAGGAGCTCCTTCAGCTGAAAACTCCCTTGTTTGCTTTTTGTCTCACCCACATGACTCTCATTCTGTTCTTCCAGGCTTCAAGTCCTTTGTCTTGTACTGCAGCGTTTCCTTTCCAATCTTCTCAAACTTTCCGCATACTCTTAGCATCTTAGCAGCTTTCTTTTTATCTTTCTCTTTCTTTGCATTACTTTGTCTGGCTCTGCTATCCCTCTTCCTCTCTCTGGTGTGGTTTTTACCATGTTGTCTATTTTACCTGAATAAAATAAAAACATTAGTAAGAATTTACTTACAATTTTAAATTTTCAGACAACACTAAATATTGTATACTTCAGAATTCAAAGGTTTTTTTTTTTTTCAAAATATAGGCGACGAGAAACAAATACCCAAAACCCAGGATGGTTCTGGGAGGGGGGGGGGATTAGAGGGAAAAAGTAACATCGGGTAATACAACTATTCAGAAAAAATATCGTATCCCCCAGATTCCCGGA
>QLNU02014802.1:135764366-135795768 GCA_006491805.2 Dysdera silvatica
CAAATAGCAACTCTCCCCCATCGAGTAATACCTTGTTTTGAAGGTCTCAGCGAGAAGAAAAAAATGACTTTTACAGTATGGTGCTACGACGCCCATAGCACCAACAACATGTCCGCAAAGTTCAAAATCGACCTTTATTCTCCTGGCTTTTGCTGACGCTAGTAAGGCCATAGGCAAATGACGAAAACTGCAAAATGTGGAGCAATGTATCTTCTATCAGCGAAAATTTTAGATTTCGTGTTAAACCATTGGGGAAAGTTTCAAGGATCACTTAAAATATCAATATTCTAACCCTCAAAAATATTAAAAAAGAAGTAAAATATTAAAAAAATAACAAAATAGAAAAAAGAAAGAAAAGAAGTTACCTTTTAATGAAGTAGCTGCTCAAACTGAAGGCCTTACACTTCTTGGTAGATATAAAGCTGGGTCTCAAAGCTTTCTCTGAGTTTTTGAAAAGTGCGATGAGAAATTTTATGGCACTCATACCATATTCTTTGGTGTGGCACATTTATATTTTCAGTTGGAAGTTCGTAAACTATTGATTTCAAATGATCCCAAAGTTAAAAATCCAAGTGTGTCACATCTGGGCAACGAGGTTGCCATTCCATGAACCCATGACAGCCAATCCACCTTCTTGGAAATTTGTTATATTGTAAAAGGATGACATCCGTTCAGTGACTAAGTGGATAAGCCAATTCTTCAAAGTATGTTTGTATAAAAAGGAATACTTTTTGTGAGGACGCGTGGGTGATTTCAAACAACTATTATTGCCATGGAAATATTTGAGCTTTTGAGGGTTAGAATATTGATATTTTTAAGCGATCCTTGAAACTTTCCCCATTGGGCTACATAAAATCTAAAAATTTGTCTGATATTTGTCACATTGCTTTATATTCTACAGTTTTCTTCATTTACCTATGACCTTACTAGAGTGAGCAAAAGCCAGAAGAACAAAGGTCGATTTTGAACTTTGCGGACACGTTGTTTGTACCATGGGCGTCGTAGCGCCATACTGTAAATGTCATCATTTTTTTCTCAACGAGACCTTCAAAAGAAGGTATTACTCGTTCGTATTTGCCATTTGAAATTTTGGAGTTGGCCCCCGTGGGGCGCCCCCTGGTGCTGAGGGTGAGTCGCGACACAGAACAAAAATTATTTCCTTTTCAACAAGCAACTTTCCCGAAACGACGTTTATCTGCCTGAACCCACCAAAAAATTAACAAGTTGGGGACTGACTTTTGAATCACCCTGTATGTAATAATAAATGCTCAATACTGTAATATGAAACAAAATAATGCAATACCTGTTCTTGAAACTGAAATGCAGTCCTATTGACAATTTCTAATTCTTTAAAATATCTCTCTTCGGGACCATGCTTCTGAATCATTTTCATATATTGGAATACCGTTGTGATAACCTGAAACAAAATTACATGCATGTATGAACATAGTGGTATGATTTGCCACAAGTTTTACAAGTTTAGAAAACCAGTGGTTCTTAACCTCTAGTCCACAGAACCCCACGAGTCCTCACAAGGGGTCGGCAAAGACTTAAAAAAATCTTAGCCTAATGTTATTTACTTTAAAAATGAACATACAAATCTGTTTGAATAAGAAAGAATCAAAACTGAGAATTAGGCTTTCAAATATTAAACCCGATATAACAATACTTGTGAAATTCAGCACCTGCCTTCTCATTAAGAAATCCACTGTTTCGTGTTGGTATTATTAGATTTTAAATTTTGAATGTAATTATGTTCATGCACATATTATAAGATGCGAAAAAAAGTATGGATTTATTTATATATCCCCCCCCCCCCACTTCTTTCCAAATTTGACGACCATAAGTTTTGGAGGTCCACAACACACAAAAACTTCAAAGTGGGTCTTTGGTACAGAAAAAGTTACGAACAGCTACCCTAAACTACAAATACGTTAACAATTGTTTTATGCGAATTGAGTCCAGTTTACTGTTGTTCATGCATATGAAGGGTTACGCATCTCGATTGTAAAAAGAGAATGCAGCAATACTATTTCAAAGGCTGATGTGCTGCTACATATATATATAAGAACACATAACCTTAATCAAATAATGGCATACCCTAACATGGATATGAAACCTTGCAAATAATTATGGCCAGATAGTGCACCTGAACATGCATTGTGCATGAAGACCAGGTACTGATTACAAAGTGGAATTCTAGCTCTCTACATAAATTTGCATATCGTATACATAGTCCTGTGAATGAAGCAGTTTCGAAGTTATGAATTCAATCTTTGCACCAATCATTCACAACCTCATGATATGTCTGGTAAATACTTCGGCCTTCTGATGGGTATACATCTCAGTTCACGAAGGTGTATATACTTGATGGACTTGCCTTGTTAATGAGTTTTATGACGCAAGACTAACAATGGTCATGCTTTGGCAGGACCTACAGTTTTATAAGAAATCTAAACCTCTCAATGTTTAAAGAACTAACTTCTGATTGGAGTGACCAGGTAAGTTTGTTTTTTGTTTTTTTGGTAGAGGCTGTGTTGGAAGTTGCAAACCTAGGACGCATGCCACAGAACAAAGACGATACACGAAAGCGACCTGGGAACATAGTCACAAAAGCAGCATTCGATGACAGGAGGTCCCACCTCGAAACATGTCCCATATTCAGTTCAGTTGCATACTTTCATTCCTATCGTACGATATAATAACATGCTTTTTCTATTACAACAGATTAAATTTTCACTTTCAGAACTTTCTACTAGCCCATAGAAATTAATCATGAGGAATTACAAAACGTGGAATTCATTAATGAAGTTACTGAAAGGATAAAATTCGTTTTCAATTAATCGCACCTCTCTATGAAACAAATATTTTATTTTTTATTCCATTACTTCACATTGATGACGCATTCCTTCTTCAGTAAGTATTACTAGGACAGTAAATAAAGATCCCGTTGTGTTCATTTCATATCCAGCCTCCTCTTCATTTCCCGCTATAACACTTGTAGCCCAGCACCTAAAATATGTCATATGCAATCAAAATGTAAATATACTATTATGTATATTTAATTAACATATTTAAATGAAGTATACAACTTCAAAATTTATTTATGTCAAAACTACAATAGCTAGAAAGTTACACACACACACACATATATACAGGGTGTCTCAGCACCAGGGTTACAAACTTCAAGGGGTCATAGTACTCATCAAGGTGAACGATAATTGTCATAGAATCTAAAGTCGCAAACCACCCACAGCGCCAGTTCTAAAACCGTCCAGCATGCACAAATATTTACAACCAGTGCATGAGAAGCGCAACATGCTTTATCCTAATCATCTATGCACTTGATCAGCTGACCTGAGTAGTATCTGGCGCTCTTCACGCACTGATTGTCAATATTTGTGCATGCTGGACGGTTTTAGAACTAGCGCTGTGAGTGGTTTGCGACCTTAGGTTCTATGACAAATATCATTCACCTTGATGAATACTATGACCCCTTAAGGTTTGTAACCCTGCTGTTGGGACACCTTGTACATATATATACATACATACACATATATATACAGGGTGTCTCAGCACCAGGGTTACAAACTTCTAGGAGGGGTAGGGTACACCTAGATGACTCGGAATCACATAGCAATCTAGGTTGGAAATGACATGTGCATGCGGTAGTGCACGCAGAGAACACAAGGAAAGG
Organism: Dysdera silvatica; assembly: GCA_006491805.2. Lineage (NCBI taxonomy): Eukaryota > Metazoa > Arthropoda > Arachnida > Araneae > Dysderidae > Dysdera > Dysdera silvatica. The sequence goes on from QLNU02014802.1 coordinate 135,768,064, forward strand.
ACACCAAAGTGAATATGAGATTTATTATTTACTGTGCATCAACAAAAGTAACATGGTCAACAACACACAGGTCAGAGGAGGTGTTCAAATTGTCGTCCATGAGTTGTGATCATGGTGTCTACCCAAATTCTATTTCAAACTTCCCTGACTTTTCCACAGACCAAATCTTAATCGATTTCCAGTCACTAATTACAGTAAATAACACACAACGCATTAAAATTTGTGTAAACAAAATAAGTTTAAAGACCATAAAATCCATTAATGCATTACCCAAAGCCATTTATAACTCAATTACAGTGAATTTACAAATTCAAAAGCTGTATTAAAAAGTGTATTTCTTTACACTAAAAACTTGCATTAATTAAATATTTACAGCAACATTTTCATTTGGCCCTTTTCAAGTTCATTATAAAAGTTTAACTATATAATCGCAAAGCTGATGCTTCATCTTCTATTCTATTTAAAGTGTGTATGAATATAGACTATAAGGCAAAGGAGATTGGTATGATCAAAATCTCTTACAGATTAGAAAATTTAGCTAAAAACACTTTTTGTTTTTCAAGTTTTAGTTATATATTTGGCAAACATTTTCTCCTGAGAAATATATGGGCTTAATAATTTTATATAAATTATATTAGTTTTGGTGCAAAATAGTAACTTTTGGAAGAAGTTTAGTCAAAAGTACAAGTTTTTCAAAATTTTCAGTATGCAATGTGGTACGAAAAGCATAGTTCAGAAAAATTATTTTAATAAGTTATTTATTATAACAATGAATTTCCAATTTTCCTGACTTTGGCCTTTGTATTTCAAATTTCTCTGACTTTTCCCCATAGGCATACACGGAAAGTCTGTGAGGCAGGGTTATGGGATCAATGCGGGGGGAGGGGGTTGCAGAGCTACAACTCGCATATTCCTATGTTAAATACACAAAATTTCATTGCAATGGGGGGTTACAACCTCTATCAACACCCCCTGAATACACCAATGCTTTTCCCTGACTTTTCCAGGTTTTCCAGATTGGTAGACACCCTGTGTGATGCAGGCTTCACATCTTCGGTACATGGAAGCCTGGACATCCTTGAAGATCCCGGGCGTGTCTCAGACTTCCCCAGCTGCTACTGCGATGCGTGCAACCAGGTCCTCAGCACCATCAATGAGGGGTGTCATACACTAGTGACTTCATATGCCCCAGAAGTAGTAGTCATCAAGACATGATAGATCCGGCGATCGAGCAGGCCAATGCACCAGACCACCACATCCAATCCACTGTTGGCCAAATGTGGCATCTAGGTAATTACAAACACCATGGCTGAAACAGGTGGGGGCCCCATCGTACTGGTACCACATTGAATGTCGCATCAATGTAGAAACATGTTCATCGTTCAACAGTTGTGGTAGCACTTGCTCCAGGAAGAGCAAGTAGTTTGTACCTGTAAACCCGTGCATGTGCAACGCTATCTACCGTGTGTGGAAAGCATTTGCGACCCAGCATTGCTATGTGATTCCGAGTCGTCTACCCCTCCTAGAAGTTTGTAACCCTGGTGCTGAGACACCCTGTATATATTTTTTTCAATTACATGGTAATGAAGTTTTTTTCCACGTAGTTAAATTGTCTCCATATGAATTCCATTGTTCCTTAGGATAGAGTTTAAAGAAGTCTAGTTTTATTCACATTCACTGCAAAATGACAGAAACAATGAGGAAGATTTCGTTAATGGCCACATTAAGCATATCAAGAGAAGTTACATTTATGTTGTATACAATGTCCTTAATAAATCTCCAAATAAAGAAATCACATGGGGTATTGTAAGGAGAATGGGGTGGGCATTTCGTCAGACCATTGCCCTGAGAAATGTTTTATCTGAACAGCTTTGAACATAGAAAGACCAATGGGTAGGTGCACTATTTTGCTGAGAAATGATGTTTGCGATATCCTGGATTGTAAAATTGCAAATTGTTCCAACATGTCCAAATACGTTGCAACAGTAACCATGTTTTCAGCAACGGAAAGGGGTCCAACAAGTCTCTCTACCATTACATCACACCGAACGTTAACCTTGGAGCTATCTCTGTCTCTCTCTTGTTCTATAACCACATGGGGATTTTCAGTGCCCCAGATTCGACAGTTATGCTTGTTAACTTCGCCGGACACATGAAAAGTTGGCTCATCGTTGAAATAAAGCCTTGAAAAGAATGTGGGTGCTGCTTCAATTAAATCACCACTGTTTTCAGTTTCTTTTACATTCTACGTATACACGTGCACTGTTTGTCACATGGAGACATTTTAACCCCTTAACGATCGCATAATTTTCAAGAAAACAGTAAAAAAAGTGCCTACTTCTTTGTTCAAGAAAATTGTATAAAAGTAAGTGTACGAAAAATATATGTATTCATTTTTAATTTTTGGAATTCTTTTTAGCTTGAAATCTAAAATAAAAGTAAGTACATTATATAAGTATATTTTCCAGATATAAGAAATGGATTGTTTTTAATCTTTTTGGTACGTTACTTTTTAACACTCCAGCCCGGAAATATCACGGGCACGAGAAATAGAGGGCGAAACCTCACCCGTAATTTTGACGGGAGCGAGAAGGAAAGGTTGAACTATATAGAAAAGAACATTGACTGTTGTTTAAAAACATAACTTAAAAAGAAATTAACTTTCTAGCTATTGTAGTTTCGATGCAAATAAAATTTGAAGTTGTATACTTCTTTTATAAACACCCTGTATAATGCATCATATGTATATTTCGTATTTTTCAAATACTTCACAAAATATCATTTTATTTACATAGATAATACAATTAACATGAATAAAATTTCTGGTATATAAACAATATGAAAACAAAAGAAAATGCATGAAAGGAAATCAAAGAAAAGAGAAATTTTTAGACAACATCGACTATTAAATAAGCTTATAACAGAAGATAATGTAAAATAACAACCTCTTCTTCAAGTATGCCAGAATGCTTCCTTTGCCTTCATGTCCGAGAAGAAACGCAAGATAGCAAAGAGGTTTAGACCTGTAAACAAAATGCATTGAACACTTAAAGTGCATTCATATTATTTTTTTTTTAGTTTACAAAGTAAATCTAATATTAATAAACAAATTTTAATAAACATTTATCGAAGACTTGGAGGAATTTTTATGCAAAATTATGGAGATCAAATAACTGTATTAAAAGATTAACACAGAGTGATATCTGAACAAGATGTTTCGAGAAATAGCTTAACAGTTCATGATCCGGTTTTTCTTTCAATTATTGAACCCAGGACTACTTAGAGCTATTGCATCAATTACAGGTCATTTACCAATATTTATGAAACAAGAACTAATTTGTAACAACATTTATAATGTTAAAAATTTACTATTAACATTTCTATGATTAACGTCTTTTTAACCCATTACATTATATTTATGAAGCTTCAACCACAGCTGTTCTGTAAAGAAGAAAAACAGACTGGCCTGACCCAGAATCGAATGGAGTACCCCTCTGTAAGAATCAGGGTGCTATAACCAACCTGACTATGGGAATATATGAGAATGCTTTTGTCTTTCTCTTCATAGTTAAAGTTTATAGGGTATTATCACCTTTCACACATGTAACATAATTGTCGAATATTTGTTGACACATAAAACCAGGTGGATAAGGTTTTTTTATAATTTGTCATAGGAGAGGTTATTGTTGTGGCATCCACATTCACAAAATTTAAACGTTACAAAACTATTTACAAAACAGTTAGTTTGAGCTCTGTAAATGTGAATAACAAAATATTATTCATCGCCAATTCCCCCATGAAAAATCATAAAAAAAATATTGCCCCAGTGGTTTTGTACGTTGACCAGTATTTGGCAACTGTGTTAGCTATGCAAATGGCAATACTATCTCATAAACTAATATTCCTAGTTTTTAAGATAACTTTATAAGCAATATACTTACTTGTAATGTTTCATTAATGGTGGTAGTGCCCAGGTTATGTAAAGTCGGTCCATTGTCTGCACTGGTACAACTGTAGAATGGAATATATATATGGAATTAAAAACAAAAACAAAACCCCCCCCTTCTTCGTTTTACCTACTTCCGCTATACCTACATTTTGCACATTTTCAGCATTGTTTAATCATTAAACAATACACAAAATGCCAGAACCCTCAAAAAACAATAGCGGTTTTGTATGTTTGATGTCCAGAGTGTCCAAACACTATACTATAGGTTATCTGGGATAGAACACTGACAGCTTTACAGAACTACTGAACCACAATACATTTACACATAAAACTACAGGCTTCAAGGGGTAGAACCTAGCTCAGATGGTCTAAAAGCGGCATTTTGACCACTGGGCCATTGAAGTACCACTAATAGTGGTTATGTGTGCCATAACATAGATAATAAGTAAAAGGAGAGCCATTTAAACTTCTCAAATAAAGGCATAATAACTATAACAACAGCTATTTTAAGCTCACGATTGGGGCTTCAATCCAATGTAAGATTTTTGAAAAGTTATTGACGTCACTGACTTCATAGCTTCTATACTTAATGTATTGTGACCCAGGACTGCCATGGGTAATCTACTGTCTAACGCTGGCAAGTTGATACCCACGAGTTGGTATATTATTTTAACTTGAAACGGTTGATTAATTCAAATAGGGTATGGGTAGCAACATGATGACTTTTGCTTATGAAGTTTGTGCAAAACCTGCCCTGGCCATTACATTTGGCAAATAATTGTTGAAAATCCAGTTATCCATTGCATAACCGCCCCAACTCCGCTAAAAAGAATTTGCTTTAATTGACAGTTTCATTCAAGCTTATTCCCTCAGCATTTCACTATAAGACAAAAGAAAAGGGTTAAGTGGATGTCACAGTAGAAAAAGTGGCAAACATACCATTTGGATCAAACAATAATATTAATCAACGTTTATTGGCGTAGTGATACCAGCGCCGATGTTATGGCGTGATTAGATGGTGAAACGTTCGAAAGAAAATAAATATTTCTGCGTTCGGTGGGACCTGAACCCACGACCTTCCACTGGCCGGGCAGAGGCTCTACCCAGTGAGCAAGTTATACAATATAGTATAGCAAGTTTATATAAATAAATATCATTTGAATTCACAGACAACTTTATGCATAGTAGGCAAACACGTTACCACAATGGCACTGTAGGGTCAAGAAATGATGGAATCATGTTAAAAATCGGTAACTTTTGTAAACCTGGATTTGCATACTTTTTTTTACAATTCTGCCTCACAGACATGTGTTTATATTTTTTTACACTCCAAGGCTAGGTTAAGGGTCATTTAGGAATGGACTTCAACGTCACCTCCAAATCACAATAGATTTGAAGGCAACAAATCTTCTCGTGAATTGAGCCCAGCCCAAACAGTTTGAATGGGTGTGGTCATAACGACAGAGTGGTGGCCCAAAAATCCCTAATCTATTTAATGCACTGGATACCATGCGAGTTACATTTATCTCATACCGTGTTTGGTTAAGAGGTTACAAGAACTAAATGCAAGTCCAACTATAGATTGGATTCTATGGCCCATACATGTTACATTGGTTTTAACGTTCCACGAGTTGTATGCAACTCACAAAAAAAAATTGTGTTTGAATATTCTTTAAAAACTGATGAATTTATTGCATTTTTAAAAGAAATCAACAATAAAAATATATGACCCCATAAGTAGCTCAATTTCTCTAATTTGGCAACCATGTAAAAATATTCAGCATGTCACATCAGATGTATTTCACATTCATTACCCAATATACATGCTACAGACAACTCTTGATTATCCAAGGTAATGTGCAATAGCGTGACTACTACAGATAATCTAAAAATCAGAAAATAATGGTAGGAATATTGAATAAACATTAAAATTTATAAACTGCACATTATTATTAAAAATATGTATACAAAATATAGCAAAACCAGAAGCTGTGGGGAGGGCGATTATGGAAAGAACAAAAAATGAAGTTTCGGGAGGGAGGACAATAGGCTTTCCACAGATGTTGCAAGAACATACAGTAACAGCAGTGGCGTGCTGATAACCCTGCAAGGCGGGGGACCTCCTTTTGTCATCGTTTATTTTCCATAAAATTTGTAAGTAAAAAAATATTATTACATTTTTTAGTTAATAAGGATTTTTTTTAATCTTTAGGTAAAATATAAAATAAAATGAACGGTTTCCAACTGTGGCAAACTCTTTACGTGTATTTATGTGTTTTCATTGCCTTTAAAACTGAACTCACCGTCCGAAAACTATAAAATCTAGACAAGTATTGAAGTTATAGAGTTTACGTCAAAATACTGCCTGATGAAATGGTGATTAATAGACAGACATGTGTTCTGTTTAAAATACTGAAATGCGTCGCCGGTTACTTTCTTATAGAAGACACAATGCTATTATATATATTTTCATATGCAAATTAATTTTCATAAAGGGGGGGGCCCCAAAAGATTATTGAGGAGGGGCACGGGATTTCCCATTACGCCACTGAATAACAGAATTTTTCCATATTAGTCTCTGATGTTCGTGAGTTTTACAACATGTATTTTATGTCGCAATGATAAATATGATCATGCTGTGGCAAAACCAACAATATTCTAATAATCTGAGCATATCATCTATGAGAGGGAGGTGATCAGGTATATTTTATTATTTCAGATGGACAAATTTTTACTTTGCTTGCCCCCTTGTTTCTTTGAACATTGACACATACTGTAAATTGTTTTTTCACAACTATGATTTCTTCATATATATATTGTATAAGAAATAAAAGAATCACGCAAGATTTTGTGACATAATACATATAAACTACATAACATACCAGAGGAGACTACAAACCATCAATGGAAATTATTGGGCAATACTAAACATGAATTGTACCCATTTTATATACCTCTGATAACTACTTGTTTAATCAGAAAACATACAATGAAATCCGCCTATAATACAACGCAACTGTGTATAATGACATTTCCCTCACAATCCCAACAGAAATAGCATGCATTAGATTCAATCTTGCCTATAATAATCTTTTCCTGGCCCTAGAATATCATTATAAACAGATTTCACTGTATATGCATATGCATAATTATTACATATAAAAAAAAATCTGTTTCAAACGATTAAACCTCTGAAAGACCAAAATATGTCAAGTGAAAATATAACACTTACCTTTATACAATTTATGAAAAGATTCAGTTTCAAATGGACCCTATAGGAGAGGGGGAGGAATCAATTGTTTTAGAAATCTACAATATACAATATCAAAAAGTAGCACTCATTTATACAGTGCATATATGATTTAAATATCTGATAAAACTCATGCTACGAAAAAAATTAAAATGAAAAGTAATTCATAGTACCGTTAAATTTTCAAAAGTTGTGATGGGCAAACCACTAAAAAGAAAGATCAGAATTTTCAGATGGGGGAAAATGCAATAAATTAAGATACAATCAAACACAGTTATAACGACATTTAACCGACTGTCGAAATGTGAACTTATGACTAATAATTTTAAAATAGTACTTAGTATTATATACGTACATATGAAGAGACTTCTGAATTTTGATATAATAGCCGAATTGTCACTATAGTGAAAGTTATTATTGAATTCAGGGTCCTCACTCACACTGAAGAAAAAAAATTGCCAACTTTTCCAGTGATTTCACCTGATTTTTCCAGCAAAATTTCCTGACGATTTTTTTTACTTCTCTCCGTGGATTCGGTTGAGCTTCAGTTGTGGGGGGAAGCAAGGGCATCGGCAGGAAAGTTAGTTATCGAATACAGAAGTCCGAAAAATTTTTCCTGACTTCCAGATTTAACCGAAGTCTTGTTTTCCCCTGACATTTAAAGATGTTTACTAATTCCCTGACGATTCGAGGTTCTCCATGTGTATGGGAATCCTGTAAACTGCACTGTACTAAAATTTTCCTTGGGGAAACATGTGCTAGAATTTTGTGAACGTGACAGATACTATGTCAAAAACATATTTTAAATTTCACAAATAACAGTACCTCAGTCTCCATATTACAAATTATACACTGAAAATGATCTGATTACAAATATGAGCATCCTTTAAAACTCTTGAAAATAACAAGAAACTTGTTTATTAAGCAAATCAGAAAAGTTATAGAATCTTAGCCAATGCTTTCAGTTAAAAACAGAAATTACACAGACATACTTGTTGGGAAGAGCAGAGAAAAGCTCCGTCACCCATTCTTCCAAAGTCTCAAGAGTTTCTAAATTGTAATACAATATACATATATAACGAAAAGAATATACAATAATTATAACATTATAAATGAAATTTTGAAATATAACCCATATCAAGAATGGCAAAATATTGTACGACAATAACAACACCTTGACACAATCTCAGAACACTATGTTTAACTTAGAACTTGTGTAATTTCTTACATATAAATCCTAATTACTGATGCACTCATCACTGATGAAATTCATTACTGAATGTGTGTCTTATACATATACACACATTCACTAATGAATGCATCAGTAATCAGGATTTATGATTATTTTTATTACAATGATTATTTATTAGAGATGTTGTATTATCACTTTACAAATGACATCATGAACTGTAACTTAAGGCAGATGTACCTATTGACTGAACGGCTAAAGTCATACGATTAGCTGAGTAATACTGTTGTTGGAATTTACGTAAGGCAGCATTGACATCTATATTCAATTTTTCTGGCTCATCCTTCAGGGAAATTTTATTACCTGTAATATGCATAGAAAAAAAAATAAATTGCAACAAAGAGTAAGGTTTACAAAATATAGATAAGAATTTCAGCACCTTTGAAAATTTTTCTAAAATGATTAATATGCCGTATTTTTCACACCCAATGATTGAATGATCGATTCTGTAATTCAACAAAAAAACTTTGGACCATAATGCATACGTTGGTTAAATGTTTAAAGTGTAAAGACAGCAAGGGTCATTCTGAACCAATCCATGATGCATCAAGATCAGAAGTGCCAACTGGAAGAAAATATGGGGAGGGGGCTGAATGGAAGAACCCACCCATGTGCACAGTCAAATGTGTCAATCAGAGCAAGGGAAAATATGAACGATAACATATTTTGGATTTTATCTTTCATTCTCAATTACATTCCACATTTATTTATTCACTGTCCATCAATTTTCTGAAAATTCCACCCCCCGCAATGTTTGAATTACCAGGAAGTCTTGGGACCCCCCTCCCTTTAGTAGTGGCCCTTTTCAAGAGGGGTGATTGTGATCGATGAAAACAGGAAGCTGTTCAAAATTATTACCTTTTACATGATCAATAATAATATCAGTACATCCAAAACTTATTTCACTGTATGTTCATTCTTTTCAACGTAATAGATCAGGTATGTCAAACAGATCGGTGGCGGTTAACATAATATAATTGTGGTCATAATTTTGGTTAACTTCAACTGGCCATATTCGCGGGTAGCAACATCATAATACACAATTAATACTCTCATTATAAATGGGATTGACTATTAATTACTGTAAATTTCCAACTTGAATTCAATAACTAGTAACATTCGCTTACTGCATGTATAATGTACATAAGCTACAATATGTTAAACCATTAAGTATCTATCTACACCCCAAAGCAGAATATTTTGCAATGTTCTGCAACAAGCCTTCAGCTGATCAAAATTGTTCTGCAACAGATGCAGGTATACATATATTTATTATATACATTTTTAAATTCTATAAAATGTAAATTCTTTTTTTTAATAGAAATGCAGAAAACATTTGCCGGACTGATTTTTTCTTATTTACTTCAAAACAAAATATAAAAAGGAAAATTGATTCACCCCGCGATTGTTCTGCAACATGCGTCACACTTATCAGTACATTCTGCTCTGGGGCATCTACACTCAATTAAAACTTGCATTTTCTCCATGTACACATATGGCCTAAATTGTTTCCTTCAATTTTCACTTTCTATACTCAACATGCTTTCTAATTTAATCTGTCTGCCTTGTCTGTGCATGGGTTTTCTGGCTTTAATAGCAGTCTACTGATTACTTTCACCGGGATATATTTAATATCAACATTCTATGTGTTTTTACATTTTACAAGATATAATGTTTGAGTTAATCTAGTTTATACATTGCATTACGTGAGACATGTAGGTTACTTTTCGAGTGCATAGGGTTAATATCCAGACTAATGTAAAACGAACACTTACCGAAATTCGAAATACAAGTGCAATTAAAATCTTGATTACTCACCAAATTGAAATTGCGACATGGGATGTCCAGGTTTGGCCAAAGTTTTAAGTATAAACTCTGATCGTTCATCGTCAGAAGCAACAGACAGTTCAAATTCTAAAACAACAACAGGCCTGCTATTATTTTTGTAGAATTTGCTAATTGGACATGGTTCTGCTATATATCAAAATTATTATATCCATAGCTTTTTTTCCCATCAAGAGCTCAAACTTAAAACAAACAGAACCTCATACAGTAAAAACTGTCCATAATGATATCTCCCACCTACCCCCACCAAGTCCCGAAACACATTGATGTACCAGGTTCAGCATTGTCTTCAATGACAAACTGTCTATAAGAATAGATTTTTAAGTCCCTTAATTATCGTTATAGACAGATTTCACTGTAATATGAACATATATGATATACTTCATATATACACATAATATACTTCATGGGTGTCATGATATACATATGATATACTCCATGGGTGTCACACAGTACAAAGTGTCATACTCATAAACACAATAAAAGCACTCTGCATGAAAATAGATCAACACGGCAGAATTGCGTGAATTCGTATATTTTACATTTCAAATGATTTTTTTCAAACGAAACTGATGGCTTAACATGAGCTCTAGAATACAATACATTCAAACAAAATTAACCTTATTTGGTATCGATCCCAGCCCAGCAACCTGAAAGACGGTGCATATAATAACTAGGGTGCAAAGCTGAGCAAAAAAAAAAAAAAAAATTAGTAAAAATGTTCTTGAGGAAAGTTTTAATATATATATATATATTGTGTTATGTTAATATCTATTTTACAGAAATGTGCATATGTGTATGTTATATTAATATATTCAGTACGATTATATGACGAAGTACATCTGTCGTTACATATAAAAATTATTAGAAAATATCAAGCTATTTATGTTCATTGCATTTTAATTACATAATTTAAGAATGTCTCTAAAGAAGTATTAACCCTTTGAAGTTTTTTGCTGGCCGAAACGGCTGAAGAGTTGCTGTCATTTCAGGTTTTTAAGCGGCTGGAGTATGGCATGTAAAAATTGGGAGGGAATATTCACTTTTTTACCACACCCCAGCCGTATGGCTGCTTAAAAACCTGAAAGGACAGCAATTCTTCGGACGTTTTGACTGACAAAAAAACTTAAAGGATTCAAGTATAAAATATAATAATAAATCATCCATTTACCGCTATCAACAGCTTCTATCTCTCGATCCATGCTATCAGGCTTCAGCAAAGGTGATATAAAGCAATTTGCAAATATATCAAGGGCTTCCCTCAGATATTTAGGCGTTATATCCATGTGGAAAACAGTCTAAAGAACAATGCAAATAACACAGTCATTAATACAATTTCAATATCTAGACAAACATGGGGCCTCATTAATAGATTAATTAAAGACATACGCATTACAATAATTCTGTATATTTTCACAAAGTTTAGAATCAACATATAATAATGCAAAAGGTGTTTCCAATTCAGTTTGGCTTTTAATACAGATAGGGGTATAGTGGAGTCGGAATGCTGTTCCCGCACTGCTTTTTTAAGGTCTTTCCCACTCCGATGTGCCTAAGCCACTACTCCCAACAATACCACAAAGGACACAGCATTCAGGCACTGCTTAATTTGCAACTATACACATGGATATAAATATATATTTCCATGCTTTACTCGAGTAGATTACATAACATATTACTGGTTGATATTATAATATAAATATTATAATCAGGGCCTCATTTAGGAACTCAGTGCCCCTATGCACATTTGTAGTCCGCGGCCTCCAACAATTCCATCCTCCTCCACCCCTTCTCCACCCCTTCGTCCCTAAATTAAAAATAAAACTTAACTAAAAGACACTGAATTAATGAATCAACAATTTATTACAGTTAAATACTACTTACTGCATGCTATAAGTATGGTGCAAAAAATTACGAACGGGAAAGACGTTTTAAATAATGTTTAGAGTTCTTAGGCTAGCGTTAAACATATTAGAATAGTAAAAAACGGATTTAGTTTATGAAATAATATATGCTGTGGTTGTATCTTTTATTTCGCTCTTGGATTTTTAAGTTTTTAACTAAAAAATTTTTATGTTTTTTTGTATTTAGAAATTTTGCACTATTAGAAATTCTACGATCTAGGTACAGGCCTTGTTGGCCTAATGAGAAATATGGCACTGATTATAATAATTATTGTAATATAATAGTAATAGTTGAATTTACTACTTAAGTTTAATTATCACAAAAAAAAAATTAATGAAACTTTAAAAAAATAAATCTGAAAGAAAAAAAAAAAACTTCAGCTACAAAAAAATGGACATACACGTTCACAGACAGTGAAGGCATTATCACTTCCTCCATGTTTTGAAACAAAGGAATCGTAATAATTTTCCTCTGGATATTTCTCGCTGCCCATAAAAATCACTGAAATAAAGAAAACAGACATTTTTAGACAAGCTCATTTGAAAATACATTCACACATGGAACATATGTTGTATAAAGCTTACATACTATGTTCTAAAAAGTGGGTTAAACCAGGTAATTCAGGCGGATCATGAAAGCTTCCGACTCCAATGCACAAGGCCACCGCAGCCTAAAAATCAATGAAATGTTAAGAAACAAAATATGTAGAAACGTTGGCACTTAAATATCGACAAATAAAATTTGACACAGCTTGATTTTTAATTTTTATTTGAAATTAGGTAGTGATGCATTATTTAAAATAATATTACAACTTTCTTTCGATAAAATCCTTCTCCATTGTATGTTGCACCGTATGTAGAGTTTAGCCGAGATTCTCTTTCATGTAGTCAAATAGTGAAAACGATTGACAATATCGATCATGTCATACGAAATACAAAGTCGTTGGTAAATAAATCGTTTATTTAAATATTGATTTATAATTGATAATTTCTCAATACAACTTTAACACCACCACATAAATTAAAATTCATCCAATCATTCGCTTCTCTCTCGCTCCCTCCCTTCTGGTATTTTTTCCTTTTCTCATTTTAATTAACTTAAGGCCTAGGGAACCAAACCCCGTACTGCAACGAGCAGTGCGATCTTTATGAGATCTCTGAGTAAGCGTTCTGTTCACCGTTGGGAGTCAAACCCGAGTTAACGGCGCACTATGCGAACGCGTTACCACACTGCGCCATTGCAGGGCCATAACAGGCAAATAAAACCATTTAAGAATAGGGAAGATACTGCACTATGAAAAGGTTTCCCAAATAACGTATACAAACCATTTTTGTTCCATCTCCTGAACTGTGTTTTTTCATTCGGTGAGATGCTTCTTGATCGCTTTCGTCATCGCAATCATCTGTCATGCCTTCGACATCACTTTCATCGCCCATGTCGCTATCTGTACCACTCTGCTCATCAACTTGGGGAACTTCGGGATTAGTGGATTTTAATGGCATAGTTTGTATTAACAGCACTCGTAAACTGTTCCCCAGAGTTAATGCTCTAGAAAAATGACATAAAAATTAGTTTGTGCTTTTAAAGCGTAAGGGCATCAAAGGTCATGTTACACCAAAACCTACAGTTTTCCAAAAAATCCAAGCCTCTGCAGCCAAGGGAATCAAACCGCAGACTAGGGTGTGCATACAGACAGAAGAAATCCCATGATGCCATTAGTAGTCAAGCCTGGTTTAACGATGCAATGGACGACTGTGTTACCACCATGTCAATGAAAGGCTGTGAACTTACGTTTTTGAAAGGTGTCCAAACCTTTTACGGCCCAGAGAATCATCCCCAAACTGCAGTGAGCAGTCTAGCAGAAAGCAGGGAGTCTGCTACACACACCCCAAATTTTCTTGATACCCACCCCTAAAACTCAAAGTTCATATAACTACTAAATATTCAAATTACACGGAAGAAAAATTTATTGCGCAAATTACTTTTCTATACTTTTTCTGCATATGTAAATTGTAATAATCTTTTATATGTAGCAATTTTTCGAAGAAAAATATGGATAAAGATACCAAAGTGGAGGAAAGTACCATATGATATAAAATCCTGCCATCTTAAAAATTATCAACTGCTTATGAGTGTATTAAATGTCCAAGAAGAAGTGCTTAAATTCTGTTTTCCGCCTAACAAAAAAAAAATTAAACACTTTTTGTGTAAATATAAACGAATTATTTCATTGCTACTGAATATTTTATTTCGTTTCTTTTCTGGTAAGTACATTTTATAAAAAAAATTAAAATTTTGAAGGTAAATTTCATACATCCCTAAGCGAAGTTTGACACCTTCCCAACAGAACTTGACCCCCCCGCTCCCTGAGCAAATATTCTGGCAGACACCCTGGTGGGGGGGATTCTAGGGGGGGAAGGGTGACCAGGGTTGGGTGTTGAACCAGGATTTACAATATGCTGGGTAAACACACTACTACTACTTCAGAACTTAATCTTTTCTTCAAATATTTTTATATACAAAAACCTACATTTACGCCATTTTTCAATCTTTCAAAATTTGCAGCCAAAAAGTTTTTGGCGGATTTTAGAAATGCCAAAAACCAAACATACAAGTTGTCACTGCATTTCTGCCACCATATAAATCTGGCAAAATATGAATCTCAAAGATTCATGCAATGGCGATGATGGTGTTCCTCTCCAAGTGATGATTTTATAATAAAATCATTTATCGTAATCGTTTAACTTAAAAATCATGCGGAAGTAGGCTTGCTTCACAATGGAAGGCTGGATGGACTTATAAATTAGAAAGCTCAGAATAACAGCACGCAAGTAATGACAGCTAAAATAAAGATTATAATTTTTTTATCCTTTCATGATTAAATCACATACATGTAATTTTACCAGCTAATGGGGAAAATGTACTATTTAAATTAAAAAAATGAATGAACATTGAAAAGGTCATTTTAAAATTGCCAACAAATTTAGTATAAGAACATGATGGAAAAACGTGACAATTTTTATAGGCTCATTACCAGAACAAATCAGTGGGGTTCGTGGCACTATTTTAGTGAGGCAAAACTAGGTTATAATTCACCAAAATAAGTTGGGACTAAGGTCTATACTCAACAAGAAACAGGTTTCGCTGACTGAGTAAATGCGTAGGTTAAAGTATTTTGGTGAATTATTTTAACCCCCGTCTCACTAAATTTTCACCACGAGCCAACGCTGGTAAAATGTTGAAAACTTAAAAAAAAAGTGAGAGACAGAGAAAAAAAAAAAAGAGTAAATAACGCAGGTTTTAATATTTGTTCCTCTTTAAACTTTTATTTCATATTTTAAGCTTATACATTTGTAAAATCCTGTCAGCAGACTGGAGGTAGCAGTGGGTTGCTGCAGTTCGAATTCAAAATTCACCAATTTTTGTCATAAGTTTGGTAATATGGCAAACATGTGGCCTTGATGGGCAAGTCAATAAAGCTCCACCAAACAGGTACCCTAAATTAGCGAAATTGTGTATATGTGTTTATTATATTTTTCTTATTGTAAAGATTCGGAAATTTGAAGATTAGTATAAAATAGATCCCAAAAACTAGTAAAACCTATGATGCCCCAAATACTTTAAGACAGCCATGCCAAGATGGTACACTTTTGAAGACTATAACCTCTTTTCTTTGGTATCTTATGACCAGACATGTGCGAATGTCAAATTATTTAAAAAACACATGTCCGAAGAAAATGAAGCATGAATATCAAATTTCATTTTTGAAAAACATAGTGTGTCCATATAGATCAATGAGAATTTGAAGGAATTTGAAATGAAAATTTGCATGTTTTTAGCACCACACAGTAGTTGACAAAAGGGAAAAAAAAAAAAAAAGCAACATTTTCTATTTTTTCTTTTCTGTTCTACTTCTAGGATAGATTAATCGTGTTCTTTTCCTATTATAAATTTGTACTCCTTATTACAACAATTATCCTTGGTTGATTCGCTTGATTCACCTTTAACATAACATATAGGTCTGTTTTATTTATAACAATATCTCTAGTTGGATGAATTTAAAGACATTCATTTGTTAGAAATGATTTTGTTTTGCCAAATTGGTGCCAACAAACCACCCCTGTGTCTTTGATAAAACATTTATTTTAAAACGAAACAAATTTTTATGGACAACCACATCATTAACGAGATGTTATTTAGTTTTATCTATCTCATAGATATGTAATCATCGGTTTGTAATATTAGAAATCCAGGAAATGTTAACACGGATTCAAAAATTATGATGGTTTGTTTGGAAAGTTTGTTTGGAAATAAAAATTTACCAATTATTTTTTAATTCATTTTCTGAATAAAAAACGATGAAATCCAAAACAAAGATTGTTTCGTGTATCTAAAAACCTTTTTAATAGTTCCCAAAGTCTTTCATATTGGTAAAATAAAACCACATGCATGAAATCGCAAAGTCGGTAGCTTTTATGTGAAATAAAAAAAAAAAATAAAAATTATTGATAACCTACTTATACAAATTCCTATCGTTCGGGGATTTCAGTATGGTTTGATCCATGTTCTTATTATTGTAAGGATAAAGAAACGTAAATTTTAATGCACGATAAAATTTTCGCTAGACGCTAGCGGCTGAGTAAACACTACCGGTTCCCTATCTAGTGGCCTAAACGTGGTTTGGCTCAAAACTAGAATTTGAAGAAGAAGAAGAGTTCATGAGGTGTGACGTCACAGGTTAATATAGTTTCACATTTGCAAAAGCACCAAAGCGCCAAGTATTTGAAGCCAATATTAAAAGAATGAGATGATAATGAATATAGATATAAATTATAGATGAATATAGATACAGTAAAAATCGGTTATAACGACCTCCAAGGGACCGTGCAAATTCGGTCGTTATAAACGATATCTTTTTAAAATCATAGTATAATAATATACTTAGAGTCTATAAATTATTTTAACAGAAAAGTATTAAACTGTTTAGTATTAAAATTAAATAAAAATATATTTAATTATAATGAATTTAATTACCGTATATATATTAAATTATATATATATATATATTTAGTATGGAGTAGAATAGGAAACCAAACTTCTTGTAAAAATTCCGTCATTATATGCGGTTGGTCGTTATAACCGGCGTCGTTATAAACGATTTTCACTGTATAGAGAATAGCAGAGCCAAAGACACCATAAAGCCAAAAACAGCGAGTTTTTTCTGTACTTAGCAACCCAGCAGCATCTTCTAGTGGAGCGGTTACGGACATATCCTTTGGGCCAAAACTCGCTTTGGCCATTTTAGGGGACCCCCTTTGCGAGGTATGCTGAGGATGCTGAGCGTGACAGACCAATCCGTCTGGGCATGTGCGTGGACTTCACAAAAATTCCTATCAGTGTTTGTCATCAGTGAGTGTAAAAGTTCCACCTTTCTGGAAGCCAGACCCACGTGTATTGTTTCTACAGTTGGAAGCGCAGTTTCGGAATAACAGCATTTTTGCGGACCAGACGAAATACGACATAGTTGTGAGTTCAATTGATACCGACGTGTTAAGCCAAATCTCTGACATTTTATTTTAATCAATCCCGCAGCAGAATGAAAATACGAGGAAAATAAAAACAGACTAATCACATCATTCGAGAATGGCTAAACAAACGATTTCTCATTGTGATCAAATCCGACTTTCTATCACAATAACCGCACCAAGCCGCGTACGAATTACGCGCACCACTCACGAGCACGACTTTTACGATCAGTAGCGTTTCTTTTCGTAATAACCGCGCGATCAAAAGCCGCTGTTACAGTCAAACAAGTAAATCCTCCACAGGTTTGAGGCAACCCCGACTCATAGCGCAGCAAAGCCTCCAACTAGGAGCAGCAAAGCCTCCAACTAGGAGCAGCAAAGCCTCCAACTAGGAGCAACAAAGCCTCCAACTAGGAGCAACAAAGCCTCCAACTAGGAGCAACGAAACTACACTTTGTCACGTTGAAATACGTTTTGTGCGAAAACTAGCCCTCAACTGAGGCCGCAAAATCTTTTTCAACAAGCAACAACCTCTTAGTTTCTTCTCACGAACACTCACAAAAGCCCAAACGAAATACAGTGCTTACGACAGGGAACTGTTGGCAATCTACAGCGCCATCAAACACTTCTGGTATCACTTGGAAGGACGAAATTTCACAATTTTCACCGATCATCGACCAATCACCTACGCCTTAAAGCAAAAAATGGACAAAGCCTCACCAAGACAACTTCGACAGTTGAACTTTATTGCAGAATTTTCCACGGACATACGTTACATTGCTGGGTCAGACAACGTCGTCGCTGACACATTGTCTAGGGTTGATACCATCCAAGTACCTTCTCCTATCAATTATGACGAAATCGCCGATGCTCAGGAGGAGTCACAAGAAGAACTTTTAGCCCTGCAGCAAGACTCAAGTCTAGTGCTGGAAAAACTACATTTGCCAATGTCTTCCAAACGTTTGCTTTGTGACACTTCCACGGGACGCATCCGCCCATTCATCCCCCAAAAATTCAAGAAGAAAATTTTCGCAGCGGCACACGAACTTTCTCACCCAGAAATTAAAGCAACAACCAAGCTGATCACAGAGCGTTTCATTTGGAAAGATACCAATAAAGACTGTCAGGCTTGGACTCGCGCATGCCTAGCATGCCAACGCTCCAAAGTCCATCGGCACACACGAGCAGCCCTAGGCGAGTTTAAGGTACCCAATCAAAAATTCAAACACATAAACATTGATATCGTTGGACCCCTACCACCATGTCATGGTTATCGTTATTTATTAACGGCAATAGATCGATTTACCAGGTGGATAGAGGCCACACCCTTGGAGGATCAGTCCGTGGACACTGTCAGCAAAGCACTAATTGGATCATAGTTCGCTCGGTTTGGCATACCGGCAAAGATAACAACAGACCAGGGTCGCCAATCCGAGAGAGAATTATTTCATTCTTTGGGAAAATACCCTGGTTTTCAAAAACATCACACATCAGCTTGTCACCCACAGGCAACTTCATGGGTAGATGCTCTCCCATTTGTACTTCTTGGACTTCGTTCCGTCGTTAAAGAAGACTTGGGGTGTTCATCTGCTCGACTGGTATATGGTTCAGCACTGCACTTGCCGGGTGAATTTTACAATGATTCCAAGACACAACAACACGATTTCTTAAAACAACTTCAAAATTTTGTCAAAGCATTAATACCAACCCCAACAACAACACACGGGACAAAAAACTTCTTTGTGCCCATGGATCTGAAAACGTGTACACACGTCTTTGTGCAAGACAACGCGACACACACAAACTTGCAGCCAAGGTACCACGGACCATATGCAGTCAAACCAGATTTTATGCTTGAAACAGAGAGGACAACAGCTCATGGCAGCAATGCCGTTTAGGACACCAATGAAGCAAACACCACAGAGACCTCAATGATAACAGGGATCACGAGATCGGGTCAGCAAGTTCATTTTCCCACTAGATATGTCACTATATGTTCAATTTAAACGTTGTCGCTGGGAGGGGAGTGTGTAGCGGCACACTTTCCGTCGAGGGATGGCAACACCTACGAACTAGAACCAAAACTGACGCTAAGTTCGCGGCAAAGTAAGTGATTAGAGAGAGACTTCCTCGTAACTTCGACGCCTTTGCATGCGTATGTTCTTCACGATTGTACAAGCTTACGTTAATCTCGGAATCCATATTATCGTACGCATGTAATTAAAGTTCAGTTTATTCGGGACATAATGTTTTGATATTCTGTTTGTGAACCGGCCAATTTTATCGTACACCCACGAAAACGCGATAAGTATCTTCATGCACAGTGTATTTAAATAAAATAAAAGTAAGGATACTCACATATTACGATTAATTATTCTTAAAATACGATGGTAATCAGAGGCGGGTGAGAGTCCATGGGAGGCCCCTAGCGGTAAAAATTTCAATGCCCTTAGACCCAAGCCCCAAAACAAACAAACAAAAAAAAATGTGTAAGGAACTGATGATATTTTCGGACTGATTTCAGTAGTAAATTTTTAGTGAGTTGCTTAAACCGGCAATATGTAGATCAAGGGCGGATTCAGGATGTTATTAAGGGGTCGGCTTTGTTGGCCTCATCGCGAAAATTTTTAGTTTTTGACTGTTAAATAGTTTAGGTAAATGTTGTTATATTGGTGTCCTGGACATTTCGCCGAAAAAGAAGGCGGGGTTATAAGAGCACTTTGAAGGCGTGGTTATAATTGAATGTGGGCCCAGCCCAGCCCATCCATTTTCAATATCATAGACAAACATGGCTGGTGTGAACTTCGTGAAATCGAGTCGTGAGGAGAACTTGCTGTGTGTAAATCACTGCTTTATTTATTCTTCATTTGTAAAGTCATAATAACAATATACTGTGTAACTACAGCGATAATACAGACAATATATACTAAAAGTACATCATATTAGACTCTACAATGAAAGGTCTCAAGAAAATATCAGCAAGAATATAACATGCATGGGACCTTAAGATTACAATCTGATTCCAAAGATGATACACAACTAATTGTGAATTACTCATCCTTTCCTTATGTTTTTTCCATTTTTTTTAGTTTCCATTACCCTGTATCAAATATTTTCTTAGACTTTTTTAAATGTTTATTTACTTTCCAATTTTTTGAATTCCTCTTGTAGTCCATTCCAAAGTTTTGGTTCAAATTGGTAATCATAGTATTTATAATTTTTGAGAATCAGGTAAGAAATATAAATAAATTATAAAATTTATATGGGTACATGTTTATAATAACTTGAAAACTAAATAAAATCATCGATCGTTAAATAGGTTATCCATAAAAACGTAGTTGATAATTATGTGGGAAGAGTAATATGCAGCACCTCCCCTGATGTAGTTTAGGCACACCCTTTTCTTCCCGGCCACCGATGACGCCCCTTTTTTTAAGAAACAGATTCGGCGAAACGGGGTAGAACCGTTATATTACTATCCTTCCTTTATGCCAGTGGTCGGAATCTGCGACTCGTGAGCCAAATTTGTCTCTTTGGCTACTGGAGCGAGGCTTTTTCACGAATGGTGTGTTTAAATTTTATTTTTTGTTTTAATTAAATAGTATTATGGTTAAATTAGTATTAGGTTTCAGGATTTCAGGAATAGCAAAGTAACGTTAGACTTCGTTAAAAACCTTTCAGTGCTACCGTAGCAGAATTAAAATCTTCTCCCTTTAATATTGACATTGGCACTTTTGAAATACAATAGGGTTGTTTAACACTTTTTAAAAATGAATAAAAAATATCATCTTTGAATAACAAAATATCTCTGATTATGAATATCATAGCTAAATCTTGAAAGGGGAAAAAATTACATTTATATTAAGAACAGAAAATGCATGAAAACAGCCCAAAAAATCACGTGACCGAAAACGCTTCCTCATCGACCTTATTGCTATACTCTCGGCAAACTCAACCTGGCTACATTGTGGAAGCTATCTTGACCGTGTTACCACGAACAAAAGTTGAATTTTCAGTATCCTTAAGCGTCTATGCTTTCGGCAAACTCAACCTGGCTACGTGTTTTACGCTACAAGATGTATTCCTACGTGAAATAAAATAGTTCTCAACTAAACCTGTTTATGAACAAAAAAGTTTGGGTATAAAATCTATAATTATACATTAGACTGCAGGCCGGATTGAAAATAATAATAATCTTCGTAAAAAAACTGCGTTTCTATCATTATTTAAAAAAAAATCTTTCTTACTCTTCTCCAATTATGTATCAGTTTGCTGACGGGGGGACTTGGCGAACACGATACGTGCAGTAACCCACACGTTAACGCCAATACTATTTCTGCTTCGAGCTATTTCAGTCTCAGTCAATCAATCTCTACTAGCATCTATATCGTGAAATGAATCCCAGGAAAAGATTGCATTGCGTATGCCCACGGATTTCATGACGATGATTCTGAATTTTTCCTTAGAGCGTGGTATAAGAATTGCGGAAACGTCGTACTTCGATTTCACACATAACGATCGTATTGAATTACGACATTTTGGCAATTTTTAAGGGAGATGATGGTTAGATATTAGTGCATTAGAGAGTGGCGGATCCACGGGGGTATTTCATTGCAATCTATAAAATTGCGGAGGAAATCGGTTATAACGAGGGCCGCATATAAGGACGGTATTTTTACAAAAAGTTTGATTCGCCTCTCCCCACTGAAACAGTGGCGTAGGCAGAAAGTTCATAAGGGGGCTTATGAATTATATTATTAATTAATATAGGCTTAATGGGAGGGGTTACAGAGCTACAACTAATATATTCCTATGTTAAATCAACAAAATTTCATTGCGATGGGTGGTTACAACCAAGGGCGGACACAGGGGGTGTGACAGGGATCATGACCCTCTCCAAAAAATATTTTTTTGCTGTAAAAGAAGTTCCAACTTTCATTAATAAAGGGTGTTATTCCAAGACCATGGCAAATTCTGTCCTTGACCCCCAAAATGAAAGTCTTTGACCGCCCCTGATTACAACCCACCAAAACCTTCCCCTAGCTACGTCTCTGAACCGAAATCCCTCTCTAGATTCACTTCTTGCAGTAACAAAGAAACTCTGTAAATATTAACGTTAATTTTTTTTATTATCATAGTCTCAAGCATAGGCGTAACTAGGGAGTTAAATATAACGTAAATTGGATGGGGCAAAGAAAAAACCCAAAATTGTATGGGGAAAAGTACGATTTTGCCTCTTTTCTAAAAAAACTAAAAGTGGGGGCAAGAGATCCTACTAGATTACACCAATATCCTAAGGTACGTATTCAATGGAATGCATTTACAAATTCAGTCACATCGTAACACTCATTTAAAAAAAAAAAAAAAGAAGGAAAATGCCTAACACATGGATCCATAGCAGGATAAAACGTCAACACTAATTTACTATTCTTTCTCTGTTTACGATTATAGTCGTAATGTATTTGTCGAAGCACAACATTTCCGCAATTCTTATACCACCTCCTAGGAAAAGGCTCAGAAGCATTGATATGGAAGTTCGTGGGCATGCGCAATGCGTCATTTTCCTGGAATTCATGTCAGGATATAGATGCTAGTGTCAGCCTTGTACTCCTTCTGAGTTATGGCGTCAGCTTCGGAAAGTAAATATTTTCCCCTTGCTGTTTGTTTGTTTTTTGGTTTTACGGCTCAAAGACTACAGTGGTCATGCTGCGCCGGGACCTACAGTTTTCCGAGGAATCCGAACCTCTTAAGGCCTGGGGAACCAAACCCCGGACTACAGTGAGCAGTGCGATCTTTTATGAGATCTCTGAGTAAGCGTTCTTTTTGCACTGCTGGGAGTCGAACCCGGATTAGCCGCGCAATAGGAGAACGCGTTACCACACTGCGCCACCGCAGGGCCTTTTCCCTTGAGTTCCACACTCTCATGCTGCTGGAAAGCCTTTAAACAGTTCGACTAAGGTTAT
The DNA here is from genome assembly GCA_006491805.2 of Dysdera silvatica. NCBI lineage: Eukaryota > Metazoa > Arthropoda > Arachnida > Araneae > Dysderidae > Dysdera > Dysdera silvatica. The sequence continues at coordinate 135,791,750 of QLNU02014802.1, forward strand.
CGTTTTCAACTTGTTTTACACACTGCGAGATCGACATCCAGAAAAATCAAATAATGATATAATACTTTTGGTTTCCGATTTAATGGGCGCGTCTTCGCGAAGGTTACAACCATAATTGCTGTTGTTAGTGACTGATTGAGCACGAGAAGAAGGGATTTATACACACACTCCCAACACCCCCTAACAATCTTGAACACACAATGTGTTTTAATGAAAATGACAATGAAATCTAGTCCACACACCCTTCTTTTAGTTTATGGATCTTGGGTAAGCCCCTAATGAGAAGAATGGGAAAGGTAGATACACAGGTGTAAGCAAAACAGACGACAGTTGGGGGGGGGGGCTGCATCCCGGGGGCCCGGATGAAGTCTAGGGGGCCCACGCTGGCAAAGGCCTATGTTGGGGGGGGGTGGCCCAGGGAAGGGGACATGGGGGCCAGTTGAAGTGAGCCTGGGGCGTGAGCCCCGTTTTGACTCTCGGCGCCCCTGGGCTTACGCAGAAAGTTCATATATGCCACTAAATATAAGACGGGCTCTATATTTCATATTACGTCCGGGTGGGCCCGGGCTCATCATATGGAATCCACCGAAGTCGAAAACTAACTTTTCTATACCGAAATTCTCCTAGAAATACAGTTATGTTATTTCTTTTCGAGGATTGTAGAAATATGTGTATACGAAAATTCGAAAGGAATTAAATGGTGTAGGTTAGCAAGTTTTTCTTAATTATATCATATGTCAAGGAGTTAAAGTTACATTTAATTTTCCGGGCTCAGGCTAAAATTTCCATAAAGTATTTCGGGCTCGGACCGACTTCAGACTTTTGATTTAAAACAAATTGTGGAAAATATTTCCCATTTCTCATAAAATTGATGAATCTAGGTAAAAGTGATTTACAAGGCACATAATCTGATTTAAAATACATTTTATAAAATATATAATAGATACACAAATTAAAAAAGATGTGGATATAGAATGTAAAAATTAAAAATTTTTATTTTCAACATAAACATTCAAAAGCCATCAGATTACATGGCTTGACAGCAAGGGCGTCGTTAAGACAAATTACAGGGGGCGTTTTGTTTTTTTTTGCCAATGTTAACCCGAAGCAAATAACCACTTCAACATTTTATTGTATTAGAATATTGCATATATTTTCATTCTAGGGCAGGAAACTGACCCCCCTGCCCTCCCGAAATGACGACCATACTCGACTATGATGATTACAAATAAATGAATCGTTAGACATATTATCAAACTTAAAACCCCTGAACTCAAAATTTTAGACACTGATTATTTTAAGCAAGATTCAACATATATACATATGCCATCCTACAAGGGAATAAAGAGAGAGAGAAACACACATAGTACGAGGAAAAATATTAAGGTTTTTGGCCGACCTAATAAGGGGAATTAATTCAATCATTTAAACTTTAAATTGCAAAGCAACTGACAGATACTCATATATGTTCAGCATACTTAAAGTACACTCAAGAATTTGCCAATTTAATTATAAGGTAGAGAAGAGAAGGAGATATATAAAGTTGACCTTCTTTCATGCAATGGATACATTCCTCAGAAAATGGCATAAAAGAGACATACATTCCTTCATTTCTAATATCACATAAAAACTAAAGCAACGAAAATTCAACCAAAATCACAAAGCAGCTAGGAAATTTGAAAAGATGGGAATTTTAATAAATCCCTTCAAAAATCTGAAAGGGATTGTTATAAAACTTAAATTTGTTATAAAAATATTTTCATTTGATTTTATTAAAAGGAAGAAAATATTGTACATTTTGTCATCAGAATTGTTTTTATATGGTAATGGTCCGCACCGTTTGTGAATTGGTGTCAAAAGAATTATATCGCTAGAAGAGACAGTCTCCGCATCAGATCTATGAAGGAAATGTGATGGATTTTTACAAACTTCATTCTTGTTCTGTATAGCCTCTTTTTTTTTCAACAGTGTAATCAGTAATTAAACTTTGTGATGATGATCCTACTAATTCTTCACGTAGTTCAAGGTATCCAGACATGAAGTTCTTCAGCTCATGTTGCGAAGAGTAACATAATATGTGGGTTCAATTCATAAAAGAGAGTTAAAAACATGACACATGTAAATTTCCTTTCGTCAGCAAACAGTGCACGTGAGAATGCATTGCAGTGATTCTCAATAAGTGGCCTGCGGAAATGAATAGTACAATGTCAGTGTAAATTTCAAAATGTGATATTAAAAAAACAATTTGTTTCCATGTCTCACGGTAGTGTAGCAATTATTGGATCGAGGTTCAAATACAGTCAAAGTATAAGAAATGAGGAGCCAAGTGTATTGAAAACTAATATAAAATACTTTTGATGATTCAAATTTGTAACTGATTGCTTGTGAGTATATTCGATTACTCGAATTTTTTCTCTTTCCAAAATTTATTTCTCTCTCTCTCCAAAAATAGTTTTCAGTATTTATTATATGTGCAATACTGGGTGTCCAATTGGAGGGGTTTGAGATCCCCCCCCCCTTTCATACATGACTGGTTTTACAACTATTCCAATACTTATCTACATACTTGGAACTAGCCTAACAATCTAGGAGCATTGATATTTTTTGTAAGGGGGCTAAAGCTCTTAATAAGTTAGCGCAATACATATAATAGGTACACATGTACAGTGCTATATCTTGATAAAGTATTAAAACGAATAATGCCAATTCAATTCTGGATTTCTTCACCAAAAACAATTGGATGAATGGATTCTTCTTTTAGACTTGATAATTCAGTAGTTTGAAATCTTAGAGCTTTTTATAATGAACTTACAGAATGCGAAACTGATTCAAGAAAATCCCCCGCATTATAGGCACCTAATAAAAAAAAATATTTTAACTAATAGCTTTAAGATAATCTCATATTTTAGCAACTAAGAAAGAGGGGAAGGATGATTATTTTCTTATGTTAAACTTACCAGATAATAAAAATCCTCCAGCGTCTTTAATTTTACTGTCTTAGTATTTTGCCTTTTGAGTTGACTTCGTTTACCACCATTTTCATGTACCAAGAATTTCAGTGTCACTTCTTTATCCATATTGACAAGAATTCCTGGGAAAAGGTGTTTTTTAAATATAAGCATAAAATTCAAATGTGCTATGCCATATTTATAAAAAAGGAAATTATAACTCATTATGTTAGGAAAAATAAACTAGGTAATCTAAACGTATGAATTAACATCTGATAATGAACTTTTAGAGATGTTTATATAATATTAAAAGTAACGCTCCTTTCTCCTTCTGAGTCTTACAGCGACGTTTATTTTATTCACATTTTCACATCTCTTAGTAAATATCTTAAAATACTAATGAACTAACGTAACATGTGCTATTCCCTCAATCGTGTTTTACTTTAATTTTTAGAATGTGTGGGAACTTATGACTCATTGAATTCTATTCTAAATATATCGATAAGAACATCTTCCCAACCATCGGACTGCATGCTCTGAAAACGATGTTGCTATTCGAAAGCACTTGGTGTTTGTCTGCAAACAGCTCTTTTAAAGAATGAAGTTGGTAAAATCAAAAGTTAGGACCAGAATAACTGACGTCCACCTTGGAAACACTTTTAGGATTGTAATATCAAAAATAAGACCGGATATTGACAGGATTGTTAAAAATAAGCAGTGCCAAAAATCTCACTAAAAGGTTTGATTTCGCTTTACATATTAATATAAAAATAAAAATATTGTGATTTTTTTGGAACCATACATATTTTATATTGTAATGTATATACATGCAGTATCAAGGACGGATCCAGAAATATTTTTGGATGGCGTGTAAAACCAATCTAGAGACTTAAGAAAAAATGACAACGAAGATGGATTACGGCGAGATGTAGGGAGCACATCCCTAGATCTGCCTTTGTTGTCCTAATATTGATGATAACAGTTGTGCGGCCAGCAAGCCAGCAAGAACAAGCAAAATTGGCTGTTGGACTGAAAAAAGTTACATGATCAACATGTGAATAGTTAAATGGT
>QLNU02014802.1:135802769-135817788 GCA_006491805.2 Dysdera silvatica
ATACCTTTCACTAATCACGTAAGGACCTTTCCAACGAAGTAATAGTTTCACAGTGATCTGCACTGTGATCTGTAATAATCTCAACCCCCCCACCCTTCAACAGAAATCTGAAATTTCCTCAAGGCCCATATAACAGCCAATCCTTCACGGTCTGTGGTGGAATAATTTCGGCTTTCCATAACAACCTACTAGCATAACCAAGGACCTGTTTCCTTTCTGGTTCTATTATTTCGTGAAGGCTAAGCTTTCGATCGGCTTCTAAGCCGATTCCCGAAGCATCAATATAGATTTTTAAAGGTCCCCTTCTTCTATGCGCCAATACCAGGGGAGTCATAATTTTTTCCTTCAGTTGTTCTACAGCTCGTTGGCGGTGGTCTGACCATTTAAATTTTCCAGCAGTCGAAGTATATAGGGGTTAAGCGATTTCAGCATATCAAGGTAAAAACTGAGCATATCAGCTACACATTCCCAAAAAACTTTGCAATTGTTTTTTTGTACCAGGAGCCGGAAAGTGAAGAATTGCCTGAACCTTATCCTCCTGAGCCTTCCAACCCTGAGGGATACTTCGCAAACCCAGGAAGTCCATTCCAGTTCTAGCAATTTCACACTTTTCCGGATTCGATGTTAAGCCATATTTATTGACAGCTCTTGGGATTCGTTTCAAGTCTATTACATGCTGTTTTCAAGTCTTTGAAAAATTTAAAATATCATCAAGGTAACACATACAATAATCATTTAATAAACTGGACAAAACAAGAGTCATCATCTGCTGGAACGTCGAGGGAGCTCCACTTAAGCCTTAATTCATAACTTTGAATTGATACATTCCCGAAGGTGTAGTGAAGTGCGCCGGGTCTATAACAGCCCCTAGCCTATACAGCATGTCGGTACCTCTCAAAACAGGACTTCAAAGGCCTTCTATTGTATCTAAATGCCACACTAAACCCTTACCGTGCCATTAAATTTTGGCAGCTATGGTTCCCTTAGTCCATATTTCTACTGCATTAGCGGAGGTTAATTCACGGCACTCTCCATTAATTTTAACCTTTCCTCCCTGACTTAACTGTTCAGCCAATGAGTTACTAACTGCTGTTATATCGGCTCCCGTATCAATTTTGGCCTCAACATGCAGTCCATCTATACACGCAATGGGCATCAGCATTTTTTGATGTTTTTTCAAATTCAAAGTGGCTATTTCTTTAGTTTTTGTGTCTACCTGAGAGCATTGCCTAGCGATATGCCCCCCGCCTCGGCACCGATAACAACGAGGAGTGAAATCTTTAGGAACTGCCTTCTCCACATCTCGTGGTCCCACGTTTGATTCTACAAACCCTTGATCCATTTCCATCTCAGGGACAAATTTTACCAATTCAGGGACATTCCGTATGTTTCTCAATCGTAAATAATCTCGGTATTTACCTCCTAGCTGCTCAAGTAAGATTTCTATGATTTTTACTTCCTTGTATTTGGAAGTCCAATGACGATATAAATCCAAGGTTTCCATTATGAAAGCAGTCACAGACCCTTGTTTATAAGTTCGTGAAAACAATTTGCGAGCAATCTCTGTTCGATTCCTAAACCGGGGACATATTTCTCCTAACCTTATCATGCCCCACCTTGATATTGGTTCACTTGGTACTGGTCCAACATCTTCCACCCTTGTCTAGTCTCTCCTGATAAATTTAGAGCAGCCAAGGACACCAAATCTTGTTCTGGACCCTATATTGCTTCTGACGTTCGAATAGATGCTCCAAAGAGTCTTCAATATTACCTGTCCCGTCAAAATGCTAGTGAAGTTTACACCACGAACCCGTTCTGGTCTGCTTTCAACCTGAGTACTATGCGTCATGGTTCCCTGAGCTAAAACCATTTCCAAATCAATCAATGCGTTTTCAAGCGCAAGGTCTCCAAGGAGCGGTCCGTCGCTAAATCTGACTCGAGAAGTAGTTTCGTTTATTCTTAGAGAAAAATGATCAATTAAAGAGTGATTATAATAACTATTTCAAATTAAATTAACACCTTTTAATACGACTGCTCAAATTAGGGTATCGATTCGAAAGGGCTTCTAACATTCGCCACTAAAAAGTTTTAGGCAAACCCCCTCGCGGATCGAATCCAGACACTATCACCGGGTGAGCAGCCGTTAATTAATAATAAGTAACAAAAAAGATAAATTTTTAAATCTAATCCACTCTTTTATGACGCAAGTTTATCAAGGACTTATGATGTAATCTGACAAAGATTGAGATTGTGTTATAATTGATCACTAAGGCGACAAACTACAGCAACTGTGATGGCCCCACGTTGGGCTCCAATTTATATATGATGCTTTTTACCTCGACTATTTCTGGGCTATTTCCGATTGGCGGAAAACAGTAATTCCCGAGTCGCCGATCAAACACAAATCTTCAATCGATCAACTGACAGATTCCTAGATCACGCCGTCATGTTCGTTTCCCCATTAGATACCTTTCTTGAAAGGGGGGGAGAGGGGGGAGTACTGTAGCGCATGGCTGTTAACAACAGGTAGAGCCACTATACCATCGCTGGCTCATAATAGAAGCTTTCCGATAGGTGGCGGTAATATCTCGGCCAGGCAGCCAGTTGTCGGTCGTCTCCTGCCGAGTCAGTCCTCCCTGTAATCTTCACTCTGGTACAAAGTCTAGAAAATACATGTCTGTTATTGTTGCTCGGTAAATCATGCGCAAACACTGGTGTAAATAAAACCTTGTATGTTAATGTTATTGTTACTGATCGTAAATCAAGCATACGTTATAACATTCGTAGGAAACTAAAACCTAAAATGTAACTTTCATTCTTCATCTTCCCATCTGTAAACATTATATTGTTATTTTTTCTCCTAAATAAGTCATTATGGGTTCTAATGATTTTATGAACTGCGAGTGTTTTTTTTTTTCTAGGCCATTAGTTCTTAGTAATGGTTTGAGAGTACTGTTAATACGTACCTACGAAAAGGACAATGAGAATAGAAGACTTAGTGTTACGAAAGAAATTGTAGATGGTGGTAGCAACACGGAAAACGATCGACCTAAACTAAGTAGAAGATGTAGTAGTGTAGCAGATGCCACAAAAGCAATTGTCATGAAGGAGAAAGAGACAGCTAAAAAGTATACTTTTGCAGATGCTGCAAGAGAAGTTATGAAACAGAGGAAGGAATCAATGCAGAAAATTGAAAAGTCTTTTTCAAAAGAAACGAAAATGGTTTGTTGAATGTTTAAAATATTATGAAAGTTTAAACTTTATTTTTGCACCAAAATATATTCACAGAAAACTGTACTACGTAATTGTTATCGGATTTGGTAAAGATTATCTAGCGTTATTGTTAGCAAAGATTATGTGTCTAAGTAGGTATTTTGAAACGATTGCCATTCATATATGTGACGCTTTTATAATATATTATGGCATATAGTCAATTAAATTTAATGTTTATTTAGATCATTTAGTACCGCATTAATAAAATTTTGGACGAAAGGATAGCAAACTTTATATAGTCCCATAGCATTACTGATCATGTTGTGATATGATATACATCATATCACAATTTGATCTATGGCAGATGGGCTTATTCAAAGATGTGGAATTTTATTCTATTATTAGTGAGATTGCGTCTTTATGTCGAGGGAAGATATATTCCGTTTGGACGTAGTCACAAGCTCTCTTCATTCACAATTTGGATTACATATGGTTTATACATTAATAATGATATCATTTACTCTGAAACATTCCACCAAGCAAAAAAAAAAGTTCGATGGAAGGTCTATTCATCTGTCGTCCACACATAGAGTCTTCACTTCTTACCTTCCTATTCTCCTAGCCCTCCTCTTCAAAACTCACCTGTATAATTTCTCCTTATTCAGTGTATGCATGATAACCAGGGGTGGACTGGGGAGAGAAAGCAGCCCTGGCATTTTTAATTACGGCGGCCGACTTTGACTTCGAAGATCTTGTGATTTAATCTTAATCAATATAAATCCAAAAGAACTTTATTTAACTTTATGGTAGGGTTGTATCAATATTTATATATATCATGAACGATATATCTTGATACATCGTGAAAGATCAACAATAACATTACAATAATAATTCTGTGTAAATATTACAAAAAATAGCAGAGTTAGCAGACAAACCACAAACACACCGAAACAGGGTAAGGTATTGGTATTTTCCGGCCAGATTCCTTTGATATTGTTGGTACGTAAATTCAGTTTATTGATTTTACTTCCTGATATTCTGCCTTCATAAACTCATGTTTGTAAAAATTGCAACACCATGAAGGAATCACTTGATTGAGCTGAAACTTTCAGGAAATGCAAATTAGGGTATGCTATTCAAATGATTAGAATTTCAGAGTCATCACGCATGCGTGGGCTGAGCAGCGCCCTCTGAACTGCTGATGGATCCGTATAAATAGAGGGCTGTAGCGGGGCGTGTATGGCTATCTGCTAGTGGTAAACGTTACATGAGACGTCACTATGCCTCTACGACGAAAGAGGGCGACATTTCAGCAAGTTACGGAGTTTGAACGGGGACGAATGATCGGCCTTCGTGAAGGAGGGTTTTCTTATCGTGCAATAGCAGCTCGTATGGGGCGTAACAGCAGCACAGTGATGCGAGTGTGGAAGCAGTGGGTTCAAGAGAACCAGACAACTCGGAAATCCGGGAGTGGACGCCGAAAGGTGACGTCAGCACGGGATGATAGACACCTGGTCCGCATGGCGGTGACGGACCGTTTTGCTTCATCTGGACAGTTGGCAGAACGTTGGTGCACTGCTACAGGTGTATCATTGTGTGCTTCATCAATTCGTCGGCGTCTACTGCACCGTGGACTGCGTGCAAGAGTTCCTTTATACAGGATCCTCCTGACGCAAAACCATCGGCGCCTGCGGCTACAATGATGGCCGCATCCGTGTTAGACGCTATACCGGTGAACGCCACCTTCCGGAGTGCGTTATCCAACGTCATAGTGGACGAACCCCCAGCGTTATGGTCTGGGGTGCGATTGCGTATCATGGACGATCTCAGCTGCTACGAATTGTGGGTAATCTTAACAGCAACCGGTACATCAATGAAGTTCTGGAGCCCGAAGTTGTTCCCTTCCTTCAAGGCATTCCCGGAGCTGTATTTCAACAGGACAATGCCCGCCCACATATTGCCAGGAATGTTCAAGACTTCTTTTCATCACAACAGATACAGCTTCTTCCTTGGCCTGCCTATTCGCCGGATATGTCGCCGATTGAACATGTGTGGGATTTCGTTGGTCGGCGTCTCGCTCGTGATCCTCGTCCCATAGCTACTACAGATGAACTTTGGGGTCGCATACAAGCAATCTGGAATGCTCTTCCTCAGGCACACATTCAACATCTGTTTGATTCCATGCCACGTCGTATAGCATCACTTATTGCAGCGCGTGGTGGCTTCACCAAATACTGATTTTCGACATGTAATATTATTTTTTTGCTTTGTAATTTTAATCGTTTATTTGTATCAACACAGGTCGTTTGTACATTAAATTTCATTCAATTCGGACGAGTCCTTCATGGTGTTGCAATTTTTACAAACACGAGTATAGTAAAACGGTTACTTTCCACAGTGCCGAACTGACGCATGCCCAGATTGCTCGTAATACCTGTTCGCGCGCGGTCCACTGTGCAGTGGGTTCGATCGAAATCCGAAAGAAAAACGCACCGCAACGTTGGTCCTTCACCGTCACTGTGAAGGCGGCCTCCTTTTTCTACGCTACAATCCCTGCAGGACCTGTGCTTCCTTAAGGATTGTCGCCTATTCTCCTCTATCCAAGACCCTTCATTGCTATTCTCACAATTTCATTCTTCGCAGATATTCTTCCACTCCATCAACCCATCTTTTCCCAGGACGTCCCACTTTCTCCTTTCCTGTTGGATTGGCTTTCATGATTTTCTTAGCCATGCTAGATTATTCCATCCTTTCTACATGTCCGAGCCACCTAAGCCTTCTTTTCCTTATTTCTGTCACCAACTCAGTGTCTTCAAAATAAATGGTATATTACCCAGTTTTTCCTAATTCTCCATAAGTCATCATTATCTGCCCCGAATATTTTTCGGAGTACTTTCCCCTCCATATTCTCAGCAATTCTTTGCCTCTAGCAGTTAATGTACATGTCTCTGCTCCGTATAAACTACAGGTCTTATTATCGTTTTATAAATGGTAAGCTTTAGTTTTCGTGAGACATTTTTGGAACTTAGTATTTTCTCGGATGTGAAGTAGCACCTACTATGCCAACTGTTATTCTTGCTTCAATCTCTGAATTTGTTCTGCAATCATCTGTTATCATAGGTCTTAAATATTTAAATTGATTCACTTTTTCAAAGCTCTCTCTCTCTCTCTTCTACCCATTATTCTTCTTTCCAAGCCATTCATATTCTGAAACCTTCTTTTATCCTTTGAATTAATTATATATTTAGTTTTATCTGCATTGATTGTTAATCCTAGCTCTTTAGCACTATTTTCAAAATCTTGTAGGGCTTCTTTTAACACAGATGCATCCCTACTTGTTAAGAATATATCATCTGCAAAAGCTGGATGTTACGAGGTTCCATTAAAAATCGTGTCACCTTAGTACACGCTCGTTTTTCTTATAGCGGCTTCAAGTGCTAAATTAAATAATGCCATTTAAAGAGCACCACCTTTTCTTAGACCCTTCATTTCGAATTCACTTGACAGTTGTCCCTGAATCTTTACTTTGGCCTTGGCATTCTTTAACGTTAGCTTTATTAAATTTTTTAAAGGAATATGAAGTTCTCTCAGATCACTTAAAGAAGTTTATTTCTTTGGACGCTGTCATAGGCTGGTTTAAAATCAATAAATAAATAATTAATTAATGTATGCTGCAAAGCCGTAGCCAGGATTTAATTTCAAGGGGGGGTTCAAAAATTTTTACCCATGTATCGATACAATCACAGCATGCAAGGCCGTAGCCAAGTCCCATTAAAAATTTAGTTTCGGATGGAATCAGTCTCTAAGCTCCCCGCCCGTATAGATACGATTATGGTATTCTTATATTAAATTTATAGCATTTCTCAAGGATCATATTTAGAGAAAATATAAGGTCTTCTATTGATTTGTTCCTTCTGAATCCGAATTTGTAATCACCCAAAATTTCTTCTATATAAACTTCCTGGCGTTTTGAAAACAATTTTGAAAAACTCGCATACACAACATTTAGTAATTAATGAGATTCTTCTGTAATTAGCACAGTTACTTTTGCCATTTTTTTTGTGATGCGGTGGATGATTGCTGAGCTCCATTTTGTCGGCACGTCTTCTTTCTCCCACACCTCTTTCACCAGTGAATATATATTGTCTCTCAGTTCAACTTCTTCATACCTGATTAATGCTGCCTGAATGCCATCTTCTCCAGGGCTCTCATTATTCTTTAAAGATTGTATCATTTCATCTACTTCTTCTCTTTCAATATTAATTTCTACTTGGTCTTGGTTTGTCTCTTGCGTTGCTTCTTCATCAATCACTCTCTCTCCCAAAGTTAAACAATTCTTCAAAATATTCTGTGCCCACTATTTAATATTTTATCAACTTCTCCTATCAAGTTTCCTTTATCATTACACAGTGAAATTTTGGGTTGAAACCTGCTCTTTAATTCACGAGCTCTCTTAAGTATATTTCATGTCCTTTTCTGTGGTGAACTCCTAACTCAAGTAGTTTTTTCTTTTCCAAGTCCATTTTCTTTTTTAAATGGGTATTTTGCCCCCTTCGCGAATTTAAGAAATTTCATACGGTGATTTTGTTTTCCTTGGAAACATTATTTCTCTCATTTTATTCCTTTCTTCTAGCACTGTTTTGTAGTCATCATGAAACCATTTAGTTATTTTTTCAGGGTTTTTGTATTCGATGATCTCGGACACCGAAGTCTTAATTATGTCCTGAAGTACCATTCATTTTTGGTCTATTTCTCCTTCCTTTAGTATATTGTTCTGAGTAATTAATTTTTAATGAATGGCTTCTTGGAATTCATTTCTTACTAAAGGGTTGTCTTTGACAGTTTGTATATTAAATGAATTTTCTTTTTTTTTGGGAAAGGATTTACGGATGTTTGCAATTCTCTGTCTATATAGGATTCAAACCATGAAGTGGTCGGAGTCAATATCCGCTCCTCTACATGTTCTAATATCTGAACCATATCTATGCTCTAGTTGGAAGTAAATCTATTTAACTTTCAGTGGTACCGTCAGGTGAGGCCCATGTGCTTTTATGGATGATTTTATGATCGAAATGGGTACTACTTATAGTCATGTTTTTGCTAGAAGTAAAATCCATGAACCGTAGCTCATTATTGATGCTATTGTCATGCAAACTATGACGCCCTAGTGCTGATCTGAACTGTTCTTCTTTTCCGGGGTTTGCGTTCATCCCCCTCCCCGAATAATTTTTACATCGTTCTTCGGAATTTTATCGTAAGCTTTTTCAAATGTTACGTAGGATTTTTCTTTAGCTTCATCTTCTACCGATGCCTGTACACACACAAAAGTGGTATAGAAGAATTTGGATTTTAGACGTAGAGAACACGTTTTTTCATTGATGGCCTCAAATCCAAGAATAGACAGTTTTATTTTTTTGGCAACTATAAATCCTGTGCCAAATGTATTGGTTCGTCCTCTACTGCAAAAAATTGTGTCCCCATCTCCAGAATCCATTATGGTGGTACCTCTCCACGTGATTTCCTGTAGGGCCGCAAGGTTTATTTTATGCTTGTATTTCTTTCAAATTTTCTAGGGCTCCAGCTCGATATAAACTTCGGGCATTCCAAATGGCCATTGATACAAATCCTTTATGAAGGCGACCTTATGCTTTTTTTTTATTATTCATCGGATTAACGGCGTAAATATAGAAAATTTTGAGGAAAAAGTGGAAATCTAGAATTCAAATGAATATATTTTGCTTTATTTCTCAATTCTTCTTAATTCGATTGAGCTCGTTGAAAAGGAATAACTTGATAGCGATGGCCTACCGGGCATCTGCCCGGTGACTCCTATGGCCAGTTCGACCCTGATGATACCATATTCTAGAATCTTCTTCTACTTACGGAAGGAGGAGCATATATATGCATGATGACGTAGCTCACACTACATATCTCGTGATAATTAACACGGGGAATACAGCATCTCCTTCGGCAACTAACCTTCTCAGCATCTGACCTGTACAAAGTTATATAGGTAGATGACAATCAATTTGTATTAATTAATTATAGAGCTAATATCACGTTCACATGATTTGATTGTGAAAATTTATTGCATTTGTTTCTGTTTTAATTGTATTTTTATTGAGTATCATATTATAGGGGAAACTACGTATTCATGAGGGGTTAAATTTCACAACATAATTGGTCGTGACGTTATTTTGTGTATTAAAAAATAGCCAAAACATGAAAAAAATAGCTAAATTAAAATTTGTTAAGAAATCTTGTATAGTGAAACTACTTATTAGTGATCACTCGCCGGGTAGAAAAATTTTGCTGTTAAAAAGAGGGCAATTATTCTGAAGTAGCTATTTTTCTTTTTTATAGATATATTATATTATACTTAGTTTGTTTATACTTAGTTTCCTGTTGTGAGAAATGCTGTGAAGGTGAAAGTTCAATTTTGTTCGTATTTTGTCCACAGGATTCTGGTTTAATGGAATGAATCACGAAAATAGTGTCCGTGTCTGTATCTGAGGGTGGCCGCTAAGCAGGGGTTTGAAATACGTTATTTTAAATCAGTTTCTGCTGGGGAATTTTTATCCGACTGTAAAAGCTGGGTGTCCATTAAGAGGGGGTCCTGCGGTGGCGCAGTGTGGTAACGCGTTCTCCTAGTGCGCCGCTAATCCGGGTTCGACTCCCAGCAGTGCAAAGAACGCTTACTCAGAGATCTCATAAAGATCGCACTGCTCACTGTAGTCCGGGGTTTGGTTCCCTAGGCCTTAAGAGGTTCGGATTCCTCGGAAAACAGTAGGTCCCGGCGCAGCATGACCACTGTAGTCTTTGAGCCGTAAAACCAAAAAGGAAGCAAGAAAACCATTAAGAGGGCTTTCATTGTAATTCTTAATTGTATATAGGTTACACAGAAAGATTACTGCAAAATGAGAATATTGTTTGTTATTTTTTTTTTACAATGCAGTCATCGTGTTGCCATAACAGTTGCCTTAAATTCATTTTTTGATGTGAAAAGAACGCTTACTCAAAGATCTCATAAAGATCACACTGCTCACCATAGTCCGGGGTTTTGCTCCCTAGGCCTTAAGAGGTTCGTATGCCTCTGAAAACTGTAGGTCCAAGCGGTTTGGATTCCTCAGAAAATTGTAAGTCCAGAGGTTCAGATTCCTCGAAAAACAGTAGGTCCCATCGTAGCCTGACCACTGTAGTCCTTGAGCCGTAAAACTATAAACAAACACACATTTTTTATTTTTCATTAAAGGATTATGCACGGAGGAATTTCGGGATTAATCCCCTCCTATTTAAATAATATTACAGTAAAACACCTCTCAACAGATATTCCATTTTCATGGTCAGACACAAATTCCCCAGTAAAAACACCTTTACATTAATATCTCTTTTTTTGCAGACAAATTTGTCTGTCCGGTGAATGTCCGCTAATAAGAAGTTTACTGTATCAGCTGCAAAACAAAATTACTTATGCAGGAAAATTTTGTTTTTACCAAACATCCTTAATTGCCCTCTAAAAATTAAAAATTACGTTCTATAATATATTTACATACAAAAAATTAAACTCTGGTAAATTAGTAAATAAAAAAAGTCACTAAAACTTTCGGACACATCAGCAGCAGTCCTTCATCACTCTTGTTGAAGGATTGATGCTGCCACATCCGAAAGCTTGGGTCATCTTTTTCATTTGCTATTTTACCAGTGTTTAACGATTTGTATGTAGATTTCTTATTTGGTACTTTGTATCTTATTTTTATTTTAAAATATGCATACCTTGATTTTTATTCAATTCCATTGTTTCTAATTGTCTCAACATTTTCTTTCGTTTTGTATATATTTTAAAGTAGGTTTTACCTTTCTTTCAGGCTGGCGCTGCTTTGTGTATAGGCGTTGGCAGTTTTCATGACCCCGAAGAATTACCTGGTTTAGCCCATTTCTTAGAACACAGTAAGAAGAAGTTTCATCGTCCCTTCTTTATCGAAAACCATCTACTATATATTCATCACATTAATAAATATCTATCTGTGGAAGGACAGTCCACCGGGTGAAAAATTTATTTTTCGCATTCGTCTATTGTTGCATTATTTCCAAAATGTTAATTTTAGTCCTAATCTCACATTAACTTCTTGGAAAGGGATTTATTTCAAATTAGAGCATTAGTTTATACGGCATGTGGTTTTGTGTGGCTCGCTGAAATATTGAAAGGTTTCTGTTGAAGATTATTTTAAAATTTAAAGTATATTTTTGAAATTAATGAGTAAATAATATTAAAATTTTATTTAATGTATGATAAGTTTAAAATTTCAATGGTATTTATATTTTTGAATAACCTAAAATATTTTGGTAAAGTCAAAAGTTAACCTCTCATTTAGTTTAATAAAAATAATGTTACAAATCCCCACTTTGAAGAGCTTGGGCCAATGATCTAAATCGTTTTTTAAAGTGGATACATTGCAAACAATATGAACTCAGGGTTCGTACGGGTCATGGAAATCCTGTAAAGTTATAGAATTCTATTTTGCATTTTTCAGGTCTGAAAAAGTCATGGTAAAGTCACGAAATATTTGTTTGGAAGCAATTTAACCTAAAACTCTAAAGTTCTACATTAAAAATGCTGCCTGTGGTGAAAATCGCATCACGAGATCGAATCATCATTTTACGGCACCAAAGTGTCTTCTAATGCACGTGACCACGTAACTTCCAAAACGCTGCAGGGAGGGAGTATCCGTCTGCTCTTGGTTCCAAGTGGAATCAGCCGCTGCTTGTGGCCTACCTCACTCCGCGCGTTACCACGTGCAGAGAGGCCAACTTGTACGAATTTTAACTCCACTTTACGATTTTAGGATCGATCACAAGAAAACTACGGGAACCTCATTCAAGATCCTCACGTGCAATTTTCTACCGGCTCCTCAAAACTTCATATTTTTTATGGCTTTTTGGTAAAGAAAAACCGCACTTTGCAGATGGCTCGCGCCTTCCATGTTTGGACGCCGCGCTTTCGACTTGTCCTCTTGTTTCTCTTATTTTTTACGTCCAGCTTTGTATGTGAAACTTGCTTCAAATTTGGATTAAAACAACGAAATGAAATGCAGCCATGATTGTGGAACAGCTGTAGAAAAAAAAAAAAAAAAAATTCGGCAGACAAAACTTTATCTGCAAGTGTATCATGATATGTAGTAAGGAATGGCTGTTTTACAAAGCATCGAAAGTTTTTAAATTTTTATGTGAACTCGCAGTTTTACCATATTTTGAATAACTTTTTACTCGCAACATTTTATTAAAATTTCAGAAAAATTTTCTCACAAAACTTTAAAAAATAGCGCGCTATTTGCACCGAGATTTTGCGACGTATGTTTCGAAATATTCCCCCCACCTTGGGCTTTCGTTATCTACACACGCAGAGGCTTGCAGATTAATTCAGTAGTAAATTTAACTAATCAATATATTTAATTTATTTACATAATTTATAATCCTATTCTGTGAAAAAACGCCACCTGGTGCCTGTTTCTGGAACTTAAAAAATTGACTTAAAAAACGACTTTAACGTTAGTTAACGAGTAATGATATTTTTGATGTATGATTTCGTTCTTGATGCACCACCTATCGGCAAAATTATGAACTTTTTAAACGTGCTTAATTCACGATTGTTGGTCATTTTTTAGTATTTTTCCATCAAAATAGAATTCCGCCCTAATACGCCACCTAGTGGCGGAATACGAAATTAGCGTTAATTAGTCATATTTTGCACCTATAAATTTACATCCAAAGAAACAACATGTCTGCAGTGGAAAGTGGACAATTTTTTTTGACAGAAGCTAATTTGCGTATTTTAAAGAATTTAGTTTCTCAAGAATAGGAAAGAGGTTTTAATATTAAGTTTTGATATTTACCGAGTTCTTCTTTTTTAGTTGCAACATTTCACTTTTACTTTTCATGGTGCTCATTCATTTGATTAAACTATTTTTTTATGCACTACATAACTCGTATAAAAATCAATTTTTCTGTACAAAATAGAATTTGGGGTTTATCTTCTACAAAATTGGTGCAAAAGTTTTTTTTCCTATAAAATCGATACCGAAAGCCATTTTTCTTGCTATGATACTGATACAAAAGGTAATTTCTCCTGCTACGAACCTGATACAAATGGTATTGGTGAGAGTGTGATCATTTTGTACGTACATAAACATACGCAGTTGAGTCACATTATCAGGAATATTTTCATGTTGTTTCAAGTGGGGGTACACCTATCGTTCTACAACAATGCAGGTGTTTTATTTATAAGAAATCTTTTTTCAGGAAATAAAATAGCGTGGGTTTACTGAAAACTGCTGAAAATTCTTGACTTTTTTACTGATGACTACTTTCTCAGGTTGGCATCTCTGTATGTGATAGCACGCTTCAAACTCGGACACTTCGTCACGCACGTGCCGCATAGTAACCGCCCGGTATTTTTCAAACCCTGAATTAAGGAAATAGCTGAAACATTTAGACTCTGATGTTTTAGACCTCAAAAAATCTGCAGAAAATTTTGCAGTTAAATCAGAAACTAACCGTGACGTCACATCAATTTCAAAATCGAATAATTTGTATAGAATTGTATCCAAAAAGAGAAGGTTCAAATTTTGAATGTGCAAATGAAAATTGATGAAAAGTTGTATAACTAAAAGATGCCTAGCACAAACTGTGCGAATATTTTTTTTTATAATGTGTGAATATTTTTTGTAAGCAATGTGTGCATACATTACAAGGTGTAAGCAATAATCTTCAATCTAACTTCATTGTTTATTCTAATATAGGATAATGGATAATAATTTGATTTTGGTCATTATTTTATATATTTTGCAGTAGAATACGTTTCAAAATTAATATGCATTTTTATTTGTGAATTTAATCTAATACTGGGACTCAAAATTATATTTTAAGTGCACATAAATTGTTTCGCCGGCCGTGAAACCTTTTTAGTTCGTAGCCATTGAAAGTTATGGAATTTTTTTCACCCAGAGAGAATGAACTCTGTGAACTGCAAAAATTGCCAGAATAGGAATTCACAAGGAAATTTACAAACAAGAAATAGAAATCATTTGAAAAGAAAAATTTAATGATTGACTTCTATTAAATTAACTGAATGAAACGTGAGGCTCACATTTGGGCTATAAATTCCCCAACTGCATAAATTTGGCCATGGGAAGTTATTTTGGACTATAGTAAGTAGTGAAACCTTTTCCAATATGATTCTAGAATAGTACAAAAAAATTTCCAAATTTTGTTACATGATTAACTAATGTGAATGCAAATAATAGCATCCATGTAGTTCCAGAAAGGCTCATTTTCGGACTTTGTTTCACTGGGCCATAGTTGTTTCTTTTGATGTCCTTCATTACTTATACTTGACAATTTCCAGTTGCCTCCAGTATGGTAAAACAATCGTTTTCCATACCTTTGATGACTAAATGGCAATACTGCTCAGGGCCAGGGAAAGGAGCTTCCATTTTTTTGGCCTCTGCTGCATTATTAGGTCAATCACTTAAATTATGTGTCAAAAAAATTTTTTTGTTCATGTAATTGCTTACACAGCAGCGATGTGGATATAAATAATACTTTCACCCTACAGCCAATGTACATGTGAATTGCGCCAAATATGGCTTATTTGATGTCCTTTACCACCCCTTTCAGTTTGTTCCATTAGTTCTGAATCACTCTGTATACAGATTTATTCTAGTACAGCTATTATACTTATATAGACTTCCTCTAGTATAGATATTGTATTCATGCTCCTTTAGCACAGATATATAAAGTATTTAGATGC
>QLNU02014802.1:135822770-135836532 GCA_006491805.2 Dysdera silvatica
TAATTCCTCCAAAATTGATTCTGAATATCTTCTGAATCATATACATTTCTTTTATTTAATAATAAGCAATTCTTTGAAAGGTTTTACATACAGACTTAAAAATTAGCGATATTAAATTTATTTCTTAATACTCTAGCATACCTTTAAATTATAATTTACAATTGAGCAAAGTTTGCAAAGATAAAGTTTTTGAATAATTTGGAGTTTATTTAGATAGGAAATTTGTTAAATGGGCCTACTGAAGTTTAATACAATGAAAAAACGTTGTTTAGAGGTGGGCATTTTCAGATACAATATATAATTTGTTAGAAAGTATGGAAATATCTCTATTAATCCACCTGGGCAGCAGTAGATAAAGACCCTAAAACCTGACAAATATCATGCTGTCGTAGAGAAGGAATTATTATTATATTATTAGATGAAAAGAAGGACCATTACAATTCTAAAAGATATTTGGGGATATGCTTTTTAAACATGGAAATAGAATTTAGGGCCTGTAACCTATTAGAGAGGTATGATAATGGGGGACTGGGTAGATATTAGGGGAATATGTAATCATTCCACACTCCAGAACAACGGTTGCCAACCTTTCGGACCTCACGGGCCACTAAATTCATAATTTTAAATCCCGCGGACCACATTTCGTGAATTTAGTGCAATATAAAGGCAAAAATTGTCATTCAGAATATGAGAATTTCTTAGAATATTATTTTTGTTATATTATTAATAAAACATTAAAAATGCAAATAATGTCCAGATTTTTCTGCGGACCACCGGTTGGCGACCGCTACTCTACGACCCAAAGAAGCAACACTATTCCAAAATTAGTTATTGAAAAATCGGGTATTGATTTCTATTTAAATTCTAGTAATATACATGATAAGACAATTGCGGGAATAAGAGATTAGTACATGCATTTTTTTTATATTACTGAGATTTTACTGTTTTGTATTACTGAGCTTTTTTATATAATTGAGATTTTATATTGAAAAACTTTTCTAGTGGTAATGTTAGGAAATAATGCACTCAGTATCAAAAGTTTGGAGTAAGGTCATTGAACAGGACAATAAACCAAAGTATTTTTGAAGTGGTGCCATTCTTTGAATTTTTGACCTATAACCCAAGATTAATGACGAATTTTTTTAAATAAAAATGAAGATTGTTCAATAATATGCAATACAATCCCACTTTCTCAAAAATGCTCAAATTTTAATAAAGTAATAAACTAAGCATTCTCTCTGCGTGTATTGATTTATGGTTTAAATTTCACAAGTTTTGTCCACTTCTATAAATAACATGAAATAAATCTTTAGGAATTGGGCTTTATATCTAAATGCTGGAGCATACGATATGAACTCAACAATGAGCTTATATTCTGTCGTAATAACACTGACTGAATCAGGCATGGACAATATCTATGAGGTGAATAATGTTTAGTCACTTAAATGCAATTATATGCAATGCACTGAATGTACAAGAATGCCTGAAATAATCGAACTATCTGCTTTGTCCCTCATTTTCTATCCACATTAAAACACACATGCACCACTATAAAATATCCGGAGAGAAAGATATATTTTTAGGTTGTCGATAAAACTAAGGAATAAAGCTTATTTTCAGTGCATGTTAAGCTCTGCTACATAATGCTTTAAACTTCATATTTTGAAGCCTATTATCTGGAGAGAAAGAAATATTTTTAGGTTGCCAATAAAACCAAGGAATAAGGCTTATTTTCAGTGCATGTTAAGCTCTGCTACATAATGCTTTAAACTTCATATTTTTAAGCCTATTACCTCTGGAGAGAAAGATATACTTTTAGGTCGCTGATAAAACTAAGGAATAAGGCTTATTTTCAGTGCATGTTAAGCTATACTACATAATGCTTTAAACTTAATATTTTTAAACCTATTGTGCTCATCTCATGTCACGAGCAACATGCGGACATTTTATTTTTGGTAACGCAAAACGGAAATGTAAAACGCTAATTTTGTTTAAAATTCTATGAGTTTTATTAAGAATTCCCAATATGATTGTACTCTCCCTCAATGAAGATTTTAAAATAAAATACTGCATTTGAGCATTTGACGTCTCGAGACTGAACTGTAGATCATCAGGTGCAGAACAGACGGCTAACGTGACCTTCGAAATGCAATGTTTACATATTTACACATAACTGAACTGACTGGCAGTCAAACCAAGCTCAGTGGGCCAGAAGATAATTGCTGGGACATGAAATTAAAATACAATATTTCTGATGAATGTATTTGTTTCTATAGGTAATTACTCTTGTACTTCAGTACATAGAAATGCTTAGGGAAAACGGGCCACAAGAGCAATTTTTTAAAGAATTGGATATCGTTGCCAAAACTTCCTTTCGTTTTCAGGAAAAGGTATTACATGTATTTATATATTATTAGGATTTATATTCATTTAGGCTTCGATAATTTATATTTTATTAGGTTCTATAGTATAATTTATATTTTATTAGGTTCTATGTATAATTTATATTTTATTAGGTTCTATGTATAATTTATATTTTTATTAGGTTCTATGTATAATTTATATTTTATTAGGTTTTTATACAATTTATATTTTATTAGGTTTCATGTAATAATTTATATTTCATTAGGTTTTATGTATAATTTATATTTTATTAGGGTTTATGTATAATTTATTGTATTAGGTTTTATGTAATTTATATTTTATTAGGTTTTATGTGTAATTTATATTTTAGGTTTTATGTATAATTTATATTATTAGGTTTTATGTATAATTTATATTTTATTAGGTTTCATGTATAATTATATTGTAATAGGTTTTATGTAATTTATATTTTATTAGGTTTTATGTGTAATTTATATTATTAGGTTTATACTGTTCATATATAAATAAATAAAATTAAGGTGATAGAATTAAAGAAAAACAAAATCCCTTTTATAATAATGTTCAACACCCACATATGAATAAGCTCAAACTAGAGCTGTTTTTTGTTTAGGAGAAAAAGAGACGCCGTCCCCATCCTGGATTCGAACCAGGGCCTCCCCGTTAAGCTTAGAGTGTCTTGACTGCTGGATGAACGAGAACAGGTACAAATGCTCTCTTTCTCCGTTTATGGAGATGTAAGATATTATTACCCTTCACAAGGATTGCCAAATAATGATCATTATTTGGCAATTGTGTTATCCCTGCGGAGGGTAATAATATCTTACATCCTTATATACGGAGAAAGAGAGCGTTATTACCTGTCCTCATTCGTCTAGCGGTCCAAGACACTCCGGGCTAAACGGAGGGACCCTGGTTCGAATCCAGGATGGGGACGGCCTCTCTTTTTCTCCAAAGCAAAAATAGCTCTAATTTGAGCTTATTCATATGTGGGTGTTGAAAAATATTATAAAATAAATTCCTCCACGAAAACTCACAAAAACTTGCCCCAGTGACTTTGCATGTTGACCATTATTTGGCAATTGTGTTATCCCTGTGAAGGGTAATAATATCTTACATCCCAAAATCCCCTATATTATTTTTTTACCCCTTTACTCATTTTTAAACCCTAAGTTTTCTTCATTAACCCCCAACGATTTTCTTAAAGTAAAATAATTGTTGAATTATCAAGTAATATCTGTTTTAATACGTTTGATCATATTCTTCCTTTTATCACGTATGTTTTAATAAATTATGTAGCTTATATATATGTTAATGTGTAAAGATGGCAACACGTGTTTATATGCCAAGTGCGGTGAAGTTGGTAGTTTACCTTCACTTTTGTAACTGGATTCGACAAAGGCAGTCATTCACTGCCGAAACGATCGTCATCCACCTAATTAAATAATTTTAACTGTGGTAGTCGTGTTTAAATAGTTTATTATGTGTGTGTGTGTATGTAGATGCATATAAATTTTATTGTGGTATTTAGGAAGATCCAGTAGGAAATGTAACAGAGCTTGCACAGAACATGCAGTTATACGATATGAAGCATTATTTAGTTGGAGGTAGATTGTATTTTCAATACGATCCAAAGGTTAGATTACATGAAATCGTTTTTTAATATTGCTATCTCTTATTAAGTATAAAGTGTGTTCAGAAAGTCTTGCCATATTCTAAAATATTTTGTATAAGAACCCGTAAAAATTAGCAATAGCATATGTTTTTAGTATAAAAAAATATTAAGTTAGCCAGTGATTGTTACAAAGTGGGCGCACACGCATGATAAATTAACTATTATGAATAATTAACTATTATATGTTCTGATGATCATGTGGTAGAACTAATGCAGTATTGTCGAGTATTGGGCCCCTGGTTTTGATAATTTTTTGAAGATTTTTTCACACTAACATTGGAATTTAACAAACTTTGCAAAAAAAAAAATGCTACGTAATAAACAAAATTGTCTAATTTGGGACCCTGATTTGTATCTAGCCTCTGGGCCCGGATCAGTTAACTCGCACGTTAAGACGGTACTGGTTACGCCACCATCCAGTTTTACGTAATTCGGTAATTTGACATCTCCTAAAATTCTGTATTTTCTGATAAATTTGCCTACGATGTATTTATAAACATATTAAGTAGAGGTGAACAGCTTTTTATACACATTGGGCAAAAAAATTATTGACACAAAGATCATTAACCACAAAGTCACTATTGATAAAAACGTAGTAGGCCTCAAAAAAGTGCAGATCCGAAGGTGAAACAACTTTAGCTATGATTTTTGCATCGGAA
The DNA here is from genome assembly GCA_006491805.2 of Dysdera silvatica. Taxonomy (NCBI): domain Eukaryota; kingdom Metazoa; phylum Arthropoda; class Arachnida; order Araneae; family Dysderidae; genus Dysdera; species Dysdera silvatica. The sequence goes on from QLNU02014802.1 coordinate 135,827,487, forward strand.
AACGCAGACTTGTGCCCGGTATTCCAATTATGTTGTACTATGGCAGATTTATGAAGTTCTTGGTTTTGAACATGTTTCTGGTGTTCCTTTACCCTAAATTGTAAAGCCTTATGCGTCTGTCCGATATACATTCTTCCACACTCACATTGGATGTTATAAATTCCACAGTTAAAACGGTCAGGAACGGGATCTTTGAGTTGTGAGACCCCAATCTTGTTAATCGGACCCGATTAACAAGATTATAATTTTATATTTAATGTGTTTTCTTTACTTTGTTAAAAATGCTTTTATTATACAAATGTGTCGGCGGCGGACAGAGGGGTCGCAGATCTTTTGGTTACTATAAAGGGGGTCGCGGATTACTTGGTTACTATAAAAATGGGTCGCGGCTTGAAAAAGGTAGGTAATCACTGGCATAAGAGCTTAAAGTCCTATGTTAACTGAAAGAAAAAACCTATTGTATGACACTTGAATATTTTTAAGGTGGGAATTATATTTTTACAGATGATAACCGATATGTTAGAACTTATGACGCCAAGCAGACTAAACATAGGCATAATCTCACCACGTAACACAGATGACGATTGCAAAGAAGTTGAGAAATGGACAAAGTGCAAATATGGATTTAGTGGTAAGAACTAGAACACTCCTGTATACACTGATGTCTAATTTTGCAATAATTGGCATTATATAAAATCACTTTCAACTGTGAAAGTAATGGAGTACGTGTATATATATATATAGGTATGCCTTGCAGTAATAGCATAATTGTGTATTACTAAATTATTATAATTTGAAAGAATCATCAGGACAAAATGAATTTAAATGGAATGCTACATTAATTCATGTGAACTGTTTAGAAATTGTTAGTGCCACATATACACATGGGCTGAACTTTCTCCCCTTTTGTATAATTATTGCTTTTTTGTGAAGAAAAGAGGACCTTTGAAGTGACATTTCTTTTTTGAAATACTTTGTGTAAAAAAACTTACTATAATTTATTTAATATGCAGTAACCCCCCCTCCACGACTTACGTAATATGCGACATGTAAATTCGCAGTTATGTAATAAATCTCGAAAATTACAACTACTAGCGCGTAAGTACTACAAGTCACAGCAAATGTGACGAATAGTAACAGGAAGTGATGCGGTAACAGGCAGTGAGTTTTGGGCAAGTGCCAAAAAGATGACCAAAAGCAAACTGAAACCTACTAATTGGAAATAAGGACTCCATAAACAACCCCTTCTTTCCCTTGTAACGCTCTCTTTAATTAATTATTTCTCTTGTAATGTGAAATTACCATTACACCCCTGACTCGTACTTCTTATATTCAGACAATGTTAGTGATTGCCGAATCTAGTATGTAATATTGAATCGCTGGCAGTAGTAGTCCATGTCTTGCACAGTTTGTTTATCACCTTTAGTATTTATTATTTATTCACCCTCAAAATGGATTCAAAACGTAAAACCGAATTCACTATTGATAAATCTAGAAAACAAAGGTTTGTAATTACTTTAGAAGAAAAGTTGAAAGTAATTCGTATGCATGTAGACTGGAAAATTATATCAACAATGGCTTGGGATATAAATCAACTTATTTCGACAGTGAATACGATATTGAAGGATAAAGTTATAAATAAATAAAAAATAATATTAAATGTGTAGATTGTAATAATAAATATTGCAGTTTTTTATGAAGTTACACTTCAGCAATTTACAAATTCAACTTATGTAAAATTCAAGTTACGTAAAAGTTTACTGAATGCATTACTCACGTAACTTGAGGAATGACTGTAATCAATTTCTATGTTTGTTGTTAAAGCACAAATATATTGTTAATAGTTTACACATCTTGTCAATGTGTGTTTGGAAAAACGCCATATAGTACTGTGGTGCATCACGCATGTATATATATATATATATATTTTCTAATGCTTATAAATTAATTTAATAATATTAATAATAATATAATTTCATTTACTACACATGCACAGCGTGTATACTTATATATATCTATGTACCACTTACACATACATGATAAAGTCTTTATTCATCATGTTATTAACTCAAGTTCAATTTTAATAGTACAGTAGAATGAACGTCTTTCCTATCCCCAACCGTAATTCCGGGTTTTGTTCCCAAGGGGGCAGAGGTTTGAATTCTTCGGAAAACTACAGGACCTGATGTAGTATAACCTTAGCTCTTCTTGTGCCATTAAAAAGACATTTCGATGCCAAGATTGATATTGAGTGACATCACTGTTTTCGAAGTATTTGATAACAATTATGAGATATATGTTTCAAATACAAACCTCGTTTATGTGAACATCCATGGGGACAAAAAAAAAAGGTTGTTCTTTTCAAAAGTAGCTTGTGTTATCTGGAAAGAGTAGGATTGTATTACTAAATTACTCATCTTGACAGGGATTCTGGAAATAGTTATTAAAAGCAATTCACATTAAGTGTGTTCGCATTAATGAGGTCAAACTGTACTTTTGACGCGATAAATCTTTTACTTCTGCTCGGTTATTTTTTCCCTTACATTTCATTTTTTTTACTTTATCTAGTTTTTAATATTTCTTTATACATTCTTATGTGTTTTTGTATATTCTTTCTATATTTTTTGTGTGTTTTTGTATATTCTTTCTATATTTCTTGTGTGTTTTTGTATATTCTTTCTATATTTCTTGTGTGTTTTTGTATATTCTTTCTATATTTCTTGTGCTGGAGATACCACACATATTGTCTCTTTATGATAGAGTAAATGGATACTCGGTACTTCTCGATAATTTCTAAGTGGATTAGACAGTGTAATTTTATAGATATTTTCTAGTTAATTTATCATGTAGTTACTTACTAAATACATTTATTAATAAGTAATATTATTTTTTCTTTAGATATTCCTGACGAGTGGGAGACAAATTGGAAAGGTATATGGTGATTAAAGTTTAAGAATGGCATTGACTGCCTGTGCATGCACATATATATCGTATAGTATATAAAAAATTTGAATAAATTATATTCATAATTTTTCAATCTGTGTACATTTAAATGCAGATTATTTTCATCACTTGTTTTATGTTTGGTTTGAGTAAGTAATTAATTCTAATCTGATATTTTATTACTACAGACATAGGTAAAAATTCGGAATTTCATTTACCTGAAGAAAATAAATTCCTGGGTAAATATGAATCTTAGTAATTTTTAATCATTCTTGGTAATTGAGTTAATTACGGCATGAAAAATCACATTCAAGTAATGATGCTCTTGAACACAACTACATGTTCTCAGATTTAAATCCAATCTAGCAATGCGAGATATTTTGGTGTAGCAGTATGCAAATGAGATATATAAGTAGAGGTCAACGTTATGAGTATAAACCAACCGAGAAAATCTAAAACTATTGTTATGAACATTAAATTACAAAAACTATCCTGTGAGTATAATTTAATGAACATAAAAATTGTTAAATTTACAAGTTATGTAATATTAAATTCCAAATTAAATTAATAAACACTACAATTTTTAACAAGATAAACGGTTTTTGCCAAAAAATAAATTAGAAAAAGTATTAAGTTGCATAATGAAATTTTAATCATTAAATAGAAATTAAAATTTTTTTAAATTAAATGCTGTTTGTTGTTAAGAATGCATTTCTTACTTGCTAAATGAGAAGAGCTTAATACCGAGATGTGTTTTTTGTTAGTATCTTTTTAATGAATTGAAAATCTAATTCAATCTATTTATTTATTTAGCGACAGATCTTGAATTGAAACATCAAAAAGATGAAAATAAGGTACAAATGTTTCCTTGTCTGATACATATGCCCACCAAGCTTAACAATCCTTCCCATGTGTCATCCCCACATAAGACTGAATAGGAACAATTTAATTTGGGTTATCTTATGTATTAAATAAAAATGTGTACTTTGTATTTTCATAGTATCCAATAAAAATATTTGAAGACGAAGTTAGCCGTGTTTGGTTTAAAGAAGATGCTAAATTCAAGAGTCCTAAAGGTGATATTTTATATAATTCTTCAAATTTTTTTAGTTACAAATATTTTAATTATGATAAAAAAATTGTATTTGACTTGAAAATTAAAAATACCGTAGTAAGTCCTCTAGTGCAAAAGTTCCACAAAGTGATTATTGTAGCATCAAGGCCAGTATCTAGTATCTGAAGGACTTGGAAATTTTCTAATCTTGTCTCTTCTGTTTTCCATCAATGACTGCACAGAATCTTTATTATTGGAGATATCGTCCCTAGTTGAATGTTCCGAGAAAATATGTTAAACATTTCTTCAGTGTCTCTAAAATGTTCAGCTAAACCAAACGGTGGGACCAGAAATTCCAAACATAGAATAAAAACAAAAGAATCCCTATACAGAAGAATCACATTATATTATTTACTTATAACTTTCTATAAACTGTAAGCGATTTGGAAACCACCATTTACAATTAATTATACAAATAGTTTTATTTACTGTAAATTATGTAATATAATATTATATGAAATCAGAAAATTAATACACATGGTGAATAATTTATGCATTCATTTTTAATATATATTATTTTAAATGATATTTCATTTCAGGTTTGGCAGTCTTATCTCTATGGTCATCAACTCCTGAAAGCGAATTAAATTTTTTATCATATATGTATAAAAGCGTAAAACTATACTCAACAATTCTAAGGAATTGGAAAACAAGTTAAAACAAATATTATGAAGTAATAATAAAGGATATCATCGAAAATACACAAAGAAAAATAAAAGCATTAAAAACAAGTTTAAATTTTTATTCCTACATCCCTTAACCTGTTTTAAAAATTGTTTCAAAGAGCCTTACTTAGAAACATCAACCCACAACGAAATACTTAATTAGATTTATAAATGATTAGTTTTCCATTCGCATATCTTAAATCAGTGGATATAATAATCATTCCTTTTTGACAAATATGCACTTTCATAATCGCCGGAATATGCTTATTTAGTGTAAATGCATCTATTTCACTTGTTTATGCGTGGCACTCACAGTATTGGCCAAATTATTAGACTCATTGTATAAAAAAAAAAGTACATTTCTCTATTTTTTAAGCGTTCTAACTAAGGCTATTGGGCCTAGGGTTGTAATAATTTTTTTATAGGACTCAACTGACTGACTGCTTCAGTATAATTCAGTTTTTATTATCTTGTCTTTTCTATTTATCTAAATATATGTGTCAACACTAATCGGGGCAAATTCCCAACAAGTTGTGTTTCGTTTGCTTTGTGTATTCTTAGTTATTACAAAAAATATAATATTAATTCTGTTTATTTTTATGTGTGTTCTCTAATTTTGTTGCATGAACAGTACAGAAATTTTTAGCAAATGAATTTTTAAGTTTAAAAATTAGTGTCAGAATTTTGTTTGAAAAGCAGTGATTAACATGGACTTGAAAAAAGACATTTATCCGGGAAACCGTGGACAGATTCGTGTTCTGCTGTAGAATTTTAACTTGACCTAAGCTGAAATTGCAAACAATCTTTCGGCCCTTTTAAAAACGGTATCAAGAATTAAAAGAAGTATAAATTTCAATCAAGATGATGCATACAACCGTCAGACGTTGTGGAAGGAAACGTATTTCTTCACTTCATGATGCTCGAATATTGTTGAACTTTACAAGAAAAAATAGAATTTTTTTTTACGATAGCTGCAAATGTCACCAGGGGAACAGGGTGTTGTTGTGAGCATGAGAAGAATCCACAGAAGGCTCCTTGATGCTGGCTGCAAGGCCTATCGTCCCACGAAGATGCCCAATCTGACTTGGACAATGAGAAGGAAGCGACTAAAGCGGACGAAAGAGTTCAAGAACTGGATAGTTGATGGATGATTGGAAGAGGGTGAACTTTATTTTGTCTACTTAATGGGGACATTATAACTAATTTTTAATTAAAATTGGTTTGCAAAATTAGAACATATATCAGAAGGATGAACACTTCTGAGCATAACACACATTTTTTCACTGAATTCATCAAAAATTTTCTCGCAGCCATGATGTCAGAAAGAAAACATTCGATTAGGTAATTGTTTTTTAGGTTTTTCTCAGATGAGTCCACATTGAAAATACTCGACGACAGGGCTTAATTTGTCCGCAAACGACTAAGGGAAGAATTTCTTCCACACTTCATAGTGCGAAAAGTTCAGCATCCTCATAACGCCATGGTGTGGAGTATGGTGTCTGCTAAAGGTCCCGGTCGACTATACGTTGTAAGAAATAACATGAGGCAAAACCAATACTTGAAAGTCATGGAAAGTCAACTCGTGCTTCGGTTGCATGAATGGTATTCAGATGGCAACTTCGTCTTCATGCAGGATGATGCACATGCCATATTGCCAATAGTGTATAGAAGTTCTTCACCGAAAAGAGTCTGGAAATACCTCCCCATGGCCACGAACTAGTCCAGATATGAACCCAATTGAGGCATCTGGAATGCTCTTCAGACTAAAGTATATGAAACAGTCGCTACAACCGAAATCCAGTTAATTGAACGCTTTATAAATATTTAGTATCGTGACCTTCAAATACCTGCCCTGGTCGAGAAACATATTGGCTTGATGATGAAAGAAATTTTGGCACTCACCAAGGCCAAAAGAGGTTATACTAAGTATTGATAATATAATGTGAATGAAAAAGCTTAGTTTTGTAGCATTTCTGTCCTTAAAATAAGTTTACTGCTGGAATAAAGTCGGTGTCTAATTTTTTTATCTAATGAGTCTATTAATTTGCCTAATACTATACATTTTATGTACCATTCTTTATTTCTCATACGCTTTTCTAACATTTTCTGTAACTATTTTAAAACTAATAATGATGTTAATAATTTTTATTTTATTTTAAAAAGTGTTTATTTCATTAATTTAATGACGTTTTACTTAAATTACTCGGTGCTTTTGAAGCTAATTTATAAATTTTATAAAGCGCTTTATTCTTTCCTTGCTTTTTTTCCTTTCTGTGATTTCTTTTTAGTCATTCATGAATTATTTATATGATATTTCCTTCCTCTTTCCCCTCTATTTATCTTTCTTCCTCTCTCTGTTTTTGTATCTTCCTTAATTTCTCTTTCTTGGTTTGTTTTATTTATGACCATGGCAGAACAATATATGCTTAACTGTTTTTACTCTCTTTTCAGCGTTTATAGAATACAATTTCTTCACTCGCGAAGCAACTACGACGCTTCCAAGTTAAGTATTTATACTCATTTTAACATTTTTCGAAAGCACATTAAATTTATATTAACAGCAACATAAATTTATATTCCATACAAGGATGGTCACAGGGGTCATGACTCACCCCGAAAATATATTTTTTCACTGTAAAAAATTCCAACTTTTATGAAAAATGAAGGGTGTTATTCCAAGACCATGGCAAATTCTGTCCTTGAACCCCTCAAAATGAAAGTCTGTATCCGCTCCTGATTTCATAACTATCACGTTTACTTGATCGTCGAAATAACTTCTTCAAATTTACATAAATTTCAATATAGATCTAATTTTAAAATAATTTAATTTAAATGTATCAGATATATTACGCACACCAAAGCGGGGCAGTATTTGCGATGGAGTAGAGAAGAAAGTGTTCTTATTAAAAACCGCCATAAGTAGCGTCAGATATTTATACCTACGCAGCAGGATTCTTGCTCTCTTTGCAACGTAAAATGCCCAAACAAGCAAACAAGTGCTTATTTTGCACTTAACTCAAATATAATATGTGCATATATATATATATATGGCCTGCAAAAGGGTTGCTGGTATCTAACTGGAAGGAGACTCACACGCTGGGCAATGTGACGGTGACCGGGCCGGCCTAGTATCCTACCGGCAAATTAGGTGCAGGCTGGGCTTTCTATTTATGTGGCAAATTAATATTTGCTGCACGGATAGAAAGGCGGAAGGGGAGGGCTAATTCACCAACCCGTCTAGCCAGCGTGGTGAAATGATGGCTAATTCCTCCAATATGCTAATACACCAAAAACCATGGCCCCTAGTCTCCAGGTGCTGGAGTGCTCCTGATCAAGGCAGCGGTCAGCGTGGCATGAAAGCAGGGGGTGCTAAGAATCACTGGAATGGCCCAGGCTGCCGTTTGTTATTGACCTTGGCAACGTATAATGGACGATCCCTTGCTTCTGAAGCAAAACTTCAGGAATTGGAAGAAGAACTTGACAAGATCAAATGGGACATTGTAGGACTCAGTGAAGTTAGAAGAAAAGGTGAAGAGTTGGTGGAACTTAAAAGTGGACATTTGTTTTATTATAGAGGAACGGAAACTGGAAGAACAAGTGGTGTTGGCTTCTTAATCAACAAAAGAATTAAAGACTGTCTTCTGGAAGTTGAAAGTACATCAGATCGAGCAGCGAGGCTTGTTGTTCAACTAACCCAGCGATACCAACTTCAAATAGTACAGGTATATGCACCAACATCAAGCCATACCGACGAAGAGGTTGAAGAATTTTATGAAGAAATCAAAGAGTTACACACCAAAGGGAAACAACATATCAAGCTCATCATGGGGGATTTCAATGCAAGAATTGGACAACAGGAACAAGGAGAGACATCGGTTGGTAAATACGGATATGGGGAAAGGAATGAACGTGGCGATCAACTCATCGAATTTGCAGAAGCTGAAAACCTTAGCATCATGAATTCATTTTTTAAGAAGAAACCGCAAAGAAAATGGACATGGAAACACCCAAATGGGGGAACTAGTGAAATTGACTATATCCTGGCAAACAAGAAATCAATTATTGAAGATTGCAGTGTACTGAACAGATTTAATACTGGAAGTGATCATCGAATGGTGAGATGTAAAGTGCACTTAAATACTAAATTAGAAAGGCAGAAGCTCATTAGGAAACAAGTATGTAAGAGGGTGGATTTAAAGAAATTAAAAGAAAATACCGAGGCATTCAAGTTGGAATTAAAAAATCGCTTTTCTGCACTGGAAGGACTTATTGAAGAAGTTGACATCTCAGAAGCAAATGAAAACATTGTTAAGACAATAGTTGA
>QLNU02014802.1:135836632-135855480 GCA_006491805.2 Dysdera silvatica
AATGTCAAGGATTTAGTAGTCTTAAAAGACAGAATTTCGCAACATGTATCCCACCTCCAAGCGAATGAGTTATGTTCTGCCGTGGAATGTGTTGTGCATCGAATGCAATTTCTAGAGCAAAGAGACGGAGGACATATCGAGCCGTATCTGTGATGATAGTGTGGTTCCACATGTGATAGCAATAAAGTTATTGCACAAATCTTTTTTTAGTCATACCTACTGTCCTACGGTATACTGTAATTTGTAGTTAATTTCATGTGATTGCAATAAAGGTTATTGCATGTTAAAACACTTTTTCGTTGTTAATATTAATAAATTGCCTGCTCCGCAGCGCCATTTCCTTCCCTAGCGGCCGAAATATGAACTCAATTTTTTTCTTTCAGAAATCAAAACCGCATACCCAGGAGAGCATGTGTACGAAATTTGGGTGAAATTGGCCGAGTAGTTTTCTCTGCAGAGAGGTCTAAACACCTCCTGTTTAATTTGGATCACCCTGTACTTTAACTAACTATAGACATATTGACATATACTAATCAACTAAATGTTTATAAATATAGAAGTTTATAATTAATTAAAGAGTATGTTTATTATTTCAAGATCGTTACTAGGTCCCATTGATAATTATACTCAAGTCTAAAACATGAAATATCATTTGTTTCATAAACAAAATCAAGAGTTGTAGTTTGATCCAAAACAATAGATGGCCTAATTTTTTTCATTTTAGAATATTCACGATCGATTGTAATGAAAATTCATAATTCAGTGAATTTTAATTCTATAGAATTTTTTTATTATAAATTATTTTTTCGAAATAATTATTGATGTGTTTCTTTCGCGAAAACAAAAGCAGTGACCAATTGTGATAAAGAAAAAAGATGGACCATTATTTCTCGATATCGCTGCTGTTTTCGTATTTTTTACTCAACAGCTTCGAGAAAATTAAGACATTCCTAAGAAGACAAATTGCGAGATTATGTACGGAGCTTCCGAGTCATCATTCAAGCCACTCCTTCTGTGCCGGCAAATCGTAAAGATATGTTTTGCGCATTCGAAAGACAATGAATTTTCACACGTTGTTCGAGGATTGAGAACTAAAGAATGTGAAAAAAAAAGATGGAATGTGGAGAACTTTCTCTTCCCATCTTTAAAGAGAAAGTTTCGTGAGAGGCGAAAATGGATTTTGCACCATCAAACAGAAAAATAATTGGGGACATAATAATGAACTTACTGACTTTGCTTTTCCGTTGCCATGACAGGTGGTAGCCGGATGACTTACATATCGGTAAAAAGGATATTCACCAGGTTTTACAGCAAATAAATTTGCATATTTTAAATTCAAAACCACAGCAATAATTAATGGTTATTAAACAATGGGATAATATCCTTATTTATACTTTTGAAAAGTGATGAGTAATTTTCTGTCCTGCGCAATTACTCACTTTAACACTTGTAAGGTGACGTGTCTTTTACTAAGTCTTGCATATAAAATCACACAGGGTAAGCAAATTCGGGATAAAGTCCTATGTTTAATAGATAATTCAAGGATGTCGAATTGTATATCCATTCGTGCTTTTTTTGTTTATACATGTGTATCATCAACAACAGGTTATCATCAGATTTCGACGACTGTGTCTTTATTAATCTATTCAACGAAACAAAGATTATGGACCTTCTCTCCTTCGATTGCTGGATCAGAAACGTTGACGATGTTTTCGCGATCTTGACTGATCCGAATGTAAATCTTGCACTGACAGTCGGAATTTTGAACGCAGTAGACACCTGTATCTAGATCACCTTCGAGGAGGAGAAAAACTCGAAATTGGACTTTTTGGGTGTGATGGTTACGCGAACGGAGACCGGTTGGAAAACCAGCATCCATCACAAACCGGGTGCTATTTGCCTACCACCACATGCCAAATCCGCACACCCACAATCCCAAAAGATGTGCACTTTCCATTGGCTTACCTCCCGTGCTCTGAAATTGTTTTCTTCTGAACAAGCGCTCTCCAAAGAGCTTACACACTTACGCAACATCGCCTCAAACCGGGGATATCATCCGTCGGTGATCGACCTCGCAGTAAAGAAACTATCCAGAGTTCCCAAGTTCACATCCACTTTGTGCCAAGAAACGGCTCCCACCAAAGAAACAATCTGCATTCCGTTTGTGCCAAATCTTTCATCTAGAATCTCCTCCATCCTCCGCAAATTTAATTTCCGCGTTATTTTCAAGCCAGGTAACAAACTTGGTGTTACCCAACTAAAAGACCAGATTCCTGACCACAATAATTTTGGCATTTATAAAATAGATTGTGAATGCGGATTGTCCTACGTTGGCCAAACACGTAGAGCCCTGCGTTTCAGACTCAAAGAGCACCAATCGTACGTTCACAAACAAGATTTTGAAAAATCGGCCATTGCAAAACACTCATGGAAACATGGCCATCGTTTCTGTTTTGCCGATGCAAAAATAATTGAAAAAGTCCGTTCACCCTCAGATCTCAATTTTTTCGAGGCCTTTCATATCTTCAGTAATTCCTGTACAATAGTCAACGAGCCGGTTGAGAACAATTTTTCCCCCCTCTTGTTACAAACCTCTCTTTCAATCAACATAATTTCTTCTTCCAACAATAATTGTTCCTTTTCCTTTTACTTAGCATTCTGCACAATAGATGGCGACACAAATCAGGCTTTTTGTTATGTTATCTGTTTCGCCTTTTTCACTTTTTCGTTTTTGATTTAGTGGCAACAAATCAGTTTGGACGAATTTTCTGACGATGGTGGACGCTTGATTTTCCACCGAAACAATTGTAAAATGTCTCTCCTGCTCAAATTAAACTGCGTTTGTGTGTAATTTGTTTTAAATAATATAATATACATATTTTATTAGACTTCTTCCACAATCCTAGTAACTTTCCTTTAAACTTGTAATGAATATTACTTTAATAGGGAATTTAGAATAACACTTTAATCAGTAATATGACAGGACTTCCGAATCAGAAAAGCAATTTCCTTGACATAAGAAGTAATCAGATAAACGAGTAAAAACCCACCCAAGAAAGTGGACTGGAGCGATGTTGTTTATTAGAAGATCAGGGTTGTTGTTTTTTTTTGATACCAGAGTTCATTTCAGTCACAATTAAAATACTGCTCACGAAAAATTTTCTGTTTGAAAAACAAAGCAAGGAAAACAGGTTCCCAGAAAGAAAATTTGAAACTAAAATCAAAAGTTAACTATTAATGATTAGGAAAGTAATTTTTACGCCGGAAAAAATCGAAATTTGTGGAACGGTTGCCTAAGAAAATCTCGAATTTCCCGGAAATAAAGAAAAAATCCCGGAAGAAGTGTTTTACATAAAATTCAAAAATAAATAAAAACTCCGTTTAAAAACAGCAAAACAAATACTTATTACGTTACTAGATAAGCATCAAAATTCCGTAGTAGGATTGCCTAATCCATAGTTTCCAAGATCATCTTGGATAGAAGCAAACCTCACACTAGTTGCTTTTCTTTTACATATATGCGCTATGATAGATTTTAACAGATAATCACGCACAACAAATTATTATCAACATTTAACGTATATATATATATATCATCATCATCATATTCAACCATTATCTATCCACTGCTGGATGAAGGTCTCTCCAAATGCTTTCCACACAAGTCTATCCTGGGCCATTCGTTTCCAGGTCACCCCAACCTCTTTTCTTCTTATTTATTAGAAATTATCTCAGAAGCAAATGAAAACATTGTTAAGACAATAATTGAAACTGCTGGGGAAATTGGTGGTGTAACCTGTAAAAAGCACAATAGCAAATTATCTGAGAAGACGAAACAGCTCATGAAAAGGCGAAGAGATATGAAGGTGGACAATCGAAATACCAGTTCCAGGATTGAGTACATAGAACTTTGTAAAACTCTGCGCAAAAGCATGAAAGAAGACATAAGAAAATTCAACTGTGAGCTAGTAAGGAAAGCCATTGAAAATAACAAGAGCCTTAGGGTTGTTAAAGGAAGTTTATCTGTTGGGAAGAAACACATCATTGCATTAAAAGGAGAGGATGGCACCGTAACAAGAAATAGGGAAGAAATACTTAGAAGAGTTGAAGAATTCTACAAAAATCTATACGAAAGTAACAGTGAATTAAACGAAGACATTGAAATAGTCGAAGGAACAGCTCCTAAAATCTTAAAAGAAGAAGTTTCATTTGCAATAAAAAGTATGAAGAAAGGAAGAGCCCCTGGTGATGATGGTATTACATTAGATATCCTAAAAGAAGCTGGAGAACATGTAGAAGACATACTTGCAAAATTCTTTACCAAATGCCTCAACAGTGGTAACATACCAAACCAATGGGATTCTGCAACAGTAATTCTTTTGCATAAAAAAGGTGATAAAGAGGATTTAAAAAATTACCGACCAATTAGCTTGTTACCTGCTATTTATAAAATCTTCACAAAAGTGCTAACACATCGCCTGCAGAAAAAATTAGATGCAGCTCAACCAAGAGAACAAGCTGGATTTCGAAGTGGATTCAGTACAGTGGACCATATTCAAGTATTAAGAGAATTAATTGAAAGAACACATGAATATGAACTTCCATTGTGTGTGGCATTTATTGACTATGAGAAGGCCTTTGACTCTATTAAAACATCAGCAGTCATCAACTCTTTAAGATCAGCAGACATCGAGGATGTGTACATTGACATGGTGAAATGTGTGTATAAAAATGCAAGTGCAAAATTTCGGTTACATAAAGATACCGAAGCTATCAAAATTGGTAAAGGTGTGAGGCAGGGAGATACCATTTCTCCAAAACTTTTTACTTCAGCTTTACAGATGATTTTTCAGCAGATAAATTGGAATAACAAGGGAATAAAAATAAATGGTGAATATTTAAATCATTTGCGGTTTGCTGATGACATTGTTATTTTTTCAACGAACCCATCAGAACTCCAAGACATGGTACAGGAGCTCTCAACTAGAAGTAAAGAAGTTGGACTCAAGATGAACCTACAAAAAACTAAGATCATGTTCAATAATTTCGTAGAGGAAACAAAAATACAAGTTGACAACATTGAGCTAGAAATTGCTGATTCATATATTTACCTTGGCCAGCTGATTTCAATGGATGGCAACATTATGAAAGAACTCAACAGACGTATTAAACTTGGCTGGAGTGCATTTGGAAGAAACAGTTTTATCCTGAAGGGGAAATTGCCTTTATGTCTAAAAAGAAAGGTCTTCAACCAGTGTGTATTGCCAGTCCTCTCTTATGGATCAGAGACATGGAGTCTAACAGTTGGAGCAATACGAAAGTTACAGACAACGCAAAGGAGCATGGAGAGGTGCATGCTTGGAATAACTAGGAGAGATCGAAAAAGAAACACTTGGGTGAGAGAGCAAACTAGAGTAGAGGACATCATTGTTAAAGTAAAAGGGCTGAAATGGCGATGGGCTGGGCATATTGCAAGAAGAACTGATCAACGATGGACAACAGAAATTCTGAACTGGATTCCAAGAGACCACCGAAGACCTAGAAAACGTCCTCAAACTAGATGGGTGGATGAAATAAGAAAACAGGTTGGGGTGACGTGGAAGCGAATTGCTCAGGATAGACTTGTGTGGAAAGCATTTGGAGAGACCTTCATCCAGCAGTGGATAGATAATGGTTGAATATGATGATGATGATGATGATATATATATATATATAAATCGTGCTTGGTATTCAAAAACACATTTGTTTTAAAAGTGTTGTTTGGGAAAGCAGTACTGCATAAAGAACTGTGCAATCTCAAAATTATTTTTTGTGGCCAATATTGGCTTTAAATGTACATGGGATTTTACATATTTTGCTCATTTGCCGATGGCTTAAGGAATTTCTTCTGAAATGTTTGAAAGTTTGGACCTAGTATTTTTACGTTTCCAATTAATTACTTAGTGGCTAAATAATTAAGTAGCTAAGTGGACTATTCTCTAAAGTGGGACACTTATGCGTCCCACAAGGGATCTTAGGAACAATGGGACAAATTCATCCAAAGCGAGATTACCTCGCCTAAAACGGGACTTGTCTGATCACCTTAAATATAAACGAATTATTTTTGCACTTAATATTAGAAATTGCGAGATGACTTACAATTTTGCAAATTTTATCCTATTATAATTTCAATTGAAACTATTCTTAGGTGTATCATGGGAGATTTATTCAATATGATATTAGACTCTAATTTGAACGAAGAGATGTATCCAGCTACATTGGCCGGAATGGGGTACTATGTGGCGTCTAGTTTAAAGGGTCTTGTATTTATAGTAAATGGATTTAACCACAAGCTTCCTGTAAGTTCCCCATTCGTTGTTAATTTTGTTTATTAACTATAATTAATGGTTAAAGGAACAGAAGTGCACTTAACCAGAAAAATTGGTTTTAGTTTTTTTCTGAAATAAACACATACGTTTCTGTGCAATTTTTGATGGCTACATCAAATATTGAGCTGCCTAAGTTTTAACAATTTGGTGGTGTTAGAATGTGTAATAGCCGCTGTTTTCACTGTCCTACTGAGTTGCAGGGGCGGACTGGGTCTTCTCTCAAATGGCGTCTACCTTGGATAATCGGGGGGGCACGATCGCGCTCATTCGGAGGAGCAAATCCTATCGTTTATGAAGTTGCACCGCCCCTGCTGAGGTGATTAAACCCAGGGCATCTTGTCTCGGTAGGTGGGAGGAGGGAGATGAGTAAATCATCTCACAAGAAAATTTGTGATGTCGTAGCCACTGCATGATTTTGGATAAATGTTTATATATATTTTATTTTTTTTTGCAATTTAAGCTGAAAATTAAATTTTAGGATTATCTGAAATTTCCCTTTTCTAGAATCCAGTCTGCCCCACCTCTTTATTTTGGGTAAGCAGGGATCTGTTGTATATCCTTAGAAAGCAACTAAATCTTCTAAGCTAGCATTCCAAGACAGTATTAGGAATCAAATCCGAAATTCTGGCACAACAGAGGATCACATTGCCTTTATACCAACGGTTACCTCACGCACCACATTCCGTGAATTTAGTACAATACAAAAGCAAAAATTGTCATTCAGAATATGAGAATTTCTTAGAATATTATTTTTGTTTTATTATTAATAAAACATTAAAAATGCAAATAATGTCCAGCTTTTTCTGCGGACCACCAAAATTTTTCCTCGGGCCATTAGTTGGCGGCCGCTGCTTTATACCATAGCAGGGCCTCACTTCAAATGTAAAATAAAACATGATTATAAGGAATAAAGACATAGCAAATTCATGGCTATAATGAACAAAAGATTTAAGGTAACTTGGTTGAATATATAAAACATATCGAATAAGGTTATAGAGAATAACGAGTGTAAGAAAAAAATCTACTAATCTCTTGATGTTTGTTATAACAGAGTCCCATTGTGATTTTAATCATCACCATCAGTGGTGTGTTAACCTCTTTAATGACCGAAATCACTGAACCAGCGTGCTTGCAGATAGGAATAACTGTTCGTTTATTTGCTCAGTAAATGATTTAGCGCACCTGTCATCACCATATACTGTACCAGTGGTTTGCAACCTGGGGGTCGCGACCCTCGAGGTGGTCGCGAACAGGTTTCTGTGGGTCGCCGCAACTATTTTTGGTTGCAATTATTTTATTTAACACTAGAACTGCCACATCAGTCAAAATGACTGGTTTTGCAATTTTATTTTAAAATTCCTACTTCATGTTACATTTTTTTCTCGCAACGATGTCATGACTTTTGCAGCGATAACTCAAGAAATAGTATAATGAATATAATTTTTTTTTTATTCAACGAATACAAAATAATTTTGTATCATGACTACTTATACCAGCACCAGTCAAAATGACTGCTACCAGTTAAAGTGTAAAAGCATCTTGCAATTTGCTTACCGATCACGAATTAACAAGTTTACTCGTTTTGTATAACTACAAAGTGTTTCTTAGAACTTTTTAGAATTTTTAGAGTTTCTTAGAACTTTTATTGCGTATCATTCAGTATGATGGTGATAATTATCAAGAAAAATCAATATCGATCATAATGCTAATGCAAAATCTAATGCATTCATGCCCACATTCATTCGAAAATATATTTAGTCGTTCATTTAGATCTGGAAACGTAGAATGTGTTATGAATATTGCACTTATATTTTATAATAATATAATAAATAATAATAAAATAGTTATATAAATTATAATAAACGACATATTATTTCAATTAGTATAAGGTGAGAAAAATGATTACAAATATAATCTTTATGTAATCACTATTTCTGATTTTATTTTATAAGCCCTGAAAATGGCAAAACGATTGAAAATCTCTGAAATTTTGGAAAACCTGAACGATATAGGAATGGAATGCTCTGATATTGAGGATGATGAACTCTATGACAGTGAAGGTGAATCAGAAGAAATTGAAAATGAAGTATGCGGTACCCAAGATGAAATTTTTGATAGTGAAAATAGTGATAATGAGGTTTTAGACGAAGAAAATGTTCAGAAGTCCTCAGAAAGTGATAGTGAATTTGAAAATATTTTGAATTCTCGTAAAAGAAGATGTACTTGAGTGCTTTCAAGTTCTGAAGATGAAAATGAAAGTATACGACAAGATAATCAAAATGAAATTGCTGCAAACGGAACTTGTTGGGAAAAAATACAAGAAGGGTCTAGTCCTGGAAGATTAACATTTTAGATTTAGCTGGCATAAATGCCTGGATCTTATATAGAAAAACAACAGGTGAAAAGATATCCAGAAAAGATTTTCTTTTTCAATTAGCAGATGAACTTGCCATTGAAAATGCCGATAAAAATGTTAAACCAGGGATGGAATCACGAGAAGCTAATGTACCTACAACTTCAAAGACCTTACTTTGTTCACTCAAATGGTGTCAAATAGGGTACTGCAATAATAATAAGACTACCACCATTTGTAATATCTGTAAAAAATATGTATGCGGAAAATGCACTCAAAAGAAAATCTATGTTTGTAGGGAATGTGACAAATTATAATAAATTTTATACCAAATAATTTACTTTATACTATAAAAATAACTTTGAAATGAAAATTTATTTTAATTTTTTGTTACCGAAACATATTTTCTTTATTATACTTATTATTCTTATTAATGTGTAAGTGATAAAATGTAAGAAACCTCATTTAGGGATCATGGTCCCACGTACTACACAGCATGAAATTCCTTTTGTAAGAAACTAATTTTTCAATAAATAAAAAAAAAAATTTTATTATTACGTATTTTTTAAAGACCAGTCATTTTGGCTGGTTTTGGTAGAAATAGCTTCGTCTTAAGTGTCGGTAGTTCTAGTGTTAATAAAGAATTCCATACCAAATGTTTCCAATGCTTTTATATTTCAACATGGCTACACATATTGCAATATTCTACTAAAGGTTATTAACTTTATTATATACATTAATATCCATTATATTCTCTATTATAATAT
This sequence comes from Dysdera silvatica, assembly GCA_006491805.2. Lineage (NCBI taxonomy): Eukaryota > Metazoa > Arthropoda > Arachnida > Araneae > Dysderidae > Dysdera > Dysdera silvatica. Next base: position 135,846,121 of record QLNU02014802.1, read on the forward strand.
ACATTAATATATTTAATTAATATAATATATATAATTAATATAATTTTGTGATTAATGTGTTTCTTCACTCCGTTAAAATGCTTTTATTATACAAATGTAGCGGCTGCGAACGAAGTGGGCGGGGTCTCTCTGATCTTTTGGTTACTATAAAAGGGGGTCGCAGATTACTTGGCTACTATAAAAGTGGGCTTGAAAATGTCGTATACGGAACTCCTTATCAGGCATTTTATGATAAAGTATAATAAAATCGTAAAAAATTCTGACTTTTCTTAAGATAAATGAATCTAAAATTCGCTTACCCATATATTATTAATTTGGTTTTATTTTGCAGGTACTTCTTGAGATCGTAATCGACCATATATTAAATTTTGATGCAGGCGAAGATATATTTCAAAACATAAAAACTTTATTTCGGGAAGACTGCAGTAATTCTACCTTGTACCCCGGATCGCTTGCAATGTACGAAGTCTTTGAACATTTTTAAAGCTGTAATAAATGAGTATAACGTACGTGCATACGTATGCAAACATGTTGAGGCAATAATGTTTATAATGTGAGATAATAATGTTTGATTTCATGTGAATGGTATGATGATACTAGGTCATGTTTGATGCGAATCAAAATTCAGTTAATTAATGTGAGGCCAGTGACCATGCACAATTTCAGTTTCTCGATTGTCATCTGAGTTTTCGATGGTTACATGTTAGAAAATCGGGTGTAATAGCTATACGAGTGCAGGTGCGGACTGGATCCTCTCGAAGGTCGCATACCTTGGATTATCGGAGAGTGAGGGTCCTGTCGCCCATGAGGGTGCACCGCCCCGGGGGCTGGCTGGCTGGCGGCCCCGTCCAACCCTTTACGAGTGTGATCTTACAATGCTTATGACGTATAATCTCTTTGCGGTATTCATTTGGATTTTTCTCACTTAATGCATTTTCATAGTGTGCACTTAATATGGTACAATGTTGTGTTAAGGCATGATTATGTACATATGTATAAAAATATGCATAGGATAATTCATACTATACAATGCATAGTGACCCACAATACATACCACCACCTACATATATAATACAAGTCACCACGCAGGGTGACAAAGTAAAAATTTATATCTGAGAACCAGTTGAGTTCAGAAGCCCATATTTTTGGGTTAACTGTAATCGCTGTTGAAATTTTTTTTGCGTATGATCACATCATTCGTTTTTTGCCCATTAAAAGGATTCTCCTTCTTTCCCTGAATATATACCAAAAGTCGCCCCTATATACAGCTATGCATACATGTGAAGTATTGCTTCTGCATGCTACTGTCCCTGTATACAGTTAAACATGCAAGGGAAGTATGTAGGGGCAACTATTGAAAAATTTTACTTTATTTAGACCGAAAAATTCACCCCTACACAATACTTCCCTTATATATAGTTATGCATGCGGGAGATGTATATAGATGCAACTTTTATATTTTCGCATTAGCGAGGTTCGATTTTATTAAAATGGTTATAATAATAGTAGCCACAGTATATATATATATGTATATCCATAATTATATAAAAATAAGAAAACTCCATTTTCTTTTAACTAAAAACTTCATAGCCGAAATAACTTTGAATAATATTATTAAGGTAACAGTTTTTTCATATTAGCCGATGATGTGGCAACAGTAGATGTTAAATTACTCGTAAAGAAAAGTCGTGGGTTCGGGTCCCACCAGGCGCCGGAAAATCATTCTTTTCTTTACGAGTAATTTAACATTAACTTTGAATAATATTGTTGTGAATCTCATATTTCGTTACAGTGATTTGCAAAGCACGATCTTGAAAGAAAAATTTTGGACGGATGTTGAAACACAAGAAGCTTTAGAGTCCATCGATCTGTCCATGGTTAAAAACTATGCACATGATCTTCGTGAAAGCCTATTTCACGAAAGCTTTTATCATGGCAACCTGAGGACAGAGGTAAATTTTGAAAATATGTTTTAAATTTATAAGAAAAGGTCAACGATATAAGCGTAAACTAATAAGTAATAATACTAGCGTGAATAAGTTTTCTTCACATTTACACCACTGACTAGAATATTACAACACTGATATATATATTACAACACTGACTGATTTTTATAAATCTAATCTGCCTAGTGCTATGTCAAATCATCTTTCAAAAAATTCTTTTGTTTTATTTACCTTATTTTGCAAATTTAAAATTAAAAGCATGTACAGGCCTGCACAAAAGTTTAGACACAACACAAATTTGAGTATAACAAAATACTATTAAAACTGAAGAAGTAGGAACTTTAATATTACGAAGTATGAACACATGTACTATGCAAATTAAAAATTTGAGAACAGAAATCACATCAGTAGCGAACTTGCTGCAATATATAACTTAAAATAAGTAAAATATGTGGCACAAAAGTTTAGGCACAAACATAAATTTTAGCACTTGCATAAGGAAATGAACAATTTTAATAATCAATGTAGCCACCATTACTTCGTATTAGATTAAATACGCGGTCGTTCATTGAAAGCACAAGATTTTGAAAGGTTTCTGGTTCAAAATTAAACCACGCTTCTTCTATAGCCTTTTTAAGTTCTAAAACGGACGGATATTGCTTTCCATTGGCATACACAACATTCGTTAGTATGCCCCATACATTTTCGATGGGATTACAGTCAGGACTAAGAGCAGGCCAATCGAGAACTGTAATATTTTTAGCGCTCATCCATTCTTTTGTTGACCTGGATGTGTGGATGGACGCATTATCTTGTTGGAAAACCCAGTTTCGTCCACATAAAAGTTCGCCAAAAGGTAATAGGTGACTTTCAAGAGTTGCCTGGTATGCCTTGGAATCTTGTTTTCCATTCAAAAACGCCAAAGAAGTCTGTCCATTGAAGCTAAAGGCTCCCCAAACCATGACTGAACCTCCTCCTTGACGTCTGCTGAACCGACTTAAGGGGCGTTTTCGAAGATCGTGCCAGTAGTGCGAAAGGCCATCGGGACCATCTAAGTTCCACTTTTTTTCATCACTAAATAACACCTGCAGCCATTCGTCACTGTATGATATGTGCTGCCTTGCCCATTGTAGTCGTGCTTGTTTATGATGTAATTGCAAGCAGGGCTTGCGGCGCATTTTTGCATATCTCAAATGCCTGCATTCTACAATCCTTCTACGTATGGTTTCTCTTGACACTCGCATTGCTAACGTGTTTTTTATTTGATTTGCAGACAGGCTTTCATTTGAAGCCAATCTTCGTATTTGTCTATCATCCCGAATGCTGGTCACTCGAGGCCTCCCAGATCGTGATTTTGGTTGATACTGATCACCCCGGGATAACACTCGATAAATGCCTCGCTTTGAACGGTTCAATGCAACAGAAATTTGAGTAACAGATTTACCTTTAGTTTTCAGCCTCCAAATCTTCAAAATCTCGTCATTCGTAAATTGCTTTGACTTCGGCATCGTTCTAAGCATTCTAAATTATTTCAGGCCTTATATAACAACTCTGGGAAACGCCCCTTCGATCACTTGGGAACTTCGCGCCGTTAATTTGCATAAATCTGACATATGTGCCTAAACATTTGTGGCATGCAGATTCCAATATTACGGTGTTGGGATATTTTGTTTCAGTACTTTTGGTAATCTTTTAAGTTGCACAATTTATTATTGGTTCTAGGATTATTTAGATACAATATCGGCGAAGTTCAATGCAAATTCTCGCTTTTATTTATAATTTGCCTCCGTGTCTAAACTTTTGTGCAGGCCTGTACAAGTATGTGGATTTGCTTCTATGGTTATTAATATGCCATATTCAAAATATGTACCATAACAATGCATGCTACTGCTGATGGACTTGATTGTAATGTAGGGTAATGGTGTGCTGCTGTGAAGGAATCGTAGAAGTGGTACTCGAATTAAATAACATATTCTCTTTACTTCAGTCTAGATAATATATAACATTTCTTATACTACATAAAACGCATTTCAATGCACTGAAGTTCAATACAGCGGTATGTTCATTTCCCTGCTATTTCACGAAACATGTATTTTGGCGCCGCATCGCATATCGTCTGGCGCCATTAAAATCAAACCAACCAGCACTCCTATTTCCATATAGGCTTGACTAAAGGTCGAAGCAACACTTACCAAAAATGTAGTTTGAAGGGCGAGAATATTATAGATTCGTAGAAAAACGGCTGGATCGCATTTATCCAGGATATTGATATTCTGGACACCAGTGTAAGACTTTTATTTATTACAGTCGTAACAAACAATACATAAAATATCCTTTATTATCTTTATTTTTTTTCCTACTTAACCCTGACGAGGGGGGGCTATCGCCCCTCACTTGATCTGCCCTTGTTTGCAGGATGTGGCAATTCCCGCCTCCCTCCAGATACTTTTTCCCTTTTCTACTCATGAGGGTAGATGACATGATCTTAATCTAAAAGGCACTAACCTACTGAAAAGCACATCAAAATTGTTTCACAAAAATAAATAAATTAAAAATGTTTTGTGTCTAGTCTCTAGTCACCACCGTCTGCGACTAGTCTGTCTAGTCACCACCCTAGCTAAGCGGAAATGCACCCGTAAATTCAATGCGTTATCCTGCTCAATATCACAGTTTCTCCAATGAGGCCGTAAATCTACATAAGACAATGCTTTATTTTATAGCGAATTTTAGATACATATACTGAAAATAAAAATTTACTTTTTTCCTATTCATTAATCCCACGAAGTTAATGGGAATTGAAGCAATTTAAATCGAAGAAACTATTTATATAATACTCGGAAGAGAGCCTTGAAACTAGCTATCACATTATGCTCTCCTCCATTACTAACCTAATCATATCATTCATGTTTGAATCTCAACAATTTCAATTGTAACATTAGAATAATTTTGAAACATATGTGTCAACGATAACTAAATATATGTGTGTGTTAAATAAAGTTATTTGTTAATACTTACTTTTTCAATAGGAAGCATTAGCAATGGATCGGATGGTACGAGAGAAAATGCATCCTCTTCCCTTATCAGAGGAACGTTACTTGAAGGTAATCAAAGAATGCTCTTTAAGTTGTTCACATTTCAACCCACTATCATGGTATAGCTTTTTTTAACTACATATTTAGTTTAGAAATTAAAAAGTTTATAGTTTAAAAAATTTATGGAGAATTTTTAAATTACTTACTATAAGTAATTTAAGTGATGCATAAATTATTTAGTTTAAAAATTATTAATGCTGATTTTCATCAGTATTTATAATAACTAATGATAATTTTATCATCTGTTACGTGACCAATTAAAATGCTTTGGAGCACATAGAAAGAAGTCATTATCAATCAGGGCCAGCAGCACGAATTACGGGATCCGTAAGTGGCTTAGTTGATAAGATAGTAGTGGAAGATAATTATATCATATTAAAATTCATCTATGATTATTGGAATATGATATAGGATATTGTAAATCAATATACAGCTCAAATGCTAAATTTGAAAAAGAACGTAGAATTGAAAACAATTTTATTTTGCTTATATACTCAATTTTCAAACCATATATTTTAAATGCACTAGGTAACCAAGGTGTGAACCCAGCTTATGTTAGCTTACTCCAGTCCATATATGAAAAAGCAAAAGCGACTATATCTATGAATAGACACAAAGTTGAAATTAACCTAGGGAAAGGTGTACGACAGGGAGATACTATCTCACCCATACTATTTTCAGCTTGCTTTGAAGAAGTTTTCTGCAAATTAGACTGGGATTGAAAAGGCTTAAAAGTCAATGGAACTTATTTAAACCATCTAAGATACTCCGACGACATCGTATTTTTCGTAAAAGATCCAGAAGAGCTCCAAAGACTCATTGAAGATCTAAGAATGAAAGGAGAAACATCTGGCTTAAAAATCAACTTGAAGAAAAGCATGATCATGTTTAATAAGTTTATACAAACTAAGAAAATCTTTATTTCGAGAGAAGAAATACAGCAAGCTGAAAATTATATGTACCTAGGTCAACGAATTACGATGAAAGGCGACATAAATCAAGAGATCGAACGTCGTATCAAGCTTAGCTGGCAAGTATTCTACCGGCTACAAATAATTTTTAAAAACAAGCTCCCTATCTTCTTAAAGAGGAAAGTTTTCCATCAATGCATCCTACCTGTTCTGAAACTGGTGGTGGAAACTAAAGGAGAATGATATGAGGAAGGAGTTCAAGGAAAAGGTACTAAAAGAGATAACGTTGGCAGAAGATTTAAAAGAATGGTGGAAGTTTAATAGTTATAATATAAGAAAGACAGGAGAGGAGGTGCTAGGAAAAACATCAGGAAAAGAACCGCCAAATGGAAAGAAAGCATGGTGGTGAATGAAGAAGTAGAATCGGCAATAAAACATAAGACAGAGATGAAGAAAAGATGGAACCTGATAGGTAGCGTGGAAGACAAAAAAGCATATAAATTGGCAAATAAAGAGTCAAAGAAAGCTGTGACCAAAGCGAAAACGGTGGAAGATGCGTATGAAGAAATGGAAAGAAAAGACGGAGAGAGGCAGTTAATAAGAATAGCTAAAGTGAGAAATAAAGGGTCAAAGGACTTTACAATGATTAGGCAGATAAAAGATGATAGGGGAGTGATAATACAAGAACAATCGTGGATTAGAGGAAGATGGAGAAAATATTTTAGTAAGTTACTTAACGAAGAAAACTCAAGTGTGTTATTTGATGATGGAAGAGCGATTGAAAAAGAGGTGGGGGGAGATAGGCAGAAATGAAGTGGAAACGGTGCTTAGGAAAATGAAAAACGGGAAAGCAACAGGTATGGAACAGATCCCGGTAGAGGTATGGAAGAGCTTGGCAGGTGAAGGAATAGATATCCTGTGAGACCTTACGAAAAAATTGTGGCAACAGGAGAAGATACCGTATGAGTGGAGAAAGAGTATTGTTGTACCAATATATAAAGGTAAAGGTGATGTGCAAGAATGTGGTAACTACAGAGGAATAAAGCTGATGGCCCACTCACTGAAGATATGGGAAAGAATTGTGAAAACGAGGATTAGAAAGGAGACAGATATAGGCACTGAACAGTTTGGTTTTATGCCAGGTAGAGGAACAACGGACGCTATATTTGTACTGAGGCAGCTCATGGAACGATGTAGAGAGATGCGAGCAGAGTTACATATGATGTTCATAGATTTGGAGGAGGCATATGATAGAGTACCTAGACAAGAGATATGGAGGTGTATGAGAAAAAAGGGAGTATCAGAGAAGTATGTTAGACATGTAAAGGAAATGTATGAAGTGAGTAGAAACTTACATCAGAAGTAGTGTAGGTTTGACAGAAGGGTTCCCGGTAAAGGTTGGACTGCACCAGGGTTCAGCTCTCAGTCCTTACTTATTTGATCTGATAATGGATGTTTTAGTGAAAGACGTAAACTGTAATGCACCATGGAGTATGCTGTTTGCAGATGACATTGTACTATGCGAAACATCCTGTGAAAAAGTAGAAAGGAAAACCGAGGAATGGGGGAAAGTGTTAGAGGTTTGAGGATAAGCAGAACAAAGACAGAATATGTGGCACTAAATGGAGAAAGCGTAAGTAGCATAGGTCTACAAGATGATAGATAATCATCGGCACAAAAATTTAAGTATCTTGGATCATTTGTAGGCTGAGATGGAGTTATGACCACAGAGATACAACACAGAATCCAATGTGGGTGGTTAAATTGGAGAAAGATGAGTGGAGTGCTCTGTGATAGGAAAGTAAGCGGAAGGATGAAAGGAAAATTGTACAAAACTGTGGTCAGACCTGCAATGTTATACGGGGCGGAGACTTGGCCAATTACAAGAGCGCATGAAAGGAAGATGGAAGTGGCTGAGATGAGAATGTTGAGGTGGATGAATGGTGTTACAAGGAGGGATAAAATAAGGAATAACCTAATTAGAGGTACGGTCAAGGTTGGACCCATAGGAAGAAAAATACAAGAACATAGGTTAAGATGGCTTGGGCATATGGAGCGGTGAAATGAGGAATATGTGGGGAAAGGTATTGGATAGGCTGGTGGTAATGGGTAAGAGGAAGAGGGGAAGACCACGTCTGAGATGGAAGGATAAAGTGACGGAAGATCTGGAAGAGTATGGATGGAGTAGAGAAGAGGCATTGGATAGAAGATTGTGGAAGAGAAGATTAAAGGACCATAACGCCGACCCCATATAACATGGGAAATGGCAAAGCGAAAGAAGAAGTATCCTACCTGTCTTGACTTATGGTAGTGAGACATGGACATTGACTGCCAAAGGTATCCAAAAGTTACGAGTGGTACAAAGGAACATGGAGCGGCAGATGCTTGGTATCACGCGACGAGATCGAAAGACCTTCAGTTGGATAAGAGATCAAACAAAAGTTTGTGATATCATTGCGAAGGTAAAAAGTTTGAAATGGAAGTGGGCAGCCCATATTGCTAGAAGAACTGACATCAGATGGACCAAAACCATCCTGGAATTGATCTCACTGGATACTATACGCCCAAGGAAAAAGCCAAAGACGAGATGGGTCACTGGCACCCCGTCAGGCTTAAATAGGAAAAAAATAAAGACGATGAAGAATATTTTATGTATTGTTTGTTACGACTGTAATAAATAAAAGTCTTACACAGGCGTCCAAAGTCTCTAAGTCTTGGAGAAATGCGATCCAGACGTTTTTTCACGAATCTTCAAGCTACTCGTCTTTCAAACTACGTTTACAGTAAGGGTTACTTCAGCAGAACGTAGTTTTTTATCCTTGAAGCGCCGTCAAACTTGGCTTCGAACGCGGATGACAGAAGAGACTTTTAATACACACCCACAGAGACATTCATATTGATGTAAATAAAGTGATTGACAAATTTTCAAAGAAACCAAGATGGCTCGACTTTGCACTATAAACTTCAAGTTTTTTAAAAAGTTGCTTGTTATAAAAAAGTAAAATAATTACGATGTTTTTGTAGTTTAAATTTTAACTTGTTCTATTAATTACATTGTAAATTATCGTTTTGGTTATTGTATATGTCTCCTTTACTAGGTTATCCTTCTGTCATACTTGACTATAATCTGCCCTAAACCATATAGTTTAATTAAAGAAAAGCCCAGCTTTAATTCATTGTCGTAAATTAAATATTTTGGTGAGTATAAAGCAGGGTTGTCCAACCTTTTTGTGTAGTGGGCCACTTAAAGAATTTTCACGGATCTTGCGAGCCAGCGGTTTCTTAAAAAAAAAGAAAAAACTAACTTGCACCTAAGAGCCTTCCTTTAGAGTTTTTTCCAGTTATTTGTTTGTGCTCTTGCGATGTAGAAAGGGGTCACCTATACTTCCCAAACGATTTTTCCATACTTTT
>QLNU02014802.1:135869215-135892133 GCA_006491805.2 Dysdera silvatica
TGTTATATACTTGTATACATGCATATGTGGTAAATAAGGAGAGATGCATATGATTATTTTTCCACATAAATAAAGCCACCTCCATACCATTTCTTTCATACAGTATTTAACCCTCCGTACCACTTTATATACAGTATTTAACCATAAAATAAATTTGCTCATTTTTAAAATGTACTTTTATTTTTAAATGACAAAATATTTTAGTGTATCAAGGAAGAATAAATATATTTTGCGAAAGAGCAGAACGTTTTGTTTCGAGTACTGTGATTTCATTTTATGAATCTGTGATTTACATATATTTTACAGCATCTGATATGTGCTTGAGTAATTAAGTTTGTGACATCAACAGTTTTTTTACAAACCTCACAGCGGCTCTGCGGTAACACAGCGCGGTAACGCGTTCGTCTAGTGCGCTGTTGACGCGGATTTAATTTCCAGCGGGGTACAAAGAACGCTTATTCGGAGATCTCATAAAAGATCGCACTGCTCACTGTAGTCCGGGGTTTGGTTCCCTAGGCCATAAGAGGTTCGGATTCCTCGGAAAACAGTAGGTCCCGGCGCAGCATGACCATTGTAGTCTTTGAGCCGTAAAACCACAAACAAACAAATCTCGCAGCATACTGACTCCCCAATCATAAATATTTTTAAACTGTATGTCTTATTGTTGAGGAGTTAAGAGCTCATTTCCTTTACTTGTTATTTGTGCTATGACATAAGAATCATTGTTTGAGAGACTTTGCATTTTGTGTTTGGTTTAATAATTAAACAATTAACGCTAAAAATGCCAAATGAGGACACCTTCTAGTAACGGATTTGCTTACGTTTTTACGGTTAATACTCTTTTATTATACATTGATTTAAAATATTTCTAAACAAAAAATATATTTAAAAAAAATATTCTATTTTTATATGGCATCAATTTTATTTAATTCCAAAACAGGTTAAATATTTAACAAGTAATGTGAGTTTATCAGTTTAAAAATACACACTTCATGAAACTTGTTCTTAAAAAGAAATTACGGTAACAGTTTTTGTTGCATTATAAAATAACAACAGTTATTTCAACATTGGCGTAAGGTTTAAAACACGACGTTTTTAGAGCCAACTGCTCCTTTTGTCAGGCGAAGGCAGAATATTAGAAATAAACATGTATGTCGTTATGAACCTAAACACTGAAATCTATAAAAGACCGAAGATTGGGAATGATTACAGAAATCTGACGTGTAAAATATATGAAAAGATAGCCCTACGGCTCAATAGAGTTTTTATATATATATATATGTAATGATTTAATGATATCGGATACAGTCGAAACCAGGGTTGGAAAATTTCTGCCAAGGTGGTTAAAACCGGCGTGGCAGAAACTAGTTTTTGCCACACAGGTGGCAATAACCGGCAGAAATCCAGAAAATAATTAGTTCCTGTGTTAAAACTTATCAAAATACCCCAAATGGCAAAAGGGAGTGTATTTTAAAGTAAAATAGGTTTCGCTACAATGTGTATAGTATTTATTCAAAGGTTACATCATAGCAAATTCACTAGCATTTAAGTTCAGGCTGATCTTTTCGATAAAGCAGTCTATAGCAAAAGATCAGTTTTCCTGCTATTTCCTAATTCAAAAAATTTCTTAATTAATTGTGAATAGATGAAAATCTTAAGAGAGAAACATTCTTCCAAGCCCACCATTACTTCAGGAAATATCAAATCTTTCATTTATAACAAATATATCATTTATAACAAATATATCATTTATAACAAATATATCATTTATAACAAATCTTTCATTTATAGTTGTTTGTCTTAGATCACCACCACATAGAAGTCTGGACATTTTCTAAGATTTTACTTGGATAGTGTGTTTCAGGAAAAGGAGCTGAATTTGCTCGAAAAGCTTTAATGTGAAGTACAAAATTTGGGTTAGTGACATTAAAGAATTTCATAGTGTTTTCTTCCTGCTCCTGTGACAATTTAGATCACATGTACATTTGATGAAGCATATAAACTGGCATATGATGTTAAGTTACTGTTTGATTAAGTCTACTTTTTACATTTTTGATTCACTACTATGATATTTTGGTCATGGGCGTAATCTGTCGAGGACAAGGGGGGGTGTCACTTGCCCCGTCATTTTTTTAGAAAAGGGGTAAAATCACACTTCCCCCCATACAATTTTGGGGTTTTTTGCTTTTGTCCCCCCCAATATGTTATATTTAACTCCCAAGTTACACCTATGGTTATGGTTATCTATTAGGGTCAGAAAATTTCATTAGCATCTTCAATAGAAAAGTCATCGTTTAAAATCTTATACAGGGCAACAGCAATAGATTTTAAAAGCTGCAACAAGTCTTTTTACATCTTTATTAATCATCTGATTATTTATGACTTGAACAGCTCCTTTATCACCCATATCATTTTCATGATTTGCAAGTAACATGGATGATTCTTTATGAATGATTCCGAGCAATCTACCTGACTTTTCACCACCTTATAGTGGATATTTGTGACTTTACGGTGTTTATATTTCCTTTAGCCAAGTATCTTGTCAATATTAATTCCTAAAATATTTCCAAGTAGGTACTACATGCTTTACTACAGATTTAAAAAAAATAGTGTAATTCATTGGCTGTAATCCGGTTTATCTTATTGGACATAAACCACTAAGGCTTTTTCTTACTGCCAGTCTGTCAATGTTGCTATTTTTTATTTTATAGCCAAAGGTCTAATGAGGTAGAGAATATAAATAAGGCGAAATAGGTGTAATAAGTTAAATAATATGGCCTGCGAAAGATGGTTTTTGTAACAAATCTTTGATGTACTCTAGTATTTTTTAATTATTTTAAAATATTTTAATTATTAAAATTATTAATATAAAGCTTTATAATATATTAAATTATTGTAATAAACATATATATTTGTAATCTTTCATTTACTAAATAATACAACACTATTTTAAGTACTTTTATTAGTTTCTGCCAGTTTCTCCCACTTTCTGCCGGTTAAAACCAGTTTCTGCCGGCAGAAAGCCAACCCTAGTCGAAACTATATATATATATATATAAAAAAGTGGACACGGCAACGAAATCCTACGCATATACATAAAAGCGGTATTCTCTGAACTATAGCGTGGAAATAATTTGCTCATTAAATTTTTAATGAATTTTATTATTAAATTAGATATTCTTATTTCTAATTTTATAAATCATACACATTATTTCAATATTTATAATGTACAGTATTATTACTCTATTAACAAAAATAATAAGAAGCAATGTAGTACTTAAACAGATGTACTGCATTAGTGGAAAAGACCAGGTAAATTTTTTTCCATGCATGGATGTTCTGATAAATGATTAAAGATTTGATCTGTTAAGGTATTAGCGCTTTCCATATGAAAATTGTTTGATTTTAAATAATCTTGCAAAAGCATTAGAGCAGAAACATTTAGCTTCTTTACTAGACAGGTGTTGTTACAGAAATAAATTTTGACAGTGATTCCAAACACAGAAAGGAGAGGAAGGCGTAAACAAAAGTAAGTGAAAAAAAAGCAAGTGAAACAAAAGGCAGGTGAAACCTGGACAAGGCTTGACAGCCATTTCCGGTGGGGAAAGCCACTCCTTAAAAATAAGGGTTGCCAGCTATTTATTGTGGATGAAAACTTGTTCATAAAGTTTGTTTGCATATATCCGGTTTAAATTCTATAATAAAACATTCGTTTGGCTTCAAAAATACTCATGTGTATGCATTTTGTGCATGTATAAAATCGCAATTAAGCTGGTTTAGATAACATTAAAAAAAATTAAGGAGAAAAATTGAGGCTCGATATTTTATGCACGTATGCGATCTTCGCATATATGCATATACATCATATTTATTATCATACATATTATATTGGTATATATATATCAAGAGGCGCATATTGAGGCGTAGCAACTCAAAGATTTTGGGGGAAACTCGAGCAACTTTAAAAAAATATTGATAAGGAGAACAATGTATTTTGTTATCCAACATGGGAACTAATTTTGGCTTTTCGGTGAAACAACAGAAAAAATACTTGTTGACACACAAATTACATTAACATACAGTGGAACGAAGCAAAGAAATGCAAAGTAAAACGTGTTTAGAAGAATTTTAATTTAGTACTTGTACAGGGTAACACAATTCACATATTGCCATGGCATACATTTACAGAAAATAATATAGAAATTAACAACCAGTTTAATATTCTAAAACAGTATAAAATTTATCAAAGACATTAACACTGAATACAAAGGAATGTCGATCGACACACAGTGAAGTGTCTGAATGGTTAAAATTTTGAAAATGAGCGAAAGCTACTACTACTACTAAAATAGACAGAATGATATAAGTGAAAAACAACCGTAGTAGCAGATATTCACTGTGAGAAACAGCGCTAATTCAAAATTCAATAAACATATTATTCCCCTTTCAAGCCCTCGAACAAGATAGATTATACTTCGAAAATGAAATAGAATGAGATACATTTTATGAAAGGTTTTTAAATGTGATTTAAGATCAATAGTGCATGTATAAGCTGTGTGTCACTGCAATTTCTGGCCCTGAATGGATCTTGAGTTTTAATTGGTTGAACTAGAATTATAGGCTGACGCATCAGCCGCCATTTTATTATACACTTCCGGTTTCATAACACAACGTTTACCATTGGAAAATTAATAATCTATTTTCTTCTTACAGGATCTGTTACAAATCTAAGCGTTCTATGTTTATTTAGCGAGTGATTTGAACGATTTACAGCGGCATACCCGCCCATTTCAACCCATTTTATTACACGTTTGTAAATCACTCAAGTTTAACACAGTAGTGAATGAGATCACGTGATACGATGGCATCAAAATGGCGGATGTACCAGCTCCCTTTTCTAGAAGTCTTAGGTTGAACTAGATCTCAACCCTAACTCTAACGTCAAGAGTACATGTATGCGGCCTGAACGAACTCTAGATGGCGATAGTTTTCTAACTCAGCAAGTATTGTGAAGCTTTAAATCTAATAATCGTAAATTGGTACTTCAGTGTGCAAGCAACCACAGGTGAGCCTTTAATTATTACATTCGAAATACCGAATAGGCATTATCTAAGATGAATTGGTAAAAGTATGCAATGAATGTTTATTAAAACCTTGATAAAAGATCGGATATGCTTAATGTAACAACGATCGCTTGAATGCAGTGAAGAGCTTTTGAATTTAAATTCAAGTTCTCAATTGTAGGACACCGGAAAGAAGGATGTGGTGGAATACCGGGAAAATATTGGCTTCAAACTGATATGCAGCGAAATCTGCCTACAGTGGTCATAGATGTAGGCAGTAAGTGGGGAGGGTTATAGGCGCAATGAGGGGGTTACGCAGCTACAACTCATATATTCCTATGTTAAATATACAAAATTTCATTGCAATGGGGGGTTACAATCCGCACCACACCCCCCCTGTGTACGCCAATGATGGCAATACCTTTAGAACAGGGAAAAGATGACGTTGAAGACAATTATCATTATAAGCAATTTTAAACGTAATGTACTCTATATCTGCCACAGAGGTGTATCCAGAGTGGGATTTTTTCTTTAGGGGGGGCTGTAAAGTAAGATAGGACCCGCAATATAACGAACCCGTATTTAATGAGTTTCGGGATATGACGAGGGAAATATGGATTTGGTTTAGTATAATTATTAAGTGCAATACGATTTAACCGCTTTAAGCGAACAAGTCTTTTTGGACCTCAGGTTTAACGAGCAATTTAAAAAATAAAATAAGCAATCAAACTTTTTGTAAAAATTCCTTCGTTATATGAAGGTGGTCGTTATAAAAGGCGCTCGTTATAACCGATTTCCACCGCATTTTTATGGATTTAGGAAGGGAATTTTCTGCCCCCCCCCCCGTAGATCTGTCACTGTCTGTAAGAAACATAGGAAAATATAATTATAGATAGCAAGTAAAACACTTGATGATAAGCCCATACATAATATAACTAAATGATATAATGCCGAAACGTAAAGGCAAAAGAAAGAAAAATTAACAACAAATAATGATGATTTTAGGTATCAGTACAAAAGCCTAGAAATATAACCCAATACTTGTAAAGTAAGAAAAAACCTTAAAAACGTAATACATAAACTGCATGTCAAATTTTATATGATAGATTTGGCAAGTAATTTTTGTGTAATACTTTGTAACCATTTAGAAATTTAAATAATATTTTACTATAAACTACTCGATGTGTATTTGAAATGTAGAATGTTCGAGCTTTGTAAGTTTCGTTTTCAAACGCTTCACATTTATGAAATGCTTATAGCTATCATTGTTTAAATGCTTAGTAATAGTTTAAATACTCAGATATTCTTTTCCCAATGCATCACATGCGTTAAATGTTTAAACGCAACTTTGAGAAATATTTCACGATATTTTTTTTATTTCTTGGAGACTTCCAAATGTAGCTTATGTCTTTTGATCAATTACCATCACCTTAATAAATGTAGCTAGTTTTCTTCAGTTTTAACAGCATGTCAATTGTAAAAAGTTATAAATTGGCAGGCATTTGATGTTTCGTTTGTTCCCTTTCATTGGATAAATAAATATATCCAAAGCATGATTAAGGCACCATCAGATGATTATCAGTAACAGTTAAAATGTTTTTAAAGTTGTATAAAAGCGCACATTTTGTGTGAGAATAGAACCATTCACAATCTATTCTAGTTTGGTACAAGAACAGGTCCATGATTTGATACAAGAGCAGATCCATGAAAGGTCCCATAATAGAATGCTGATGCTTCCCTGAAGATTGTTAATGAAATGTCGAAATTTGTGAGCGATTAGTAATGAAGTTCTGCAAGCTATGACTAAATCTGAGGGAATGACTAAATCCATGGCGAGAACTTATTTGTATACTAGTAATTAATGGATATATAAAGATATAGTACAACAATTAATGGTTTGTAGAGATTTACAATTATGATGATGAATTGTTAGGACTTGGAATTAATTAAGTATCTAAATATTCCGCTGACATAACTGAATATCGGAATGTAAGTGCTTTTTGTCTACAAATATATATGAAAATGTCCAGATTTAATGATGAAACAATTATTTAACTAAAGTGAGCAATTTAAATTCACTTAGATTATTATTTTTATTAAACAACTAAACTTATTATTTTTAATAACTAAACTTAGTGCAGATTAGGTTACTTTGGTACATTTTTAAATAAAGCAGAATAAAACCAATACAAGGCATGATGGAAATGAAAATGGGATTTTCCAAAAACAACAGCAATTACTGGCAAGAATGTGAGCTTTGAAATTTATGATATCAAAAATCAGAGAAGTTAGTTTTAATTGTATTCAATGAAATTGCGCTTGATAGTACATGAAATTCATTATGCGCTCTCCCAAATATTAGGCATGATGGCAATTATAAGATGTTTTGTATTAATCACAACTGAGTGCGGAAATTGTACAATTTGGTTATCAAAATCTGGTCGTAAATTGATGTGAAAACTAGTAAAAACTAATATAAAATTGGTTCCAAATTATGCAGAATATTTGTCACACATTAATGAGATCGAATAACGATGCAAATTTAAAATATGTGCCAGATGAAATATCATAAAACCACGTGAATATACAACAGGGATTAAAATACCAAAACGCTTTGGAAAACAAAAGCGTAAATGAATTTCATGTGACGGTTAACTGAAATGTTAGAAACACTTATTGCGATGACTCAAATCTTGAATAAATCCAAATACACGTTACATTCTTATAACATTTGTGTAATAACCAACTTTTTGCAAATAAAATGCACTCCCGTTTGCCAAATATCCCACCGGGTTGTGTTTGAACTCTGGTATTTGATTCACAGAAACAGAAAACTAGAAAATTGCGTTGGCATCAACATGGCCAGTAGACACGTTATGAGCAGGGTGGACACGACGATGGAGTTGGCTGCATCGCAGTCGCTGTCGTAAACTCTTCTGCAGTTGTCGCTTTGAAGTTCAGAATGATATCGTCCCATCAACGAATCCACAACGCGTCGTCTCTCTCGCTGACAAATTCGTCTACTTGCGTCTGACAGACATGTACGATACCGTCGAGCAGAACTGCAAAGAAAGAAACGATTATGAAAAAGCACATGATAGATGACGTCAGCTGGACAGTACAGACCATAGGCTTCGACTTCGGGGATTTAAGAAACTGATTATTCTTTCGTCAACAGCATACATCGCGGGCGCCGTTAATGGGGGGGGGGAGACAGGGGAACATGTCCCCTCCAATGTTGGTATTAGGGTTCCATGTCCCCCTCCAATTTCAAACAAAATGCCTTTTACTGGTATATTGTCCCCCCCCCCCCAATATTTTTATGCCGTCGGCGCTAATAGCATACACCTCTACTTGGGACCATCTTTCCGAAAATGATATTTTCTGACTGTAAATTTATGGTTTTCATGGTCGTCGGAAGTCCTTGAGCTTTTTTTTTTTTTGCCAAGTAGGGGCCCTTGAAAAGTTAGTCGGTTAGTCCTTGAAAAGCCCTTGAATTTTTCTCAAAACCCTTTTTCAAGTTTTGCAAAAGAAAAAAGAAGAAGGATATTTTTCATTTCTGGAACGAAGCCAGTAATGTTTCATACACCCACTTTCTCCCCACCACCCATTTAGCACGGCTGATACAATTGGGAAATGAAGAATTTCATAGATTACGGAATGTTGTTAAATTACTTCTAGTTTTATTCCACGGGTAAGTAAGCCTCTGTGGAAAGAGGTTTCCATTAACAAGAATATTGAGTATTTAAAACAAATTACACACAAACGCAGTTTAATTTGATCAGAAGAAACATTTTACAATTGTTTCGGTGGAAAATCAAGCGTCCACCATCGTCATTTTCCACCGAAACAATTGTAAAATGTTTCTCCTGCTCAAATTAAACTGCGTTTGTGTGTAATTTGTTTTAAATATTAATTTTGAGCAGTGTATCGCTCATATTTCTCTCAAGAATATTGAGGTTGAAAATATGCAAAAGAAATGTTGTTAAAACGGTTGTCCAAGATGAAATAAAAAAATTTAAGAGGGATTCAAAATATCAGAATTACTAAAGAGATGAGAACAATTGCATTTGGTGCAAGGGCTAAGTATATGGCCTGCTTAGAAGACCAACAAAACATGAAAATTCTTTAGAAGGTAAAAATAGAATAAAGAAGTGTGTGATCAAATTGATGAATTAAAATTAACGAAACTACGTCTACAATCATCTGCAGAGAAAGCAGAAAAATTGAATGTGCGAGGTTTATTGTACAGTCGAGTAGCTTTTGGCAATCAGTTAAAAAATTAAAGGAACGGTAGAAATAGAAAATCAAATTAAAAATGTCACCAAAGAAATGAAAGTAGGTTAAAACCATGTAATTTTTAATATTTTATTATTACAATTAAACATTCTATTTTCAATATTATAATGTCTTGCATTTTTACTTACGTTTTATGTATATTGTGAGTGACAATGAAAAGCCAAAGTCCTTAAAAAATGATTGAGTCTTTGAAAAGTCATTGAATTTCAAAAGAGTGGGAACCATGTAACTTTTTATAGTTGCTTATAAAATTATCTAAAATTACATTTTAGCAGTTTAGTCTTTATGAGTTCGTACCTAAGTACTAATGCCTTTTTGATTCCCGACCACCACTTTTAAGGTGCCTGACTTTACTGATGTTGCCTTGTAGATTACATACATATCTAGTTTTACTGAGGCTGTCTAATAGATTACACACAAACGTCTAGTAAATTACATACCAACAGTATCCTCGTTGCTTTACGTCATGGTCATTTTCTATGAGGAGTTGACGTCTCTTTTCTTCCAAGTCCCTCTTGCAGATATCAGCAGAACTCTGTAGTCTTGATACGCACATTTCATCTGACACGGAAAGAGAAAAAACAGACACCAATTACGTCTTTTTTAAAAAAAAGTATCTATTGTTTCATTTCGCTATGGTATTTTCAAACAGAATATAATCAGAACTATGAAGGAGCAGCGCTTTGAACGTTAATAAATCGACTCATAAGTTTATTTTTAATTATGTGTTTTTTAAATATTAAATACATATTGCACATAAATCATACCATCGTCATCAAGGTGAGGTTGATTGCTTTCGTAACTTCCATATGCGGAAGCACTGTTGTAACCGTACGGTGATCTTTGATCACTAGTAGCATAATACTGATCCCTGCTACTGTCACTTCTTGCATTATCGCTGCCACATTGCCAAGCCATCTCCTGAGCTTTGTCTGTAAGGTATGCACCTTGGAATAAATCATCTTCTCTGGTACAACCACGTCTGAGCTCTTCCATAACACAATCCTTGAAGCTGTTATAAGACCTAAAATAATGTCCAAGAGGGGATAAAATGCATTATTTGGATTGTTACTAATCTTGAAGTGAACATTTATTTCACAGAGTACATTAGAATATATCTCTGATTTGTCACAATAAATTAAGTTTTGAGATGTTTTGTGCCGAATTAAAGATATGACTGGGAGACTGACGCAAACGAGTAGTAGGGATCTGATGGTATATATATATATATATATATTTTTTTTTTTAAAAATTGTTTCTGTCATCTCATCAAGACTGCGTTAAAAATTTTGATATATCTATTAAGAAAAATAATTGAATACCATATCCAGGTAATATAAAGCTAGAACAATTCAATAAGAATTCCATGTGGTCTACACTAATATCAAGAAACAAGCTTATAATGTGACACATCGGTCAATATTATTAATTGGAATATCGGTATGAAATGGAGGAAGAAAATTTCACAAAGATACATTAATTTTTTATGCACAATACTCGATAACTGTCACGTGCATGCAAGTTACAATTCCAAGTACTTACATAAAAGGTTAAACACTGGTAAAATAGCAATGAAAAAGATCACCCAAGCTTTCGGACGCGTCAGCAGCAGTCCTTCATCAGGAGTAATGACGATGTTATGTTTCTGTCTCTTTTTATACTTGAAATTTCTGGAAAAACCCTTCATCAGAGTAGTCCCGCAGAATGGAAAAACCCAGTGGGAACCAATGGGAGGCCTCCAATAGAATCATGGAAGAACCCCAATAGGGACCAATGAGAAACCCACACTGCGGGTTACCTAATTTGGGGATGTCTCATACATTTCAGAGTAAGAGTTGTTTATAAGTTTCTGGAAGTGGTTGTGATGTATTAATGGCTTTCCCGTGTAGTTTGTAAGTTTCCCAAGATTCTAAGAAGAGTCTACTATTCTTGTTTGTGATGTGACGGTGTAGTATTTTTGTTGAGTCCCAGTCGGGTTCGTGTCCGTGTTGTAAAGCGTGTTCTGCCAGACGTGAGGCTATGTCTCCTTTCGCGAGTGCTTGTTTGTGTTCTTTTTTTCTTGTTTTGATCATTCTTTTTGTTTGTCCTATGTAATGTTTGTTGCAGTCTTTGCATGGTATTTGGTATATGGCGCCTGTGAGATCTTCTGGTGGAACTGGGTCTTTAACTTTTGTAAGTTGTTTGCGAAGTGTTGTGACAGGGGAATAGAATGTTTGGATATTTGCCTCTTTAAGGATGCGAGAGATTGTTTCGGAAATGCCGTGAATATATGGAATAGATATGCGGGTGTGAGATGTATTGTTTAAAGATGTACTATTATAACTATGTTATATATAATATGTATTATTATATATAAATCTTGGGAAACTTACAAACTACACGGGAAAGCCATTAATACATCACAACCACTTCCAGAAACTTATAAACAACTCTTACTCTGAAATGTATGAGACACCTCCAAATTAGGTAGCCTGCAGTATGGGTTTCTCATTGGTCCCTATTGGGGTTCTTCCATGATTCTATTGGAGGCCTCCCATTGGTTCTCATTGGGTTTTCCCATTCTGCGGGACTACTCTGATGAAGGGTTTTCCAGAAATTTCAAGTATAAAAAAGAGACAGAAACATAACATCGTCATTACTCCTGATGAAGGACTGCTGCTGATGCGTCCGAAAGCTTGAGTGATCTTTTTCATTGCTATTTTACCAGTGTTTAACCTTTTTATGTAATTTCCTCCCTGGTACCCTGTATTTTATTTCTATTCCAAGTACTGATGTTAATTTATGAACTTTTACATTACTGTGGACCAAGGGTGGATTTGCACAAAACCTTAAACCAATCTAGTGAAATATGAGTGAGTGCAAATTTGTTAATCGCGGAGGGACTCAGCCTTTGGGCTTCTGGTTCCGCCTTTACAATAAGCCCCCTTTTGCTGGCCCCATCCGTCTGTTCGGACAGAGAGAGAGGTCTCCCGGGCGTTTAGATATTCGTAACCATATTTAGAACAGTGTCACAACATTGCATTGCTACATGTCTTTTCGCGTTTAAATAACAATTCTATCTTTTTAAATGAATTAGTTTGCAATTTTTTATTGTCAGTTAGTTCTCAATTTTGACACTATTTTTTAATAACCAGCCCAATTTTTGCTTTAACCAGTCAAAGTTCTGTTCCCGCCAGGACCGGCGAAGAGGGAGTCGAGTATATGTACAAAATCAACCATAGTGGAAATCGGTTAGAACAAACATGGATATGATGAATTCATCGCTACGTGATTTTAGTCTGATTTCATGTATAATGTACTTATGTATTATGCATGTATTAATGTACTTATGTATTATGCATGTATTAATGTACTTATGTATTATGCATGTATTAATGGACTTATGTATTATGCATGTATTAATGGACTTATGTATTATGCATGTATTAATGGACTTATGTATTATGCATGTATTAATGTACTTATGTATTATGCATGTATTAATGTACTTATGTATTATGCATGTATTAATGTACTTATGTATTATGCATGTATTAATGTACTTATGTATTATGCATGTATTAATGTACTTATGTATTATGCATGTATTAATGTACTTATTATATGTATAATGTACTTATATAAGTACATTATATACAATATTACGGATATAACGAACTATTTTTTTTCGTTTCTAATTTAGTTTTTACCCTTACATTTAGACAGGCCGGTAGTTAGATGCTTGTTACGGGGGTCTCTGAAAGTGACAGGGGGCTCTGAAAGCTACAGGGGCTTAAAATTCGTAAATGTTTTGATGTATTTTATTAATATATTTAATAATACTAAATAAATTTCTTAACGTAAATTTTGCATTGAAAACTTATAAATTTTAGTATACCTCTCTATAATTTCCCCAATCCTTATTATAAAGTATATGAAGACTCAAACCTATGTAAAAAAAATTACATACACAAGATCTACAGTAGAGAGCTATTTTGAATACATTTCTAACATCAAACAATTTCCAGTTATGTGCAATTTCGTACAAAAACAAAAAAAAATTTAAAATAAAATTCTACAATATTTGATTTTTGAAAAAAATATATTCCAGGAAGGGGGGCTGACTACATTTCTAGGGGGGGGGGGATGAGCCTCCTATTTCCCCAGCCTTGATACGGCTCTGCATTTAGATATTTTAGGATTTTTGTTCACTTTAAAAATAAGTTTACACTATGAAACTTACAAAGTAAGTTTCAGTAGCATTCAGATTGTTGGAACATTCCTTCGTCAATTAGATCTACTTGGCCTTACCCGAGATGCAATTGACATACTGGTGAATTCTTTCTTTCTTTTTTTTTTTTTTTTGAGTAACGATAGACTATGTTTTTAATAGTTTAGGCACATAATTATACATGGATAAATGTGCTCATAAAATGTAGGCTGTATTCATGAATATTTTTTATACCATGTGTGTCAACAATAATCGAAGTAATTAATTTTTAAGTATATTAGTCATTATATATCAATCTCCTTTAAAATCTTCAAAATAATAATGGTCAAGTGAATATAGTGATTTATAAATTAATCATATTAATTATTAACGGTTCTATAAAAATAAGGTTTTTCATAAATGGTTAGAGCGAATGACGTCAATGATGAAGTAAATTCTCCGATCCTTTGATGTCTGTTATAACCAAGTGTGATTGTAATTAAATAGTGGATTGTTTATTAAATGACGCATATTGTTTAATTACAATCACACTTGGTATATCACCACTATCGCTTAATAATAATTAAGAATTAAACATAAAGAGTGAATTGTTTATTAAATGACGCATATTGTTTATGATTTGTCAAATAATCTAACTTCTAAACATCAAATTCTGATTATTTTGTTAAGAAGAATTTTTCTAGCATTGAATAATTGAACTAAATTGAAATTTGAATTCATCAAATCAATTTAAATGCAATGGCTTACCTGCAAGCTTCGTAATTTGCGCCACTTCTGGTATTTGACAGATACGTCTCACAACGCTGCATTTCGGTGCTTTTATAACAGTTGTTTTCATTCCAGCCTACGGGAGTTACAAAGTTACACAAATGCCAGGACTTTAATAATAATGTTTACACTTTATTTATACATGTCTAGGTACGTCACTGTTTACCTAGGTGGCTCCGCCTGCTGTGCTTTAGAGAATGTCAATATTACAATAAATAAAGAAACAGAATTATTTAAAGTTCCTACTAAAATTATTAAATTATTTTAAACATTTAGCACATTTGTCGAAAGTTAATGATGCAACGCACATACATATATTACACTAGCTGAAGGTGCCTTCCGTGCCTCTGGTATTTGACCTGTAAATAGTCATATCTTCGAAGATCAGCAAAATTTGCACCATCCCATGGTTTTATATGTTTTAAAAGCCCAATTTAAATTGCAAACGCCACAAATAGGCTTAAGTGAATAATGTCTACGTCTTCCAGTGAAAATGAAAGCGGTAGTGGTTGTGGTGTTACCATTGATTATGTACCTCAGGAGAGAAAAAAAAAAAAAAAACTCAAGAAAGATCTCGAAATATGGCCTTCACTAAAACAAAACCCACAGGTAGGTCCAAGATCTTTCTAAAGACGTGGATTAGTTCAGAATTCAGTTGTAAAGCAAGTTATCCACTATAAATCCGGATTGGAGAAAGCAAAAGAGAAAAAAAATGAGGAATGAAAAATCACAAAATTTTGGGCAAAAACAGGGACAAAGAAAAGAAAACAAAGACTGCATGATTTTGTATTTTATGTGAAGATACCAGAGAAAAAAAGGCTATAAGTTATTATTACCCTACTCAGGGCTAAGACACATCGGGGCAAGTTTTTGTGATTTTTCGTGGGAAATTTTATTATAATTAATAATTTCGACACCCACGTTTTGAGCCCAAACTTAGCCTTACATACGGAAAAAGGGGGATATCGTTTCTATCTTTGGTGACCTAGCGGTTAAGATAAGTCGGGCTCAAAGGAGGATCCCTAGTTCGACTCCAGTCTGAAGACGATGATTTTTTTCTCCGATACCAAAAAGCTCTAGCTTGAACGTAAACGTGAGTGTCGAAATTATTAATTATATTAATTGGAATGAGGACATTCAGGAAAGCATGTTAGGGAAAAATGAAACGAGGATATTGTGAGAATAGGTGGAGGAAAGGGTACTTAAGGTCAATTTGAGGTCAACGGCCCACCCTCCCAGAAGAGGGTATTTTCTCTACACTCTCCTCAATCTTTTTTTTTTACGTATCCTTCCTACTATGTAAAAGAAATACAGTTTATTTTGATCTTACTAACCAACAGTATGCGGAAATAATAAGGAGAAAATTTAAGGAACGAAAATGAGAAAGTATTGTGGAAAAGGTTGAATCGTTGAAAAACGTGGATGAAAGATGTTGCATTTTAGTTTAATTTTCCACTCAAATACAGTGTCGAGACTTATTAAAAAAACATAAATTCGTTAAAAAAATATGAAAATATTATGCCTAACAGAAAACATTCCAAAACCTCATAATTTTTAATTCGCCAAAAAAGAATCCCGGAGATGTATTTCACAAACGAAATGGTTGTAACATGTTTCATAATGAACTATAATCGAAATTTGTTGTGCAGCAAAACATTAAAAAATCCATCATGCAACTATAAATTCATATGAATACTACATATATATAATATTATTCAAAGAACGGTCAAGGCATTATTTCTCATTACTCCTCATTTCTAATTATCTGCATGAACCTAACTTGTTGGCGCAGTATAGCCCAGATGCTCTTGCGCCATAAAACATCCAAACAAACAAACAAACAAACAAACAAACGAACCTAACTTGTGCGTGACGCGAGTCATATGCACTCCTTTATAAGAAACAGCACGCATTGATTAAGAAATATCTCTTCTGAATACTATACACTACACACTAATTTGCATGAGTAAAACGAGCTATTAACATCTCAAAACCTCTATTAGAATCTTACAACAGTTTCGTCGAACCTCGAATTGGAGGTAGCCCGAGTGAGTGCATCGAGTGCGGGTGTTTCCCTAGCCGGGACTGCCCCGCACCAGATGACGTCAGAAGAGGATTCTCAACATGCGGGTATATAAACTTAGGACTCTCACATACTGTTGTTTTGTATGCAGAGATGATTTGAAAAGGTTGTCTGATCAAACGGAACTGTATGTCTTTCCAGAAGAGGTTTGGTAAAACCATGGTGATAAAGCGCCGGTTCCACCCTCCATGCGATGAAGTATGAGGAAGTGATAAGATACATGGCGGAGTTCCATGAATCCAGAAAAGGAAGAGCGAAATTTGATGAAGTTTGATGAAGAAGGGCAAGAACCGGTGAACGATGAGGATGAAAATAAACGGTAAAGTTGAAGAACCACCAGGCCGAACACGCAAGACACAAGGGCACACAGCGGCAAGAACGACCTGATGCGAGGGAGGGCGGCGAGGGAAAAAGGAAAGGCACCGAACGACGGGCGAAAAACATTAACAGCCGAAATAGCAGAGGCATCATAAACGGCAAGGATGAACATGAGACAGAAGAGATGAACAGAGGCAGCCATGGACTCCGGAAAGGAAACACTGCCGAAACTCTGATGCATTCTTTGGAAGCAGATGCACATCCACTGTAAGAAAAAGCGTTGGGGGAGAAAATGGCGGAGGGGTGACAGAAGAAGGCAATTAAACCGATTAAATCCGATCCATCGATGAGAGGCAAAACCGGGGCAATAATCTCGGAGTTAAGACACAAAAGGGGACAAAAAAAAAGTAACAAGTAAAAGAAAAAGGAAGTGCAATGTTCCGAGCGTCCGCTCCCCGCGAAAACCAGAGCCGAAATCTACTTTCAATCAGTTTTTATTCTGCCTTCACTTGACAAAGGAAGAAATTGGCCCTTAAGATATCAAGTTTTAAACCTTACTCCAGCGTTGAAATAACTGTTGTTATTTAATTTTGGTGAAATTTTGTCCCGTCCATTTAATAAAAAGGTCGTTTTTTAAATCGATGGTTTTTTTTAATGGAACTGTTAGCATCGATGCATGTGGAAGTTCTGTTGCATTCTTGTAGAGGTTTTACAACGCACGAATATTTACACACATACGCCTACCAGACAAATAGCTAAAACAAACGACTCTAGTACGTGACCACGAATACGACTTTGATATTTACCACTGACCAAAACTGCTTTATCATTTATGATATTATTACACAGCTTTAACAGAACAAAGCCCAGACTTCCACTGCAATATAGCTAACAAAATGATCGTTAAACATGCTTACGCATCGAGCTAGAAAGTAATGCAAAAATGGAGGATTTAAATTCAAAGTCTTTAAATTTTAAAAGATGAAATTTTTAATTTTCAATTAATTTAAAACAAAATTCAAATCGACTCGGTTATAAGAAAATGTAATGGACAAGAATAAGGAAAACTTTCCATTTCCTATAATTTAAAATATAATTTTATTAAAATGGGCATTAAAATTTTTAACTAGTTATTTATCCAGCTTAATGTTTATGGTCGTACGTTGAGAATTTCTAATTATGTGATTTATATTATTTGTTGCTACCCCATGGGGTCTGCTAGAATAGCTGAAGTTATATATAAATTGTCCTTACGTCCATATGAATTGCAGTTACGGGAAATGAAATCCTTTGCTCGGCGGAAAACATCGCCCACTCTATCCCGTTCTTCTCTTGGGAGACAAGTTGTTTGCCACAAAAGGCAATTGAAATCATTTCTAGTTTTCCTATGGGACAAATTTTAAATGATCAACATTAAATAATAAACATTTAAATAAATATTAAATAATAAACATCAAAACAAACATTAATTAATAAACATTAAACAATAAACAGTAACACGTTCGCTGCATTACGAGACACGGGCGACTTCTATCAGGATTATCTTAGTAGGCGGTTGGAAAGGTACATCCTTCGCGTATTATACTTATACCTGATTGCACAAATTTTTGATGAATCACTGGTAGCTCGTGCCGCCTGATGATAATGACAACCACTTTATTGTACAGCAGCGAACGTGTCAATAAACATTAAATAATAAACACTGAGACAATTATTAAAGCAAACAATAAACACTGAGACAATTATTAAAGTAAACAATAAACACTGAAACAATTATTAAAGTAAACAATAAACACTGAGACAATTATTAAAGCAAACAATAAACACTGAGACAAATATTAAAGCAAACAATAAACACTGAGACAATTATTAAAGCAAACAATAAACACTGAGACAATTATTAAAGCAAAAAATAAACACTGAGACAATTATTAAAGCAAAAAATAAACACTGAGACAATTATTAAAACAAACAATAAACACTAAAAGAAACAATAAATAATGAATACTAAAACAAATATTAAATAATAAATACTAAAACCAACATCAAATAATAAACACTAAAACAAGCATTAAATAATAAACACAAAAACAAACATTAAATAAGTTCAGATTGAACAAGTACGTATGTACGTACGCACGCATATACATGCAATATACAATATAGTTCGTTCACGAAAAGTTGTCCGATGGTGCCGTTAGAAAATAAGGGGAGCTGACGTCACAAAGGGCATAGCCGATTACAGCAGAGGGAAGGACGTCATTTCAGAACTGTTTTTTAGTGAACGTTTGTCTGCGCCAAAAACCAGTTCTGAAATGACGTCCTCCCCTCTGCTGTAATCGGCTACGCCGTTTGTGACGTCAGCTATATTGAATTCTAACGGTACCAACGGTCAAATTTTCGTGAACGAACTATTCATGGGATTTACTTTACACCTTATTTGAACTCTTGTAAGGGTGGGGGGGGGATAAAGCTCTAAATCTTAAAACGCCCTGGACTATTAAACCCCAAAGAATTATTATTTTCTTATTTTCTTATATTCTTTATATATTACTTATTATATGTTATATTATTTACTTATTTTATGGAAAGCAAAATAGATTTTTCACTCGGTTTCGTAAGGGTTTAGGACTTCGTGATGCTGTCTTGACGGGGAGGGGAATGCAGCTGAAATTTAGTAGATTTCGCTGCAGATCCACCTCTCTCTCTCTCTATATATATACGCTATTTGAGATATCTATCTACTAATAGAAGCTTGAAAACAGACTAATGACATGGTATATGTAAAACGGTCATGTGTTCTCACCTGCACTTCCGTTCGTCCTGTTGATAGCCAGACTGTTGTCTATCGTCTACAGTTCTGGACAGTGAATCCCGGCATTCCTGCATCCGATAGCGTTCACAGCGTTCATTCCGACAGCATGTAATGCCATCGCTGCCGCTATCTAAAAATAGAGACAAACTCTAAATACCACCATTTCACAACAATCAGCATTGCTGCAACAAGCGTTAGTATTATAGCAAGCAAGTTGAGTTATTTCCAACAAAAGCAGAGATAGCATACTCGACGAGTAACCATAGCCATAATTAGAATTTGAGTAACCATAATTTCTGTCTGAGCCATAACGATCGTCCTGGCCTCCTCGGCGATCTGACTGACGATCGTCCTGGCCGCCTCGGCGATCTGACTGACGATCGTCCTGGCCGCCTCGGCGATCTGACTGACGATAACCGGAGTCAGATCTGTAATCGTCTCTGTGGCGATCCCTGTCCGAGCTCGATCGAGAACCGCCATACCTGAAAAGAAAATATTGATTTAAAATTACAACGGTTGAAATCGGTCATTATGAACATCGATATAACGAATTTACAGCTATCACGAACAAACGATTTCGGTTAGTTTGAAGTAATAATTTACAGAAGTTTTCTCTTTCAAGAGATAGAGAATATACATCGTTAAATGGAGATAATCATTACTTAAAAGAATTTCGTTCAGAGCTTCAGAGAGCTTAGTGTATGTGAAACATCACCGACATAATGAACCAATCTATTTCGTCTTTGATATAATGTTTAACCTTTAATTCAGAGATTTTATAAGTTTTGTTTTCTTTAAATGGCTGCAAAGTAAACTTCAGATGTCAATAGCATTCGAAATATTCTCACATTGAAAACGGAAGTACTTTCATCTTCGAAATACAACTTGCAAACTTACTGACGGATAGACTGATTTAAAGGACAATGGTGCAATGTTTTCAATACTTTAAGGCAGGGATCTTCAACCTTTTTCAGTCCAAGGGCCAATTTTGCTTATTCCCATAGGCCCGCGGGCCGCACTACGGTATCAATAATATTAGGACTAAACAAATGCGGCTCAAGGGGTGCGCCCCTACCCCTGGATCAGCCTTTGTTGATAGTTTTTCCTTAAGTCCCTATATTAGTTTTGTGTTCCCACCCAAAAATATTTTTAAAAAATATTCGCCTCTGAGGCTGAATATATATATATATAAAGTAAAAAACATTTACAATACTTTTAGTTGTTAATATGTAAAGCGAAATCAAACCTTTTAGTGAGATTTTTGGCACTGCTTATTTTTAACAATTCTGTCAATATCAGGTCTTATTTTTGATATTGCAATCCTAAGAATGCTTACAAGGTGGACGTCAGTTATTCTGGTCCTAACTTTTCATTTTATCAACTTCATTTTTGAAAACATCTGTTTACAGATGCATTGTCGTACGCAAAGGATTGGGGGGTTGATAGGGTTTATAATTACCACTGCAATAAAATTTTGTGTATACATATATGGAGTTGTAGCTTTGTAACCCCCTCCCCCAATTGTAAGCCTGTAAACCCCCCTGCGAATTTTCTACGTCAGCCTATGAGCAGTTGTATGTGCTCCATAATAGTAACGTTTTCAGAGCATGCAGTCAGATAGTGGGGAAGATGTTCATATCAGCATATTTAGAATAGAATTTGATGAGTCCTAAGATGAATTTTTTTTAAATCACTGTTGCACTGCAAATCAATAAAACTTACGCTAATGACCATATACACTAGAAAACTAAAGTAAAACATGACTTAGGGAAAAATAGAGTGTTACTTTAGTTCTCTAGTGTTTTAAAATATTTATTACGAAATATGAAAATGCCAGCCAAATAAAATAGACAGATTTCAGACTCAGAGGAAGCAAGGAATTTTTTTTTTGTGTGAAACAATTTATATTTTTTCATGAGCTGGCGGCCCGTTGGGTTGAAGACCCCTGCTGTAAGTATTATCAAGGCTAATCGTAAGTCGCGTTTCCTTAGGTGCGCATATTTTACAGCGCAACAATGAAAAACGTCGAGGACTGACTCAAACAATAAAAAACCAATGGAAGTGTTTTCCTAGAACGCGCAAAACGCTTCCATTCTTTTTTATTGTTTGAGTTTCATCTCGGCGTTTTATATTGTTGCGCCGCCACATATGCGCATCTAGAAAAACGCACCTTTGAATGACCCATATGAATCAAATTTCTTAAGCAGACGTGTATTACGAACTACATTCAGTGCCGGATTTATAAATGGGCAAGTTGGGCACTTGCCCAGGGCGTAAGAGGCTGCGGATTTTTTTTTTAATTGCAAATTATTTACCGTAGAATTCTGTCGATCAGCTCACCCCGAGAAGGCGCCCTCTACCTTTTTTTCTAAATCTGAAATTCTGAAAAATTGTGTGAAACAACCCCTGTCCCCCCCCTCAAAGCCAGATTTAGGCAGGAAGCGCCGCCGGAGAATAATAAGTTTACATTAAAAATTATTATTTTCAAGTAAAAAATACTTAAAACTAAATTTACAAGTGAAATTTTCAACTCTTTGCGCCCTCCATTAAATTTTATTCCGCCCCCCTCCCCCAATATCCAAAAAAAACAAAAAAAAAACGTAAAATCGTCGTGAAATAAACTAAATTTATTTATAAAAATATCATTATTATATCTTATAATAATGCATATAAGGTAGGCTAACCATAAATGTCGCTCCTTCCCTATCGTCTGCGATTTTTCGTTGCATTTGAGGGGGCGGAACGACAAAATTTTATTTATTTCTGTAAGCACCGGGGTTATGGGCGTAACTAGCTTCGAAGTCTAGGCGGCTAACTTTTTTCTAGGTGGCGGCTGAACCGTATAATTCAATGCTTAGAAGAAATTTTCTAGTGGGAGGGTTTGTCCCTCGTTATGCCAATGGAGGGGGGAGCAAAAAATCGTTGTGCGCAGAGTGCATCAAAACCTAAATCCGGCCCTGACTATATTCATGGATAAATATGAGTATAATATATACTTTATATTCATGTATATTTTTTATATTATGTATGTTATTAATTGCCCAAAGTAATTAATTTTTAGATATCTCATTCATTAAATATTAATGTCCTTTAAAACCTTAGAAATAATAATGGTTGATGGAATACGTTGATTTATAATTTACACATATTACAAAAATTACCCATAGTACGATTATACAGAACAGTTTTTGATAAATAGAAATCGATTAATGGTTACAGTGAGTAATGGCTATAAACATTAATAGTTTTAGCGTGTAATGGCTATAAACATTAATAGTTTTAGCGAGTAATGGCTATAATGAAGAAAACTCCCTGTTCCCCCTACGTCCGTTATAACATAGCTGGATTGAAATTCAAAATAC
>QLNU02014802.1:135892233-135903254 GCA_006491805.2 Dysdera silvatica
GTGGTGAAATTATGGCTAATTCCTCCATTATGTTGACACACCAGAAACCATGGCCCCTAGTCTCCAGGTGCTGGAGTGCTCCTGATCAAGGCAGCGGTCAGTGTGGCATGAAAGCAGGGGGTGCTAAGAATCACTGGAATGGCCCAGGCTGCCGTTTGTTATTGACCTTGGCTACGTTTAATGGACGATCCCTTGCTTCTGAAGCAAAACTTCAGGAATTGGAAGAGGAACTAGACAAGATCAAATGGGACATTGTAGGACTCAGTGAAGTTAGAAGAAAAGGTGAAGAGTTGGTGGAACTGAAAAGCGGACATTTGTTTTATTATAGAGGAACGGAAACTGGAAGAACAAGTGGTGTTGGCTTCTTAATCAACAAAAGAATTAAAGACTACCTTCTTGAAGTCGAAAGCACGTCAGATCGAGCAGCGAGGCTCGTTGTTCAACTAACCCAGCGATACCAACTTCAGATAGTACAGGTATATGCACCAACATCAAGCCATACCGACGAAGAGGTTGAAGAATTTTATGAAGAAATCAAACAGCTACATACCAAGGGGAAACAACATATCAAGCTCATCATGGGGGATTTCAATGCAAGAATTGGACAACAGGAACAAGGAGAGACATCGGTTGGTAAATACGGATACGGGGAAAGGAATGAACGTGGCGATCAACTCATCGAATTTGCAGAAGCTGAAAATCTTAGCATCATGAATTCATTTTTTAAGAAGAAACCGCAAAGAAAATGGACATGGAAACACCCCAATGGAGGAACCAGCGAAATTGACTATATCCTGGCAAACAAGAAATCAATTATTGAAGATTGCAGCGTACTGAACAGATTTAATACTGGAAGTGATCATCGAATGGTGAGATGTAAAATGCACTTAAATACTAAATTAGAACGACAGAAGCTCATTAGGAAACAAGTAAGTAAGAGGGTGGATCTAATGAAACTGAAAGTAAATACCGAGGCATTCAAGTTGGAATTAAAAAATCGCTTTTCTGCACTGGAAGGACTTATTGATGAAAGTGATATCTCAGAAGCAAATGAAAACATTGTTAAGACAATAGTTGAAACTGCTGGGGAAATTGGTGGTGTAACCTGTAAAAAGCACAATAGCAAATTATCTGAGAAGACGAAACAGCTCATGAAAAGGCGAAGAGATATGAAGGTGGACAATCAAAATACCAGTTCCAGGATTGAGTACATAGAACTTTGTAAAACTCTGCGCAAAAGCATGAAAGAAGACATAAGAAAATTCAACTGTGAGTTAGTAAGGAAGGCCATTGAAAATAACAAGAGCCTTAGGGTTGTTAAAGGGAGTTTGTCTATTGGGAAGAAACACATCATTGCATTAAAAGGAGAGGATGGCACCGTAACAAGAAATAGGGAAGAAATACTTAGAAGAGTTGAAGAATTCTACAAAAAACTATATGAAAGTAACAGTGGATTAAACGAAGACTCTGAGATAGTCGAAGGAACAGCTCCTAAAATCTTAAAAGAAGAAGTTTCATTTGCAATAAAAAATATGAAGAAAGGAAGAGCCCCTGGTGATGATGGTATTACATTAGATATCCTAAAAGAAGCTGGAGAATATGTAGAAGACATACTTGCAAAATTCTTTACCAAATGTCTTAACAGCGGTAACATACCAAACCAATGGGATTCTGCAACAGTAATTCTTTTGCATAAAAAAGGTGATAAAGAGGATTTGAAAAATTACCGACCAATTAGCTTGTTACCTGCTATTTATAAAATCTTCACAAAAGTTCTAACACATCGCCTGCAGAAAAAATTAGATGCAGCTCAACCAAGAGAACAAGCTGGATTTCGAAGTGGATTCAGTACAGTGGACCATATTCAAGTATTAAGAGAATTAATTGAAAGAACACATGAATATGAACTTCCATTGTGTGTTGCATTTATTGACTATGAGAAGGCCTTTGACTCTATAAAAACATCAGCAGTCATCAACTCTTTAAGATCAACAGACATTGAGGATGTGTACATTGACATGGTGAAACGTGTGTATAAAAATGCAAGTGCAAAATTTCGGTTACATAAAGATACCAAAACTATCAAACTTGGCAAAGGGGTGAGGCAGGGAGATACCATTTCTCCAAAACTTTTTACTTCTGCTTTACAGATGATTTTTCAGCTGATAAATTGGAATAACAAGGGAATAAAAATAAATGGTGAATATTTAAATCATCTGCGGTTTGCTGATGACATTGTTATTTTTTCAACGGACCCATTAGAACTCCAAGACATGGTACAAGAGCTCTCAACTAGAAGTGAAGAAGTTGGACTCAAGATGAACCTACAAAAAACTAAGATCATGTTCAATAATTTTGTAGAGGAAACAAAAATACAAGTTGACAACACTGAGCTAGAAATTGCTGATTCATATATTTACCTTGGCCAGCTGATTTCAATGGATGGCAACATTATGAAAGAACTCAACAGACGTATTAAACTTGGCTGGAGTGCATTTGGAAGAAACAGTTTTATCCTGAAGGGGAAATTGCCTTTGTGTCTAAAAAGAAAGGTCTTCAACCAGTGTGTATTGCCAGTCCTCTCTTATGGATCAGAGACATGGAGTCTAACAGTTGGAGCAATACGAAAGTTACAGACAACGCAAAGGAGCATGGAGAGGTGCATGCTTGGAATAACTAGGAGAGATCGAAAAAGAAACACTTGGGTGAGAGAGCAAACTAGAGTAGAGGACATCATTGTTAAAGTAAAAGGGCTGAAATGGCGATGGGCTGGGCATATTGCAAGAAGAACTGATCAACGATGGACAACAGAAATTCTGAACTGGATTCCAAGAGACCACCGAAGACCTAGAAAACGTCCTCAAACTAGATGGGTGGATGAAATAAGAAAAGAGGTTGGGGTGACGTGGAAACGAATGGCCCAGGATAGACTTGTGTGGAAAGCATTTGGAGAGACCTTCATCCAGCAGTGGATAGATAATGGTTGAATATGATGATGATGATATATATATACATATATATCCTCCTGTGTTGTATATAAAGATATATAATTTTATTTCCAAAACTGTACATTTAATGTATGTTTATATGCTTGATATAATCTATGCTCCAGACAAAAGACGAGTAAGCTACAATAAACGATGCCTTTTCCTATGATTTGAATCGCGTGATTCAAATTTTAGAGAAAATGGAAGCTACCAATTTATGAAGAATCGCACGGTATGGAGTACGAATGCAAATTTAATTACCTTTATCACGAAAAGTGTTTTGGGTGCTAGGAAACTAGTGGTACTCCGATGCGCTGTTGCAAAAAACCCTCGTGAATCCCGACTTTTACTGTGGATGACAAAAAACTTAAATCCTATGGTTTATTCAGAGCCAACATAACCATTTTAACCCTCCCACAGCTTATGCGAAGTTTTATTCTTCCTATTGGAAGTAAATTTCTAGTTTTTTTAAAGGTTTTTCGAACCTATTTATGCAAGCTTTATGAGGAAAACCACGCTTATACTGAACAAAGCTCGTTTCGAAGGTGCGGGAAGCATATATAAAATCGCGTACTATCCTTCTGCTGATGCCAACAATATTGATATCGTGTTGTAGGTTCCTTTATCTGCTTATCAGTCTCCTTTATTTCACTGCAGTCGGTTCTATTTTAGTAGAGCCTCAGGTCTTAGAAGACCCTATCATGACACTTCGTTGGAATAATGAATGATTAAGATTTGAAGTTTGTTTGCGTTCTCATGATCCAAGAACAGCAGAAATTGTGCTGTGACCGGACATACTGTTCTATGAGGAATCCGTACTTCTTGAGGTATAAAGAACTAACTCCCGGACAAACAGTGAACTGTTTAAGCGTTCTTTTATGGCACGTTAGAAATCGAGACTTGGTTAACGGTTTACTAACGAACGTCGTACCACTGCATCACTGAAACCCAAGTTTTTAAGCAGGGTGGGTTGTGGTTACATTTTCAGCTGAACTTAGTAAGAATGACTATTACACATAAATATTCCGTTTTACGAAAGAGGTAACAGGGTCGCCAGTTAAGTAAGTGCGCATGAATGGCATAATTGGTTCGATAAATGAGGAGTTCAGAATATGGGCGCTCAAATGGGGAAGGGGGCTCAAGCCCTCCCTAGCTGTTTAAAAATTTTATTTGCCCGATTCTGCTATGCATTTACTTTCAAAAGATTTACAGTCACATTTTAAAATAAGGTACTTTTTAGCTCATTACTAATTGCCAAGCAGTATAAATTATTTTTGCAGCATTTTAGTATCTTGTACATTCACTAAAATTTTTGACAGCTTTGAGAAGGAGGTAATAATTTTTCTCAGCCCCCCCACTAAGAAGTACTCATGTAGGCGCCACTGGTTCATCACGAAAAGAAATCGGAGAAAATGGCAACTTTGACAACAAAATTACAAGCATTCGAATGAGTATTCGTCGAAATCATAAGATGGGACTAATTACAGTCAGCAGAGTAGCAACTCAAAAATTGTGGGGACTCAAATGGTTACGAGGGGCTCAAATGTCTTTAAAGAAGATTATGTGATGCGGCCTTAGAGAAAATAATGTGTTTTGATATGCAATAAAGGACTTCAGCTCCTTGAGTCTCCTTTCCTACATGTCACCGATGGTAAGTAAATATTATTAACAAAGAAATGATCAGAACAATTTTAACCAGCGCTTATAGAAAAGCCCTATCTGATGAAGTTGTTAAATTTTTTTCGTCTCTTTCTGAAACGCTTCTGCCACTAGCAGGGCCGAGGACAGGAGGATACCCAGGGTCCCTTTATCTTAAGGAAGGGGCCCAGCGTAAAATTTTAATAATTTAACGAACAGTATTTGTTAACCAACATTATTGGTGGGAGGCCCGATCTGCCAAACTGTCTGGGGGGCTGTTTAAATCCTGTCTCCAGCCCTGTCCACATATACACACATTTGTGACCCCTGATTTTATCTCTTCAAACTTTTCTTACCGTTTTTTCAACGTTTCTCCACAATTTTTTACCGAGTTTTGCTTCATATTCAACTATAAATCTTTGCTTTAAATTTCAACGACTCTTTAAAGCTCGCAACATAGATTTATTTCAGCTCGATTAAAACAGAACGGTTCGTAATGAAATTTTGTCTTCTATAGTTCTCCTCCATGTACTTCTTGGCCTGTATATATATACGCCCTTGTGTAATGTACTCTCTCATAAAGTTCTACTTTATTTAGCTAAACACATTTGCTACTTGTGTGAGTGGTGTGTAATAAAGACAAATGATTTTACGATCGCGCAGCAATAGATAATAATCATTGTTCATCATCCAATCGGCGCATAGACTCCTACACTTCTTTGCAGGCAGGCTGGCTGATATATATTTTGCACTTGGTTAGGGATTGAAGGACAAAGGGGGAAATCCCAGGGGCCCTGCTCCAAACTTTAATGATATAACAATCATTAAACATAATTGATTTTGGGGCCCGTCCTGTTAAATTTCCTAAGGGCTCATAAATCTTGTCCCAGGTACTGCACATGGCACTTCTTAGCCAGCATTTGGAGTGACATAAAGGAACTTGCAGTATATTTTAATTTCTTCATTTTTCTAACTGATTCATTTTTAAAATTACTTCTTTTTCCACAAGTCTCAACGAATGCAACGCATTATATGCGAATCCCCAACAAATGTAAGAATAATAAACATTAATAAATCAATACATAAGCGCTCTTCCGGTAGAGAATAATGAGAAAAACGAACAAGATAACAAATAGAATTCATCAGCTAAAAACAAATGAATCGGCTGAAACAAATAGAATTCATCAGCTAAAAACAAATGAATACGCTGAAACAAATAGAATTCATCAGCTAAAAACAAATGAATCGGCTGAAACAAATAGAATTCATCAGTTAAAAACAAATGAATCGGCTGAAACAAATAGAATTCATCGGCTAAAAAAATTTCATAATTCCGAAAAAAAAAGGTTATGTGCTAATAAATAAAAAGCAAAGTGACGTCACAGTTCACGAAGTTCTGTTTCTAATAATCAATCCATGTTCCAAAATTGAATAGCAAACTATTTTGGCAGACAATGTCTGAAAGTTAAAAAAGAAAATTAAGAGAACATTAAAGAAATTATGCTTTTCAATTTTCCATCTCCTCCATTTGGTCATTCGTTTGAATTTATATATAGCGACGACGAAAGAGTTTGGATGCGTATTTCACCTGTCGAAACGTCAGAAAACTTCCTGATAACTCATCAAGCTGGTGTTAGCCAGGCCAAGGTCGCATAGATCTCAGCTCAACACGATTTGTAAACAAATGCACGTTTTAAGCCCTCGGTGATTCTTCGAAGACCTTCAGAGTTTCCTGAAGGATGAAGGACAAACGGCCAAAATTACTATGATTTTACGAAAATAAGACTAAAATTGGAAGGCTCCATATGCATAATAGATAACACAGGCCGACACGATTTTTGTTGATTTACAGTTGAGAGTTGATTTTAAGGTTTTTGATGTGCCGAAATCAAAAATCATATTAGTTTTCATGTATCATGTCAAGTTTTTTTTCTAAAGTATTTTGAATGTCCAAAAAAATGAGCAAAAAGTGGGTACTTTGCGTGTGGTTTGAGGTAAAGAAATGGGTAAACAAGGCATTGTACGATAGAGACGTACGTTTAAAAATGTAACAATTACTATCTAACAGACATATAGCAAAACGAATCTGGATTGTTTAAACAATTTTGTCTGTCAGACATGATGCCAACTTTAACAATCGTGTGGTTATTTGCTCCAATGTCAAAATGTCTGATTGTAATCCAAATATATCAATCACAAAACACAATTTTTAATACGATTTTCCTAACATAAAGATCATACAGTGCATTACCAATTTTTTCAGATTTTTATCAGAAAATCACGCATGAATTACGGGATAAAAAGTTTGATTCATATAACCTTATAGCAATAAACACGGAATGCGATAGTTCAAAAACTTAACGTGATACAAAAATAAATAAATAAAATAAAATAAATAAATAAATAGCGTCATATTTGAAATCAGCATATCAAAATTAAAATTAGTAAAAAACAAGTGTCACATGTAAGTCAGCAGATATATTTATTTATTTATTTATTTATTTATTTATTTTTTGTCGGCCTTTGTAATTAATACTTGCAGGGCATCTTCACTACAAATACGATATTATCATTAAGATATTATTATTCGATATTATTATTATTAAGAAACATTGCAGAATTAATGTTAGTTGGTTAGTCGAAATTTTATGGGGCAAGGACAGCGAAGGATATACTGCACTAAACAAGGTAAACTACGGGTTTATGTTTATGTTTTTTCACCTATGTTTATCTTGTATATATTTCAAATAAATTACTTTTATGCTGTTAGAGCATATTATTCCGTGTAAAGCGAACTTTATTTACAAAAGAAACAAAATTACTTTTATTATTATTATTAAAATATGTGTTTCCTCACTTGAGACGTACGGTACCAAGTACTCAAGACTCCTTTCCGCAAGCCATTCAACTGTTGTCTCCAGAAACTTCCTGACCATTCGGCATGTGTTTAAAATTGTGGCTTATAATAATAATAATAATAATAATAATAATAAATTCATTTATTTAACCCAATTTTGTATACATTTTCGTGAAGTACATATAAACAATTTGAGAAAAAACATAGAAGAAATCTTTTTACATTTTACGTTTATGATTTGGGTTAGAATTGGAAGAGAATATAAAGCCAAAGCTTTTTACGGGATTCTCTTCCAAAATGATTTTACAATTCTGTCGAGGTTTGTCATTTTCTTAAATATCTGAAATATCGAACATTGTATAATCTAGAAATAAATGCAAAACAATTTTTATGGTGCAGTTCGATAAAATCATTAACACGATAACACTGCTGATAGCTATTTCGATAGCGTTAACCAGCTACCGTCGTCAGAGCGAATGGCGGCTTCTGTTTATGTCCGTGCTGTTGGTCGGTGTTTCCATCACGTCGGTTGGAAACTTGATTGGGCGGAGGAGTAAAGCGTATTTGTGGAGACGTCTTCAGCCGTGAGACCCAAAAGGTTTTTCCAAGTGGATGATATAGAGTTACTAAGGAGTTGATCATTAACTGCAACATTGATGTTTGCTAGAATGTGAAATGCCTCAAAGAAACTGAGATCAAGTGTTGAGTTGACTTTTTTAATAATATGTGCATTAGAGAATAAGAACTTGTGTTCGAATTCCCATGAGTGTTTTGCCAGAGCCGATTTATGAAATTCTTACTTTCTGACGTAAGCCTCATGTATTTTAATCTATGACTCAGTGCTCTCCGTGTTTGACCGATATAAATTTGGCCACACTGGCACGGAATGGAATATATGCCGCAGCTGTCAGAATCCGGGATGGTGTCTTTAAAATGAGAAAAGCCAATTTTGTTGATTGGAGTGAAGGTAACGCGAAAGTTGAATTTGTGCAAGGCAGCAGCAATTTTGGTAGAAATTTTTGGAACATAAGGAATGCAGACAATGTCCCTAGGAGCTGAAGAATCACTGGAGAGAGAAGAGGCCGGTTTAGGTTTAGTGAGTTCTTTAAAAATATGATCAATAATTGTTGGATTGTAGCCACGGTATGAGGCAATTTGTCGAATGTAGCTGATTTTCTTAGTCAATGCGTCACTTGTAGACGAGAATTTGATGGCACGAGACACCAACCAATAAAACGAGCTCATTTTCTGGCTTTGTGGATGAGCCGATAGAGCGTGAGGAAGAAGACTAACTGAATTGGGTTTTCGGTAGACACTGGTTTGGACGCTAGTAGGTGTTCTATGAACTAAAACGTCGAGGAAAGGCAGTGTACAGTCCTTTTCTTCTTCGAAAGTAAATTGGATGTTAAGATCAATGGTGTTTAGGAGGTTGATGATCTGTGAAGGATTCATATTGCTAGAAATTAGAGTGAAAGTATCATCCACATATCTTATCCAGAATTTGAATGGGATGAGCGACAGTATTTTATCTTCTATATAGTGCATGAATATATCACATAGGATTGGCGAAAGTGGATTTCCCATTGCAAGACCACTGGTTTGTTTGTATAAGTTATTTTCAAACAAGAAACAAGTTTGGTTGATACATAGTTTGGTAAGGAGAATCAGTTCGTTAATTTCATGATCTGTATAATGGAACTCCTTCAATCTCCGAGTAAGTGAATCAAGTGAGCTTTGGATGGGTACGTTTGTAAATAGACTCTTCACATCAAATGAGACCATTTTGAAGGAATTAGGATCGAGTAGCTTCAATTTTTCAATGAAATTGGAAGAGTTTTTGACTGTAAAAATATTATTAGTTAGTAGAGGTGAAAATTTCCGGACAAGATATTTGGACAGTGGATGGGTGGCTGTACCAATATTTGAAACAATTGGTCGGAATGGCATTCCCGGTTTATGGACCTTTGGCAGGGCATAAAGTCGGGCAACATTAGCAATTGACGGTACAATTAACTTTTTAATTTTCTCATCTATGAAGAAACAGTCCCGAACCGTTTTCTTGACATTGGAAAGGTGAGCAGTGGAAGGGTTTTTCTTTACCATTGTATATGGGCCATCCTGGATAAGTTGGTTCACCCCATCCGAATATTGCTTCTTATCTATTACAACGACTTGACCACCTTTATCAGCCCTAATTATAATGAGGTCTTCGTTCATGAGTAGATTTTTCACTTCCCGAGCATCAGCAGCAGAAATATTAGGCAAAGGCTGACCATTATTCGAGGATAATGTTTCTGCAATGCAATGGCGAAGAAATTCTTTTTGACCAAAATGTAATTTACTAAATTTTAATGTTCTTTCGATAGGCGCTATGAAGTTGGTATGATGTATTGGACGGGCTATTGCAAAATTTGAGTTTAAGGAAAGTAAGTTGAGTTGATGCTCCGAAAGTGAAGTACTGGAGAGGTTCAGAACCGCATCTTGGGTAAAATGCTCTTGGTTGATTGTAGGCTCGATAAGTTTAGAGAATTTCTTATGATGTGTTGATTGGCATTTCTCCATAATGCGTTGGCATCGTGAATAAATTCTAGCTTCCAAAACACTAAAATTTTGAATTTCTTTGGACAATTTAAGATGTAGAGGATAGAGTTCATTTTCGATATAAGCAAGTTTGCGCCGGATGTTTTTGATGACAGAACGAAGTATTTTTAATTTGCAATGAAACAAAGCTCTATCCAAATGGAGATTTCGGGGTAATTTACACGTTAATATGATGAACTTAGGAATGACCTTATGGTCCCGGCATTTGGTAAGAAATTGCAGATGTTGGAGTTGTTTACACCTTCGAATTCGAAGTTTGGAAAATCTATTTAAATCCGGCTTTAATGAACCAAAAACGCACTGCATGATATTGAAGGAAAATTAAATGAATGAAAGAAACGCTCACCGTTTTAAAGTTGCTAACACGTGGTGTTCAGAAGCGAAGTCGCAAGTCTTGTTTACACCGTTTTCAAGTTGCTAACACGTGGCGTTCAGAAGCGAAGTCGCAAGTCTTGTTGAAACACAAATAAATAGTTTAATAGCGACACACTGCACTAATCAATAGGAATAAAAGCAACACAATTTTAGTGGTGCAGTTAGATAACATTATCAATACGATAATACTG
This sequence comes from Dysdera silvatica, assembly GCA_006491805.2. Taxonomy (NCBI): domain Eukaryota; kingdom Metazoa; phylum Arthropoda; class Arachnida; order Araneae; family Dysderidae; genus Dysdera; species Dysdera silvatica. The sequence continues at coordinate 135,902,883 of QLNU02014802.1, forward strand.
CTGATAGCTATTTCGATAGCGTTAACCAGCTACCGTCGTCAGAGCGAAATGGCGGCTTCTGTTTATGTCCGTGCTGTTGGTCGGTGTTGCCATCACGTCGGTTGGAAACTTGATTGGGTGGAGTAGTTAAGCGTATTTGTGGAGACGCCTTTAGCCGTGAGACACAAAAGATTTTTCCAAGTGGGTGAGATAGAGTTACTAAGGAGTTCATCATTAACTGAAACGTTGATGTTTGATAGAATGTGAAATACCTCAAAGAAACTGAGATCAATTGTTGAGTTGACTTTTTATTAATACGTGCATTGGAGAATAGAAACTGATGTCCGAATTCCCATGAATGTTTTGCCAGAGCCGATTTATGTAATTCTTGCT
>QLNU02014802.1:135903354-135930543 GCA_006491805.2 Dysdera silvatica
CATAGATGAGAAAATTAAAAAGTTAATTGTACCGTCAATTGCTAATGTTGCCCGACTTTATGCCCTGCCAAAGGTCCATAAACCTGGAATGCCATTCCGACCAATTGTTTCAAATATTGGTACAGCCACCCATCCACTGTCCAAATATCTTGTCCGGAAGTTTTCACCTCTACTAACTAATAATATTTTTACAGTCAAAAACTCTTCCAATTTCATTGAAAAATTGAAGCTACTCGATCCTAATTCCTTCAAAATGGTCTCATTTGATGTGAAGAGTCTATTTACAAACGTACCCATCCAAGGCTCACTTGATTCACTTACTCGGAGATTGAAGGAGTTCCATTATACAGATCATGAAATTAACGAACTGATTCTCCTTACCAAACTATGCATCAACCAAACTTGTTTCTTGTTTGAAAATAACTTATACAAACAAACCAGTGGTCTTGCAATGGGAAATCCACTTTCGCCAATCCTATGTGATATATTCATGCACTATATAGAAGAAAAAATTCTGTCGCTCATCTCATTCAAATTCTGGATAAGATATGTGGATGATACTTTCACTCTAATTCCTAACAATATTAATCCTTCACAGATCATCAACCTCCTAAACACCATTAACCATAACATCCAATTTACTTTCGAAGAAGAAAAGGATTGTACACTGCCTTTCCTCGACGTTTTAGTTCATAGAACACCTACTAGCTTCCAAACCAGTGTCTACCGAAAACCCAATTCAGTTTGTCTTCTTCCTCACGCTCTATCGGCTCATCCACAAAGCCAGAAAATGAGCTCGTTTATTGGTTGGTGTCTCGTGCCATCAAATTCTCGTCTACAAGTGACGCATTGACTAAAGAAATCAGCTACATTCGGAAAATTTCCTCACACCGTGGTTACAATCCAACAATTATTGATCACATTTTTAAGAAACTCACTAAACCTAAACCGGCCTCTTCTCTCTCCAGTGATTCTTCAGCTCCTACGAACATTGTCTGAATTCCTTATGTTCCGAAAATTTCTACTAGGATCGCTGCTGTCCTGCACAAATTCAACTTTCGCGTTACCTTCACTCCGATCAACAAAATAGGCTTTTCTCATCTTAAGGATAACATCCCGGATTCTGACAGCTGGGGCATATATTCCATTCCGTGCCAGTGTGGCCAAATTTATATCGGTCAAACACGGAGAGCACTGCGCCTCAGACTAAATGAACACGAAGCTTATGTCAGAAAGCAAGAATTCCATAAATCGGCTCTGGCAAAACACTCGTGGGAATTCGGACATCAATTTCTATTCTCCAAGGCACATATTATTAAAAAAGTCAACTCAACACTCGATCTCAGTTTCTTCGAAGCATTTCACATCCTAGCAAACATCAATATTGCAGTTAATGATCAACTCCCTAGTAACTCTATATCATCCACTTGGAAAAACCTTTTGGGTCTCACGGCTGAAGACGTCTCCACAAATACGCTTTACTCCTCCGCCCAATCAAGTTTCCAACCGACGTGATGGCAACACCGGCCAACAGCACGGACATAAATAGAAGCCGCCATTCGCTCTGACGACGATAGCTGTTTAACGCTATCGAAATAGCTATCAGCAATGCTATCGTGTTAATGATTTTAAAGAACTGCACCATAAAATTGTTTTGCATTTATTTCTATTGTATAATCCATTAACTGATTGAACAGCATTTCCGTGAGCCGACGATAAGAATATATTAATATTAATGCTATATATACGATATTTGGGACTCATTTGAGAAAACGATGACACAAAATTGGATAAAGTTTATGTGTTAGACTGAAAAAGTAACACAGGTGAAATAAAATTATGAATTCAATTCGTTTTTCAGAATTCGATTCAGTTAGATATCTAAAGTGTGTCAAATGAATAAGATTAATTTTTGATTAATTTTTTTGTTGCTCAGTGTAAATATTGGAGGCCCTCTCAAGTATTTCCAGATTTCTGCGAGTGTGGTTGCCGTTTGGACTCTGGCTGACAGAATTATAGGTGCAATGTCGATTGTTCCATATGCCACATGTTGTTTTCGTATCTGACCTCTGGTTATTTGGTAATTTTTATTGTGCATGCGGCTTATATGTTGTTTGCGTTACCATTACTAATACAGTAAGTTAAATATTATAAATACAAATATTTAAATTTAATTTTCAAGCACTACACACATACAATTTTATATATATAAACTCTAAGTTTTTATTTTATACGAAAATAAAATCTGTCACACGTGGAATGATGACTGTCGCGATCGTAGTGACGCGTACTCGAGAATGTTAAAACACGTGTAAACATTATTCACGTTCTTGTTTGTGTTTACAAGTGTGGAGACTATTTCAAAATCAAGATGGCCCCATTGTAATTGCATTCATTCTAAAAATTTTATTTGAAAATCTCTAATGATTAAAATGATCAATCAGAACATCCCGAATTTTTTATGTTCAATCATTTTCGGTGGAGCACTTTAAATATGTTGGTAGGGAATTGATTGTTTGGTCGTCTGTAGCTCAGTTAGTGATAGCACCTTCCCGGATTGTAGAAGGTCGTGCCCCACCAGACGCAAAAAACATTTCTTTTCTTTACGAACGTTTCACCATGCGCTAACATCGGCATTACAATTACTACGCCTAAAAACGTTGATAAAAATTGTTTCTTAATTTAATCGCCACATACATACTGCTGCTGCATTTTTTTAACTAAAGATTTCATATTTGCTTAAGAAAACCAGCGGAGGTGAGGGGGACGAAACATAGCATGTTTCAGTTTTGTAGAAAATTCTTTAATTCGTTTCTGATTTTTCCGCCAAAGAAAAAATAACTAAATAAATAACAGCCAAGGTTGAATATATAAAGTCATTAAAAAACTTAAATAAAAAGTGAACTTGAATATATTAGAAGCTAACAATGTAATAAACAAGAATAAAGGTGGTAGGCGAAGCGGAAATAAGTACAAGGTTGCCAGAATCAACTTTTGACAGGTGAGAACATAGGCCAAGGGCGCCAATTTTCAGCCCTTTTAAAAGGTGCTCTCTTTGGAGAGGCAAATGCCTCCAGAATAACAAATTTATAGATTTATATAGGCCTACATATATTTGTGAATGTTAAAGAATCACTATATTATGGAAATCGATATCATTAAAAGAAAAAGAAAATGATTTTTTTCATCACGTTTTTTGTACAATCTTATCCACATTTCAATTTTTGGCTCTACAGTGGCGCACTGGTTTGTTTGTTTTTTGGTTTTACGGCTCAAAGACTACAGTGGTCATGCTGCGCCGGGACCTACTGTTTTCCGAGGAATCCGAACCTCTTAAGGCCTAGGGAACCAAACCCCGGACTACAGTGAGCAGTGCGATCTTTATGAGATCTCTGAGTAAGCGTTCTTTTTGCACTGCTGGGAGTCGAACCCGGATTAGCCGCGCAATAGGCGAACGCGTTACCACACTGCGCCACTGCAGCGCACACTGGTAACACCTTCGCCTAGCATGCGGTTCGATTCCCAACCATATTAAAAAAAAGGGGAGAGGGTTAGTTTCCTAGATCTTACGAGTTTCGCAGTCCTCGGGAAATCGTAGATCCTGGCGCAGGTTGACCCTTGCTGTTCTAACGCCATACAGCTCACACAAACATTTCAATTTCCTTATTCTTTTCTACATTTTTTAATATCATTGTGATTTTTTAAATTGTAATAAATACATCATTAATAAACATGGATTCCATATGAGTATTCCTAGTTGGGGGAAGGGGAATGTTGAGAAAAATTATTACCTCCTGCTCAAGGCTGTCAAACATTTTAGTGAATGTACAAGATACTAAAATGCTACAAAAATAATTGATACTGCTTGACAATTAGTAATGAGCTAAAAAGTACCTTATTTTAAAATGTGACTGTAAAACTTTTGAAAGTAAATGCGTAGCAGGTTCGGGCAAATCAAATTTTTAAATGGCTAGGGTGGGGGCTCGAGCCCCCCCTCTTTCCCAATATGGGCGACACAAAAATAGCATATCCTATTTTTGTTTCAATCGTATGTAACTTAAGATATATTTTAAGAATTTTGATCTGAAGTTTAAATCACTAAATTTTCAGTTGTTTAGCGGTCTACTGTCAGCTTGTTTGACCCCAGTAAGGCCATTCACAACGAGGGTGTTTCGTGGGGACTATCCCGTACCAATTTGAACAATGTTAGACTTTTATTTATTCGAGCAATTCTCATTATAGTCGATGATATATTTGCATTGTACGATCAAATACTCGCCAAGAAAAGAATGATTTTTCGGCGCCTAGAGTGAGCCAAACCCACATCTACTTGATTATCGATCAAGTGCTCCAACCACTGTATACGCTCGCAAGTGGGGAGAAGGATCGATGCCTGTAACTTAATGGGTAGAGCACTTGACCGGCAAGCAAGAAAATGTGGGTTCGGGTCCCACCAGACAAAAAATCATTCTTTCCTGTGCGAGTATTTGATCCTCCAATATTAGGCTATTAGCTGCAAATTAAATTTCTTTGGAGATAAATTTTTTTTCCACCAAAAACACACTTTTTTTTAATTGTTACGACACGGGCCTGAACCAGCACCATCTAAATCTGGAAGGCCAAACAACCGGGCTTAATCAACACTGACTGGATAAAGGTTTATTGGCTCGTTATCCAGTCAGTGTTGGCTTATGCCAGCACAAAAGTAGGCGATCGACTAAAAAATTCAGGCTTCATCCTCCTAAAGGAAAAATTAATTTTTATTACCTTTATTCGAAGAAATTGAGGGAAAATATTATTAGGTAACGTTACACAAAATTTATATAAAATAAAATACAGAATAAAAATATAAAATATAGAATAAAATAATATAAATTATAGAATAAAATAACATAAAATATAGAATAAAATAATATAAAGTATAGAATAAATAACATGAAATATAGAATAAAATAATATTAAACCTAGAATAAATTAATATAAAATATATAATAAATTGATATAAAATAAACGCTAGGAATTAATTTCTGCTTGTTGGCGCAGTATAGCCCAGATGCTCTTGCGCCATAAAAAAGCCAAACAAACAAACAAACAATTGTTGAATGCAGTGGACTCGAAATACAGTCATACATGCCACAGTAATCAAACCGCGAAGGCACATTAATATATTATACATTACGAGAAAAAATGTAGTTTTATTTATCATGCTTTTGTGAATGGTGGTCATATATATTATGGCGTCAGTTTAAAACAGATTTTAATTGTCGAAAGTTATATAACAACATAACTAGTGTATCCGTGGAATTGAAGAACCAATCAAAGAGCAGAAAACAGCGATGCTAAGGCGAAAAGTTTAAACGGTGATGAATGGATGTGGTACGTTAGAGCAAGAACTGACCAATGATAAACATTTAAGACTCTCCACTGAACCATAAGATTTGTTTGATTGAATATTCATAAAATTTCAATTGGATACTAGCCGTCGAAAATCCAAGGGAACGTTTCTAGTACAAGTGCTCCAAATCCTTCGCCAAATGAATCAATGAATGGTTTTGCTGATCTATTATAAAAGGACAGACCCATTCAGTGGTTTGGTTCTTGAACGAATCGATACACTCCTAGTTGGCGAGAAAAAAAGGAAAAAAAAAAGAGATCAGAAAGAAGGTTTGAATAACATGAATTTCCCAATAATCCTCTAGCGAAAAATGTTGTGGAGACTGTTGTAGCCATCTGTAGGGGGAAGATTTCCTTGAGCAGATGGTAAGAACATGGAATGCTAGCTTTCAGATTGACTACAGTTTGAACTAAGGTACAATCATAAAGGTCATACCTGGTAAGCGATAAAATACTTCCATCTCAATGACAACATGATACAACGGTAGTGTGACTATCGGACTCCATTATTTCCGAATGATGAAGGCATCTTCAGGAGCGATCAACGACGACGTCATTAAAACGCGGTGAGGCAATGAAAACTACATCTATAAACTCAACAATCCATTCATTAGCAGCAGTATTATCAAGTGTAACTTCCAACTTACGGCGGTATAATTACTATTCTTTGACCACTTAAGAGTGCTATACAAAAACGCTGCAAAGTTAACAATATGCACCTCAAAATAACATCCCACGCCATTACTGGTTAGTGTTTGTATAGCGAATGTTAGCCGAAAACTGCTTTAACCCTGTAGCGGACAGATAATAGTTGAATGGGGTATAATGAGATAAGCAACGACATTACTCGCAATAAAATCGTTGACCAGATCTTTAAAAATGAATGCAAAATTCGTCTCTAACTTAATTTAATATGTGCAATCATGAATTGAAACGTTGAATGGAGTATGTAAAATGGTGCGCATTAAGGAAAAAATGATGCTGTGGGTGACTAATATGTGTTTCAGACAATAAATTAAATTATTAAAAATATTAAAACATGGTCATACATTCATTTTCCAAAAGCGTTAGTTGGACAGAAGGAAGTTTCAACATGCGGAAAGCAGTTTGCCTGAAACAAGTTGGGGACTACTAGGTTTGCACGTGGCACGTTTCAAATATGCCTTCACTACGAGTAATTTGTCTACATATTCACTTGTATATCTTACGTCTCAAGCCTCTTCTGTTGGTCATCTGGTACCAACGACTTAATGTGATCTTCGAACCACGATACAGTTGTAAGCAATCAAGCTTAACATGAATCGAACCCGATCAGCAGGCCCGATGACGATGGACACGATTACCAAAAGCTATTCTAAGTGGCACATTTCTTCATCGCGGATATATCTCAATTATTAAGCCGATGTTACTAAAACAATTTGAAGAAAAATCGATTGGATGTAGAGCGTTACCTCCTATAAGAGACACCTCTGTTAAAGGGACGGTTCCTCTGGCTCCATTTTGTTTGTTTGTATGTTTGTATGTATGTATGTATATATTGTATATATGTGCGTGCGTATGTATTGTATGTATGTGCGTGCGTATGTGATGTATATATGCATCCCTGAAGAAGGAACACCACCATTTAAGAGACAAAATGTCCGGTCCCGTGGGTGTCCTTTATTTGGAGGTAACACCGTAGTTTGTATTTTATAGAGGCAAGTTGCGTTTTTATAAAGGTGTACTGCATCGGGACCTATAGTTTTCTGAGAAATCCGAACCACTGCTACCACAGGAACAAAACCCCGGTCTACGGTGAGCAGGAAAGCATTCCACGATACCTTTAAGAGTCGAGCCATGGATTAACGACTCATTATGTGAACGCGTGACGTGTGAATCGCTGGTCATATCTGAGTATAGGAAACAGAAATAAGTTGGTGAAGGCTAAATTTACTGAAAGTTTAAAGAGTTTGTTTAGAGCAAGGGTCGGCAACCTTTTAGTGATGGTGTGTGTGTGCTGAAGTATTACTGCAGTATCATTTTGCGTGCTAGCTTTCGCCTACCAAGTTGGGAATGGCCATTTCACTCTCATACTATTGATATGAATCGAGTAGATTTGTGATTTTAACAATCACATTCGGAATTTTATTTTTGTTTCTAAGTCATTTCACGTGCCACTGTTTCGCGTGCCACATTTGGCACACATCTCGTAGGTTAGCGACCTCTCATTTGGAGAGGCGGGAAAGGTTCGAAACCTCACACTGGAAGTAAGGACTTGATCAAGCGTTGAAATTAGTAACATTTCCATGTAAGTTACAACTATGTAATAGAATTCTATTTTCACGCTAGCCCATGTGTAATAATTAGGAAGCGTTTGAGTTCTAAGTTGTAGTAACCCTATGTTACAATTTCGTACTCAGTTACCCGTTTATCAAACTATTAAAAAAATGTAATTTGTAATTTATAAAATAGGTCGACCTAGAATTCCACGGGAGACTGTTATGATGTGTGTTAGGTCACAACTCGAAAAAAGTATGCCAGCTATTATTAATAATTCGCCATTTCTATTCTCGAACTGTGCGGAGTTTAATGAGATATTCGGGATTCCTCATCTTAAAGTGGCCTTGCGGGAACATGAAGAGGAAATTATTGTAAAATTAGGACAAGAAAGGCAACTAAAGGTTAAGAAAAAGGAAATTTCCTAAAGGAGAGGATGAAGTTGTCTAATACATGACTGAGAAAACACTGTTTTCAGAATATGTGTTCAAACAATGGTGAAAACCACGTATAAATAGAAAAAATAAAAAGATTTACTTTATTAAAAGAAGGCTTCGTATAGTATTTGTTTTATGTTCAGTACGTTCATTTTTCATAACCAAAATGTTTTTGTACGAAATAAAAAACGAAATATTATATCTCACAAAATGGAAAGACATACAGAGAAATACAATGGAAAAAAAATAGCGGAAGTTTAACCAGTTTAAAATTTTTAGATTAAAAATTAGATAATATTTATATGAAATTTTAAGCCAAATATTTAAATGTAAGATATTATTACCCTTCACAGGGATAACACAATTGCCAAATAATGGTCAACACACAAAGCCACCGGGGCGAGATTGTTATGAGCTTTTTTATTGAGGAATTTATTGCACATTAATTTTCGGCACCCACGTATTATTAGCTCAAATGGGAGCGTTTTTTATTTTAGGAAAAAAGAGACGACGTCCCTTTTTCTCTTAAAATAAAAGACGATTCTCGATGGTTACTGACGAAATGCTCAACGTAGTTCGGGGTCCGTGTTCTCCAGACCTTAAGAGGTTCGGATTCCTCAGAAAACTGCAGATCTCGGCGCAGCATGACCTTTGCTGTCCTTGTGCCGTAAAACAAAGAACAAACATAGCTAATAGCGTCACTGGTGAAACAGAGCGTGGGCACAAAATTTTGTTCAACTTAACAGCAAACTTTGTTATCTTCAATTTTACGACAGGCAGTCGAAATTTTAATTAGGAATTTACATATGAGCATATATTATTTGCTTCATTGGATGGTTTTAATAGATTTATATTGAGCGAAATAGTGCAATAATTGTCTTTAAGTTCCAACATACAAATGATTTCATGTAAAGGATTAGGACAAGTGCAAACACAGGGGAAGGGGTCACAGTCATGACCCCCAAAAATATTTTTTTTCCACTGTAAAAAATTCCAATTTTCATGATAAATGAAGCGTGTTATTCCACGACCATGGAGATTTTGCCCTTGGACCCCCAAAATGAAAATCTGTGTCCGCCTCTGAAATAGAGGACATTTATTTTTTGCTAACACGCAAATTTCACCTCTTTTTTCTGTAAAATTAACTTGTTTTGCCTATTTAAATTATCATATTATTTTTTCACGTCCGACTTTCAATGATGAAATTCTAACATTTTAGTGACATTATTTGGATGTAAATCATGATTATATTCAAAGTAACGCGGTTGTTATCCTTTTAGCCAGTGGCGGACTGGGTTCTCTCAAAGGGCGCATAGCTTGGATTATAGGAGGGCGCGAGTCCTATAGCCCATGAGGGCGCGTCCTATAGCCCATGAGGGCACAAGTCCTATAGCCCACGAGGGCGCACCAGCTCTGGGGCCGGTTGACCAGCGGCTCAGTCGGCACCTGCTTTTAGCGCTACTTAAGCACCATGAGGGAGAAGCACGGTTAGTGCGCATAAACGTATGTAGCTTCTTGTGCCCTAAGAATTACCGAATAATACATGTACATGGGAACCTGTGAAAGTGACCACCTCGGTAAATCGATCACCTGAATAAAGTGACCACTTTTTACAAGCAAGAACTGCTGGGGACTTAGCCATGTCTATACCAAAGTACGAGGGCGAATCAGAAAGTCTTTGCCCCTATTTTTTATTAGCCAAAATAAGGTACATACAGGTAATTACAAATATACATACTATTCTACGTACCTTACACTATTTTTCCACATAGTCCCCCACACCGGTTCAGACATTTGTCCCATCGCAGCACTGAATTTCAGATGCCCCTGTGGTAAAATTCGTCCGTCTGACTGTGGAACCACCGTTGGACTGCTGTCTTAGCTTCATCGTTGCACGTGAATCGCTGTCCTGCCAGGAACTTCTTCAGCGGACCGAAAACGTGGAAATCACTAGGGGCGAGGTCCGGACTGTATGGTGGGTGGTCCAGACTCTCCCAGTGAAATGACCGGAGCTTGTCGGCGGTTCTGATTGCATACAGTCCGGACCTCGCCCCTAGTGATTTCCACGTTTTCGGTCCGCTGAAGAAGTTCCTGGCAGGACAGCGATTCACGTGCAACGATGAAGCCAAGACAGCAGTCCGACGGTGGTTCCACAGTCAGCCGGACGAATTCTACCACAGGGGCATCTCAAATTTAGTGCTGCGATGGGACAAATGTCTGAACCGGTGTGGGGACTATGTGGAAAAATAGTGTAAGGTACGTAGAATAGTACGTATATTTGTAATTACCTGTATGTACCTTATTTTGGCTAATAAAAAATAGGGGCAAAGACTTTCTGATTCGCCCTCGTAGGTCGTGTATAATGACCTAAGTGTTGACCTAATAGTGATCACCCATAGTATACCCATGTCTATACCAAAGTATGTCATTTATAGTGACCTAAGGGTTGGCTTAATAGTGACCACCCACTGAAGTGGACACCCATGATGACCGCTTCAGTCCAGTCCCAAAGGTGGCCACTTTAGGCAGGTTCTATTGAAATTAATTTTGATTTGTTTGAATCAAAGCATAATCAAAGCATGCAGTATTTAAAAACAATTATTTTTCCAGAATTTAATTTAATAAAAACAATGTTTCTACCTTACTCATGTTAATGATGGCTATTGAAATTAAGGCGAAATATTCCGCGTTTTTGTGTTTTCGTCGCTCTTTATTTTGAATATACTGACAGCATGGATCACTTGTCTCCTTTGACAGGGAAAGACAGGAAGAATTTTAAGGTAGAAGATGCAAGAGAAAAATGAAAAAAAGACAGATGAAAACAGAGGTAGAAGAACAACTAGAGAAAAGGAGGATTACAGATTTTGATGGCAAACTAACATTTCTTAAACTTTTTACGACACAACATATCGAAACACTTACACCAACCTTCAATTCTAGCAAACGGCTGGAAAAAATAAGTAGTGCTAAATCCGCTTTTACTATTTCGCTGAATGGCAAACGAAAAACTATACTTTCTGTAGATTTTTATGATGCCTTTCCAAAACCTCGGTTCTTGACTATGCTGAATTTACTTACCACCGCACGTATTCATGCACATCCTCAGCGTCTTCAACCGGTAATGCAAACAATAGGCTTCAAAGATTTATGCATCATTAAAATGGCATTTCGCATTCTTCAAGGCTGTTGTTCCAGAGATGAAATATTATTCCCTTTGCGGAAATAACACAATGCGTTTCCATAGCAGGAATCATTTCCTTTCTTATGGCTACTCGTGAAGTCGAAGCGCCAAAAGCCTGTCCCCAATTCCCCACACTTTCTTTTACCACGAAACCATCGGGTTGAAAATAGTGTGGTATTCTACAAATGTGTTATTTCTATACAAGGAGTTGGATTCCGAGTGTAGTATAGTAATTTTCGTGGTGTCAGCCAACTCAGCAACGGTTAAGCATAGGCAAATAGTAGATACAGACTTCAATCTTTAAGAAAACGATACAAATACAAGATGTTGCTTATTTCAACCTGAAGCAAGTTTCAGTAAAATACGCGCTTCGTTGTATATTCGACTGACTACTTAGTTCCCCAATCACGATGCGTAGGCGACTCCATTGTGCGTATAATTAAATATGTAAGTACACATCCGTTTTGAGGTAAGTTACATTGGGAAATACAATGGAAAAAAACACTGATTACATTATACAAACTCCAACCACACGCAAAGGAAAGGTTATGCAAGAAGGTTAGAATGCAGAAGTTGGGGGAGGAGAAATTTTACTCGCACTGTATGTTGTTGATGCTTTGATTAAGGCGTCATTTCATTACTACACTATATCTGTCTAAAACGATATTTCTTCCCTTCCGACAGATACAACATATGCCATGTTTAACCTTGTCCATAACGATAGACTGTCCATAACAGCGGTTCGCAACCTGTGCTCCGTGGAACCTTTCCAAGTGTTCCGTATTCTTCAGTGCCCCAAAATAAAAAAAAATTGCTAGATTTCCTGCTAAAAAAGTTGAAAAAAAGATATATTTATAAAACACTCCCGTTGATCGCTGAATCGAAAAATTTCCAGCTAAAGGAGGTTTTTGTTATTATTTTTCATTTATTTTTATATAGTTAAGTAAGTTCTCCATTTCTCTGAAATTCGTAAGAAATATAATATTTCTAATAAAATATAACATGAATTTTTATACGCCTAAACGCTTAAAAATACCTTTCATCTTTACTACTGCCGTCATTGGGTTTAGTACCTATGTTGGTGAAAATATCGTTCGCCTCTTTTAGAGAAAGAAAAGTGTAAAAAATAAATAAATAAATAAAATTTATTTCATAAAAATAAATGCATAATTCATGTTTTCGAAAAACGATATTTCAAGTTCCAGTTTTTAATGACTTTAATTGGGAAAATTAAGTATAGATTAAAATTAAAGCAATTTAAAATTCGAAAACAAATTTGTGTTTTTTCTGTTATACAATCAAATGTCGACTAACAACTTGAAAAAATATGGTTAGGTAAAAGCAGCCAAAAATACACATATGTGCCTTCGGTATAAGGGCGATGATAGTGCTCTGCGAATAATTTTTCTCTTGAAAAGTGCTCCGCGAATAATTTTTCTCTTGAAAAGTGCTCCGCGGCGCAAAAACAATTGAGAACCGCTGATTTATAACAATAGCTTTTCCCTGTATTCAAGTACCTTTATGGACAGATTTCACTCTATTAGGTTTTTAACCGACATGAAAGGTAAACTAGTTTGCCAAACGTTATTAAGTAACGAAGTAATCTAATTATAAGGGATACTACTTAATTAGTCACTTAAGAACGTAATTAAGTAATCTAACATAATTAGCATACTTGTTGTACAGCGTTGGGGTAAAGTGATTCTTGATACCACGATTTACAACTCGGATTAGGGCTCTTTTTTGACCTACCTATAGAAGAAGTATACTACCTATAGAATACTACTTATAGATATACTACCTATAGAATATAGAATCTACCTTCGATGCGCCGTAAAGAAGAACAGGGCATTCCTTCAGAGAAAAGAGCTTTTCCCGTGTCCCTAATTACAATACAGATGAAAACCGATTCAAAAATTAATTTCATCTCGTATTTCGGCAATATACGAAGCATTACACTTTACATTCAGGATCTGTTCAATCGGATCGCACTTTGGTGAAGACAATTGAGAGAAGTAATGTTATTTACGAAACTCATTTTTAAAGATGAGAAAATTCTTCAAGACGCAGTTGTACTCTCTACTGTCAAAGAATATTCTTCATTGCCAAAGAATATCATCACTGCCAAAGAGCTGACTTGTTGAGAAGAATATTAAAACGGATGCAAGGAAGTAAGAACAAAGAAAATACAAAGACTAAAAAACGATAATGATGATTACAGAGACATCCATACGAACAGTAATTTGTTTTTAAAATATTATAATTGAATTGATTCAGCAGCCATTAAATATTCAGAAGAAAAAAAATCGTTTGAGATCAAGAGTAGTTATAAACTGGATTCGAAAAGTGCACTAATTGTGCACCTTTCCATTAATGCGCACTGATTGTTAATGCGCGTTAATGGAAAAAGGATAATGCATGTACGAAATAGACCTTCCTGTCCTTGCGTCCTAAAACTAAAAAACGAAGAAACAAAGTAGGAAATAGGGAAACATCGTTGAAGACCATAGAGTTCTAAAGTCAAGTTTTGTTTGATCTTTATGGCGCAAGGTCAGTTCAGTACATATTGCGTTAGAAACCACAGTTTTCAGAGGAAAACCAATCCATCTCACTTAGAGAATCTCCTGAATGCTGATTAGTGGAAAAGCGATAAGCGCTCGATAACGGTTGGATTGAAACCCGGGGATTATGCACAACAAACAAACACGTTACTTTCACGCCTCTGTGTGACTCTAAACCCTAATCCACAAGTTTAAAAAGTCTGACGTAAAAAGAAGGGTCCTAAATCGCGTGATCAAAGCTTCAGCCAATAAGAAAATAGAATTGAAATACAACGACCAATCAAATTTAACAAGGAAGATGTTGCAAAAAATGAAGATTCCGACAGAGTATAAAAATGGTTCCAAAACAAAGTGTAAGAGATAGAAGGAAGAATAAGTCGTGGTAGAATAATAGTGTGATAAAAATTCGCCAAAAAACCATTACTAGAGATCATTATAGTCAATGAAAAGAGGAAAAAGGTTTCATAAGAGGTGGACGGTAAGCAGGTAATGGTAAAAAAGGCAGACGTTTAGCAGACAATGGAATGAAGTTGAATGGATATTAGATAAATGAAACACGCGTCAATGAAAAAAAAAGCAAAATGAGAAGATAGAGGAAAGAACATTTAAGCTGATACTGAAAAGAAAAATTGTATAGTGCAAATAAAACATTTCTAATCCGAAATTGTGTGTTTGACAGTGTTTTAACGCCCCTTCACATGGCCCTTTTTTGCCCGTCATACCAGCACTAGAACCTCGTATCGGATTTGGACGGTTAAACCCCTCATCGGTTTTCCCTGTTTCTCTCACACTGCTTTCTTCTTGTGGCATGACGCCCGAATCTCCCTAAAATGGCGCCAGATGCTAGTATTAGCTTTCAGTCTTCACACCGAGCCCCAAACCGCTATAAATCTACCGTTCACACGGTTAGTTAGCATGAAGCGAAATGTAACCGCAGACTAAAACATAAAGTGATCGTATAAAGAGCCTTTATGGCGCAAGCGAGCAAGTAAGATATATCTGAGCCAGAATCTACCATTTTCTGAGGAATGTTGACCTCCTTGACCTGACCTAAAAAATCATAATCCGCACTGTCTCTATTTAAAAGAGTGGACGCCTGCTGGAAGCATACCCGTACTGTCCACATGGTAATCGAATGCGCTACCAATACGCCACCGCAGGGCCTGAAGCTGAATCCATGTACTTGGGTTCGAGGATATTACGCATTTCAGAATACGTTATATCTATGGTTCGCAACCTTTTCTTTTCCCAATCACTCCTTTCAACATACCCCAGGATGTCGTTGCCCCAAAGGTTTTTGTTTACCAGCAACACGAGTATGGCCACAGTTTGTGTTTACCAATTTGAGTACGCAATACCCCCTCTCCCCCAATCAAGATATCGCCCCAGGTGGAAATGCCTGCATTGTATAATATGGATGTTTATGGACTTGGTGTTAGCTACACTCACTTAAGCGCTTGCACATTAAAATTTCAACTGAAACCACCTGTGTATAATGCCGCCGCAGCTCTTTGGAGCAGGTATGTCAAATTAACCTAAATTAGACCACGTGGTTCACGAGCATACTCAAACAGCAAGTCCCAGTCCAATTTCCTGTCATTAGAGCAAATTTAGGGATTTTTAGGGATATTTCAAATAGGGAATACTCAGTACTCAACCCATAGTTGCCGATGATAACACGACGCAATAATAATAAAAATAATACAACGTTGATAACAACGCGTGATAATTTTAAAAATATGGCAGATTCTTACTCATCTGGCCGTTCCCTGCATAGAGAACTGCTATATTAGAGGGAGTACCTTATTGCTGAATACAAAAAAAATATCTTTATTAAATCTCTTATTCATGATGTCACATGGAAGAGTGACCCCTCTCCATAGCCAGAGGTCGAAGTATCGAGGGCTGTATTAATGGGAGTCTACTGTAGATTGAAGGTTTTTCAGTTTATTTATATATATATATAAGATTTTATTACTTGCAATGGGAGATTTTATCTTGTCTGTTCATGTCATTTATCCGTTTTTGGATGCTGCGATCAATGCTCTCTTTACATTGCCTCATCCGTTCAAAGGAGCATCGCGAACTGTAACTCTGGCAATTGGCTGACGAGAGGAAACCTGTATTAAAAATAAGAAATATAATTTTATATGTCACATGGAGAAAACAATAGAAAACATACTTTACAACTTCACACACGTTATAGACAAATATGATACATATATAATACACGGATACACACGTGTACACAATATAGCTAATACAAGTATAATGCATGTTAATTAAAATTTATAAAAATATAAACGAAAATCGTTTTATCCAAATAGTAAAATGATCGTAACGACCACAATAATCGTAAAGCATAAAACATCGTAAAAAGTTGACGTTGCTAAATGAATAATTAATTTATAATTATATAATTGGAATAAATATTAACGCAAAAGTTTAAATGAATAGCATTTGTATGAAGCTCTTAGGTAGAGGAATTCTCACGCAAAATAAGTTATGGTTAGTTCTACATGTTAAGAGTCTATTGCCAAACGATATATTTGATTCAGCACAAAATGCTCCTTTATAGATTCTGTCTATCACAAAAGCTCCGTCCGCCGCCGCCAAGTCTGCTCCTCTCCGTTGCCGTGGAAACGAGTTAGTTCATTTTCAATAGGGAGTGCTTGAATAAATGCATTTGCATTGGATAATCCCTATTAAAATGAGCCGATACTCCTTACAAGTGGCGATAGCAGTGGAGAGAGGAGTTTCCGAGGTGACAGAGTTTCAGGGGCGGACTGGGTCCTCTCAAAGGGTCATACCTTGGATTATCGGAGGGCGCGAGTCCTATAGCCCATGAGGGCGCAAGTCCTATCGCCCATGAAGGCTCACCGGCGGCCCAGTCCGCCCTTGTAGAGTATATACACACACACATGTATGAATGTGATCCATTTATTTACCAAAAGCTAAATATAAACAGAAGATAGTAGGAGTTCTGCTGTGATTTAAAATATATATATATATAAATGCAGAAATATGAAATCTTCGCACTTGTTTAACAATACTATAATACTCCATGCAAAACAAGCAACTCGGAAGCCATCACATTTATATTTATTTATCGTTATGTTGGGCTTGGATTCGAACCCAAAACAGACCGTGAAAACTAATCCAAACCTGTATTTCAAACCTATATTGACACATTTCCGGAAACGAAGACCTTGAAATCGAGTAACCATTTAGTCTTACGATGAACTTCAGAGATAAAGTGTTCAAATTATGACACTTTTGTCAAGAACAAACCATACATATAATAATAATAATAATAATGATTTTTATTTATATATTATATATATTTATTGATATATATATCATTTATTAAAGTTAAACAATTCTGAATGGGGTACTTTACTGATTATCCAGAAATTTTGCAGGCTCGATCCCCACCAGGAGCCGAGAAATAATTATTTTTTTTGCAAGTAATTTATGTGATCTTCATAAAACTTACATAAATATTTTTAGTCGTTTCGCTTATCCATCACCTAACTGTTGCCAACGATAAAACTCTCTAATAACTATGTTACATTATTCCTGATGCTAAGTATAATATAGTTAATATATGATTTGAATATGCATTCCCACATCCGATAAAGGCTGGGTAACCTCCACAAAATTTGTTACTCTTTAAAATGCTAAAATTTTAGTTTCACAGTTGAACCCCTGTTGACCGAATCTCTGTTAACCGACATGCGTTTTCGTAACCGTTATTTTTTAGGGCTTGGAAGTGTGCAGGGTGTAGGAAATTGGGAAGGTTGGCCGCCAAAGGCGGCGCTGTGATCCCAGATTCTTGTGGCTTGGCGTGACTGAAGCACATCAAGTAAAGCCAATACAAATTGCATTAAACAGAAATTGATTTCAAAGCTTTGTAGACTGTTTTAAATACACAATTTGAAGGGATAAAGTTCAGAAAACTATTTTTAAACTATCAACATTTCTCTCATGGAAAATGTATACCCATTGTAAAAATAAATGCTTCTGATGAGCACTCTAACAAACGACGGATAATTCATACATTTTCAATTATCCGGAGATTTTAATTTACAGATGCAGATTCGGTACTAATTTATTTGAATGGTAGAGGTTCTACTGCATTTATATTCTAATCGTCTTACGTATTAAGTGCATTTTAATGAATGCTACATTAAGTAAATGCAGCATTTATTTGAAGTAGCTACGTAGTAATGTTTATTATCAATGTACGTTTGCTAGTATTGCTAAAATATTCATAGTCGATTATCAAAAAAATGTGTCTTTGTGCGTGTTTGTGCATGGAGTGTATAGTGAATATAGTATATATATATATGTACTATGATAGTAGGTCCACACAATACTCAATGGATTAATAATAAGCATAGAAATAATCAACGAGGATAAAGAATTTATATAAATTTTTGAAAAATTCAAAATTCAAACGAATTTAATAAATTAAATAGAAAGAAGAAAATTTGCAAGGCTGACTGGTTTTTGTTTAGAAATTTATTAACGAAATCTACAAAAGCTTAAAACGTTAAAATTTTATTAAAATATTTTATTTCTTTCGCATTAATCATATTAATAAATTAAAAGTAAAGAAGAGGGAAATTGGCACGTTATACAGAATTCTACGATCTTATCCTAACCAATATAATCAAATGAGCCTGGCCCTGACTTTGAGTGGCATCTATTTCCTAATACTGTTATATCCCTAACAGCTGTAAGGAAATAGACAGTGCACTTAAAAAACAGTTGTCACATACGAATAACGTCACATCAAGGTCGCTATTTCAGAAAAGAATGAAAAGCAGCACTTTCCAAGAAATTCTCCAGGAATGATCGGAAATCACAAACATGATAGTTTATCCCCACTTGTCAGTAGTTTATATTAAAATCTGTTATTTATTATTTGCGCATGACATGTTATGCAAGTACTTGTGAATTACCATACGGTACCTTTCTCTTACCACATGCCCAACAAGCTAACTCCTCTCTCTCTCTCTCTCTCTCTCTCTGCAGATATTATTTAAGAAAAGCACCGCTTGAACACAAACATAAAAATAAGCAATAGCAAATGTAGAAGAGGTAGACAATACTTACAAAGGGAGATACAAAAAATTCACAAGAAACTTTTAATGAAAGGATGCAAATGTTTGTCAATAAAAAATAGTAATGTCTGGTTTTGTTGTTTACTGCCACAAAGTCTTTAAAGTTTGGTTGCATCAACGGAAATTTTAGTTTCATGACAATTCTATCTAGTAGGTGGCTATAGGGAAAATGGCAGAATTAACAGATTTTCTTGAAAATTTCGATGTCTTACAAATTTCTTGCGAAACCCTTGGAGAGTAGTAGCAGAAACGCAAGGTTCGACTGAACATGATTTGATTGAACATGATTGAACATTGACTGAACATGATTTGGACGAAAGGATAAATGCAGAGCCCATGTTCTTTCTTTGGTAAATAATGCGTAAAATATGTTATATCCGATCGCTTGAACGTTTTACTTTTTAAGAATGTAAGATTGGTTAACATAGATGATACCAACAAATTAATATGACCTTTGAACTTATAACCTGCGATATATTTATGGACAAGCAAGCTTTATAAGAACTGAATCCGGGTGCCTGTGTTTCAAAACCAGAGTTGAAGCCATTGAGTCACTGAGGTTGAGGTCATGGTCGGTGTTAATTCATGAATTCGCAGAAAAATGAATCAACGTCGACGCAATAAATCACACCAGAAAGATGTACTTACGTAACGAATATAAGATAATGAACTCCTTTAATGTTATAATGTGTAACCAAGCAGAGTCCAGGGAAATTTTTCCTTATTATTTAAGTACCATTCACTATACATGCCATTACTGCATTAACACTAAAAATTAATGGTGTAAAGGCAATGGGATGCAGACTTAGCTTTTCGAAAAGATTTCTTTAAAAAATTTTTTTGAAAATATTCGGCTCTGTTTCCACTATTTGAGCATAAACCATTTTCGAAAAGCGTTTGTATATTTATATTCTTTTTTACACCTCTACATATTTCTATTTTGCATGTATCAAATGTATCTACGTATGATTTTCTATTATATTGATTTTACGTTTAATTTGCCTATATTGTACATATTAGTGTTTATACTGTAATATTATTTGGATTTGTACGTTCTGTTTTTTGGCGCCTTTGGGCCTTGGGTATCTCGCTGAATACATCTGGCTTATCTGATTTACTTGTATTTTGCAACATACCTCCAGAAAAGGCGCCAAGCATGTAGTCCTAGAAAAGGTCCCAGACGACAGTTCTGGGGCTGTATGCTTATATTACGCCGTCTTTATTTGTGTGTATGTATTTGTATATTTACATTTATATGTATATATATGTCTATGTTTGAATATTGTATTTTCTATTAATCTTTTCTCTTACCTTAATCCTATCCAAATTTATTCATCTAATTCGCTCTGATTTTTTTTACATGCACTATTCATCTTATATATGCATTTGCTATTTTTCACTATAACTTATCCATTATATAGCAGTGGCTCAATGAGCGCTAGACTTAGATAATTACACATTTATTTCTTCTTTATATTTTTCTTTATTATTCTTTTCTCCAATTCTAAATTTACTATATTTAAAATATCTCTCTTTATATATATATATATATATAGGACCTGATATGGTACTACATGTTGTGCAGACAGAGATAATATGTGGAGACAACAAGCAAAATAAAAATATGCAATATATGCTTACCCAGTCTTTATTTTTTGAATATAAGTTCGATTCTTTTAGACTTGCAAACTTGTCGATGATGTGAAAAAATGGTTGAGTTTCTATTAACTCTTTTAATAGTTCCTTTTCAATTGAAATTTTTAACAAGTTTCTATGTCTGTCTTCAAACATCGTATTACGTAGACTGATTTTGATTCTGTTTAAGCAAGAAAAACTCCGTTCTACGGAAACACTAGTGGACGGAATAGTCACTATTAAGCAAAAAAGTTTATAAGCTTCTTTAAAAATGTATCTGTTTTCTGTTAAAATTTCCATGAATGTTTGTAATTTCATATCTCTATACTGCTTATCCAGATATATGTGTTTTAATTCATTTTTCAATCTTTGGAAGTCAGTAAATATATTGGGGTAGTACACATTTAAATTATTTATTGTTTTTGTAAGAAATTTATTGGAATACTCTATAAATTTTGAAGTATCCATTAATGTAATAAAATTAAGCTTTTCCATATCTTGAAAACGTGTGGTAATTTATCTAAGGTTATCTAATATTTCATAAAATATGAATTTTATATTTTGCAAGAACTTTATTTTGTGTGAGCGTCACTTTTTTTCGTCCCTCACGGTGTTCAGTTGGAACTGTTGTTTTCGAAATCACTAATTCGAAAATTTCTATGAACGTATCCTCATTTAGTTTGCTGTTTAAGACCATTTGCGTATTTTTAATTTGTGAGATGCAAAAATTAATGTCAAATGACTTATTTTGTAGTACATTGAAGAGAACATCCGTAAGTCCAAAAATATGGTTAAAAACAACAACCAAAAGTGAAAATTCAAAGTCGTTAAATATATTTAAATAGCCGACACTCTGCCTAAGCGAAGTTTGATCGGAGGTTGGATCGTTCATAATCTCAGTAAATACTTCTTTTAAAGAATCCCATTCTTTATTTATAACACTCAACATTTTAGAGTTTGATGTCCATCGCGTAATAACAGAAGTAGGAATTCGTCTTCCGACGACTGTATCGACCACGTGAGTTCGTTTGGCAGAATGATGAAAAAATGCAGGTATGCCGCTTACAGTTGCAAAAAATATGCGACACTGTGAAATGCTGTTGCAGCTTTGTTGTAGCACTAAATTCAGACGATGTGCCAAACAATTAATAAAAACTGCCTGTGACGCTACTTCTTTAATTTTGGACTGAAGACCATTTAAGTGCCCTGACATTACGCTTGCTCCATCAAAACGTAATCCTATAAGTTTTGATTTATAGTTAAATTTTTCGAGGCATCTTGATACAAGGTTAAACAATGCTTCGGCAGTCCGATTGGAACTGACGTCATAAAATCCCAAAAATCTTTCCACTAAATTTTCACCAGCAATAACATACCTAATTATGATACTACATTGAGATTTTTGGACAATATCTGTGGAATCGTCTACTTGTATAGAAAAAAATGCAATCCTTTATTTCTTTTTCGATATGTTCATTGATATATTGCCAAATGCAGTCAATTATTTCATTCTGAATAGTCTTAGAATTGCCGGCAAACATGGGTGTGATTTTTCAAAAGTGCTCATGAATGTCCACAGGGCTTATCGAAATGCAGTTTTCTAACAATTCTTTAAAATTACCATGATTAGTGGAGGTTACATCTTTGTGATGACCATGAAATGCTAATTCTTGCTTCCCCAAGTAAAGAACAGCACGAATGGGCGGGCAATTGAATGAAACGTCTATTAAGCTGCACATTCTCGTTGAAGCGTTTAATATATATTGCCTAAAGTATTCTTTTAAAGCATCCTCGGTACCACTTAAATTTTTTTTTAAGTTTGAAAAACATAATGTACAATCCACATGGTAAAAAAACCTTCATGTTTGTGAAGAGCACGGGTAACGTTACCAAAATCATTGAAACCACTCTTATTCCACACATTTGATTTAACACCAATGATTAAACATGGCATACAAAAAAGTTTATTTAAATAATAACTCCCACACAGCCATTCAAACTCCGAATATCACGAAATCTTAAAATGCCGATTATATACTTTGTCCTTTTTTTGCAACTTTACTTACATTTAACATAGGAATGGGCTTTTCCTTACTTAAAAATTCTTTTTTATCATCGTTATTCCAACTGGAGAATGGGGTTTCTAATAAAATACATACCTGGTCATTTAAGGGAAACGTCATATTGTAAAGGAACCTATTAGGTTTAACCTAACGAATCAAGTAACGGAAATATTGATTTCCTAGGCGGTTTGAGAACTTGTAGCATAGTGCGCATATCTGAACTTTGGACCATATAAAAGATGGACACAGCAGTGTCCCCAGTTTAACGGCTGCTCTTCGAGCGGCTCCACATCACGTGATGTTAAACGTAATTCATTAGTCACGTGAGGAAAGTGGAAAGGACGTCTCATCCTTCCTAGCAAGCTCCTCGCTATTCTTCTAGTGTGTTAAAACGATCATGGTGCGGTACAGTGTAGCATATAATTGCAAGGAAAGGGGTGGGGAAGTAAGGCGGAATTTACTCATTTCACAGGCTTATTAATGTGTATATATCTTCTGTTCACATTGTAAATGATACGGTTCCCATTATCACACATAAACATTTCATTCACACATAAACACACACAAATTACCAAGAAAGGCATCAGCTTTAACCCAATACCAGAAAATATGGAAAGTTATTAAAGTGTATAAAAAAATCGACATATTTTAAATATCATATTTTTTTAAATTATTGAAAATATATTTTTACTTTGTCAGTTGGCTTTAAAATATAGGTATTTATGATATAAAAGCATATTAAAAATTTCAGAACTCTAGTGCGCATAGATCTGAAGATAATCTCTGCGCAATATAGAAAAAGTGATTTTGAGAAAAAAAGTGTTCAAGTTGGAACTTGGTAACAAGGTAACATGTAATAGTTATTTTTATTTTATACAATAGTGCAAGAAGTAATTGAAGAATTTTGATGCGGTTTGTTTTAAAACACTGCCAAAAATCGATATTATTTTTTAAACTAATAAATAAAAAATCGATTTTTTAAAGATTTAAAGGTCCTGTGTCCCCTTAAGAAACAAAAACACAACGAAATTACACGCTTCTACTGTTACCACTCAACGTGCCTCGAAATACTTCAGGGTAATTAAATAATTCTAACAGATATAACACTAAACTGTTTGTAGTTTGAATCAAAGTTTTATTCAATTCTTTGATTTAATTTTTTTTCTTTGACCAGTAACACACCCCACAGAAAATTTTTTACCTCTAGAAACCTCTGTGGTAATCAAAAATCTCAATTTTTATTTCTGATCAAGCCATACCTCTGTTTTGGTAATTTTTACCTTTTTCCCCATGCAAAACCTCTAGATTCAGAGGTAAAACCTCTGATCTGGCAATACTAGCTGACATGATGATGCGATAAAAATTTCTCTTCTGATAATTCTTGCTTTCGCCGTAAATATTCCATCGCCATGGTAACCATGTTCGCAAAACATTTCCGTTTTGAAGCGAAGCTCTGAATTTCTATTGTCGCTTCATTCGGCCCTTTTTCTCGGCGAGCAATATTTCGTTGGTGCGTTTAACGCGTTTAAAGCGCTGACTTAAAAACGTAGCCTTCTGTTCCTGAATGTAATTCCAATTATATTAAAGGAATTAAATTCAAAAAAAAATAGTGGGCTCAAAATAAAATTCTAAATTTTATTTTTCTAATCAAATTTTAAATTTGACAAAAAAATAAAAAGAATTTGGAATTTAAATTAAAAAAACTGTTCAACCGCCCAATTTTTTTTAGGTAAAGTGGGCTTCACTCGCGTCGCCCGACGAGCCGCCACTGGCTCTTATTTTCTATCTTTAACATCCTATTGTTTTCTACCTTTTTAACAGTTTATTCTCTTCTACCTTTTTAACAGTTTATTCTCTTCTACCTTTTTAACAGTTTATTCTCTTCTACCTTTTTAACAGTTTATTCTCTTCTACCTTTCACTAGCTTTTATGTTCTCCCTGACTTTAACATTCTATTACATTCTTCCTTTTACACTGTTTTTACCTTTAACACTATTTTATATTCTTTTTATTTTTACATCGTTTTTACTTTTAACATTATTTTATATTCTTTCTGCATTTTACATTATTTTATATTCTTTCTGCATTTTACATTTATTTTTACATCGTTTTTACTTTTAACATTATTTTATATTCTTTCTGCATTTTACATTCTTTTATATTCCGCCAACTTACAATGTAAAGATCTTGTTCCATTCTGGTGTCAGGGTTTTATATTCCGTGTGCGTTTGAACCCTGGCGTTGGTGAGCTCCACAACACAAAAAGGATCGCTTTTCCCGCCAAAATCGGCAGCTGCGAGTCCCTGTGCTTTGTAGACTAAAAATAAATCAAATTAAAATATAACTTTGATATCAAAAAAATGCAAGAAAGTCCTGAATATTTACAATCATCCTCCGCCTACCTTTTACTATCAAAAACCCAATATCTAAAAGCTCCTTGAATGTCTTTGTAAATTCCTAAAAAAAAAAACACAAAGAAAAGAAACATGTTAAAAATTGGAAAAAATTTCTTTAAAATGTCAAATTAATATTAATTTCTAATTATAATTATTTATCCCCCTCCCTCTTTAATTGGGGTACGGATTTTCAGTTGGTCTATGGTTTTATTGTTATTTTTTAATACAGTGAAATATGTATATAAAGCATATATATATGTAGCTACTAATAATATGTATATAACTATTGTCTATACAACTTTCACCCGGTCCTGACAGATATACAGTGTGCCATGTTTAACTTTATTCTTAATGATAATTCATCGATAACAATATATCTTCCCGGTCTATTAAACGTCGTTATAAACGGAGTTTACTGTAAGAAAATATGCAATACTTCTATAAATCAAAAACGCTATTTACATGAAACGTAAGAAGGTATCTATAGTTCGTTCGTGGAAAATTGCCCACTAGTCCCGTTAGAATTCAAGAGAGCTGAAGTAACAGATGGGTTGTTCCATTGCAGTAGAGTCAAGGGCGTCTTACATGACTGGTTTTTCACGCGCGAGAAACCAGTTATGCAAGACGCGCTTCCTTCTACTGCAATGGAACAACCCGTCTGTTAGGTCAGTTCCCTTGAATTCTAACAGGACTGGCGGACAATTTTTCGTGAACGGACTATACAATTAATAGGGACAGGGAAAGGATATTTCTTCCCCCCACTCCACCTCCCTTTTGTCTCAGTACTTGCACAAAAGCATTCATGGCACATCCACTTACATAATTATTATTAACTGCTATTAATTAACACGGGGATTTTTAATTAACCTATAACGTTTCGTAAAAAAAATTACCGTCATTAATTTTAATTTTTGGCGCAGTATAGCCCAGATGCTCTTGCGCCATAAAAAAATCAATTTTTTTTTTTTTAAAGTTGAAAACGTTTTTACGGAGGTCAATTAGAAAAAAAGCGTCACATTTTTTGCAGGACATTTTCATAAAGGTAGGATGTTGTTGCCACTTTATTATGATAATATTAATAATACAATCATTTGCGTTGAAACCAATGAAAAATAATTGTTGCCACTATATTCTGGTGGAATCAATAATAGCTACACAAAGAAATGTTAGTTGTGATTAATTCTTTACTTTTTAATTTTGGTTATCATGGTAACCCGAAAGGCACGAAATGCCAGAGGGCACTTTTTTCTTTTTGTTTATTAGTATTCATTCAAGTTTTGATGGGTACGCACGTAGTTTTTCTATTCCGCTTAAATTCGAATGTTATTTTTTATTCACCAATGACAAAACTGCAAACAAAAAATCTTCAATGTTATTGAATACATTTTCAACGTTCTAATATTCAATAACGTTGAAGATTTATTTTTTGTTTGTTTGTTTGTTTTTTGTTTTGTTTTTAAGGACACTTAGCTTAACATAACTTATAGACAATGAGGCTACGAAGCAAGAAGTAACAGTTTGGAAGGTTAAGCTAGCCTAACGATTACTTCTAATGTTGAGTGGATTATAAATAATTATAATTACTAATTGCGACCAAATGATATAAAAATCCTCACACAAGTAATGGGACACACAACGTACATATTTAGAGATCAAATTTCTCTGGGCTGCATCATCAAATGAGTATGAAGAGAGATCTGAGATCGTCTCGCTCCCCATGGTCCCAGAAATGGTGATCAGCAGAAAGAGGGAACCAGCGCCATCTTCCAGCTCTTTCCACACCGAATGTGTTTTCTCCGGTTCGAAGACACTCAGGTCTATGGCACATCTACGTACAAAATCAACCACAGAATCAACGAACGTCTCCTGAATTTCCAAAATAGTACTCTTGCGACAGAAATGACGACACGTGGTCGTGGACACGACAAGAAAGAAGCAACTCACCTTCCCATAAAGTCATCTTTGCCGTGAAAGTCTTTGTCGTAGACGGAGATGTCAAGGATCTTCGGATGATCGTAAAACATATGAAGGTTGAATTGTTCCAACCACTGAGGATTCAATGTCTTGGTGATGACCTAATTTCAAGAATGTGGTATTTAAAAGTAACATACAGTAAAACTCAATATTTAAAAAGCAA
>QLNU02014802.1:135930643-135952428 GCA_006491805.2 Dysdera silvatica
TATCTATATATCTTCTATCTATATCATCTATATCTCTATATCATCTATATCTCTATATCTTCTATCTATATCTCTATATCTTCTATCTACATCTCTATATCTTCTATCTATATCATCTATCTCTATAACTTTTGCTGTCACAAATGGCTCGTCAGTGTATATGACTAGGACTAAAACGTGTGTGTTTGCATTCGGTTGTTAATTTACAGTATCCACATTTTTCTTTTAACTAATAACTGTAGATGGCATATTGTAACATATTTCACTCATTATGATACTTACCACATACTTAACTTACAGAATATATACTTAACGCACTGTGACATACACTTAGCAGAATTATGACACCGTGTCACATATTATACCTGAAAGCCTACAACACCATGACATGTAGTATTAATGATGTTTGTTGCTACATGCTGAGTTACTTAAGTTCGTTGGTCAAGTCGAACAAAGTGTTACGCTACGGAAATACTACACGAGGAAAAAAACAAATAAGAAAGAATGCTTTTGACCTCCAAACCTGAAAATGGTTTTTATTTGTAGAGGAAGTTCTATGCCTAAGAGTGCTGCTTGAACTCAAAAGAAATTAAAAGCCAAAGATGGAACGTCGAAAGTGAAATGGCTTCAGCAGTTGTTAAGAAGTAGGTCGCCAATCTGGCCAAATACCATTTACCTTGCGTGCAAAGACTAGGGTTTATTATCCCGGTAGGAGGGATGATAAGTTGTTCGTTTGGCTTTTTTATGAGTAATTTTGTAGAGAGAAGGGCTGAAGGCGGGTTAAGATTGCATGACTCAACGGAAGAGCACTTTTAAAGCTTATTTATGTACGCACTCTATAAGCAGACTGTTGATATATGCTTTATTTTAAAAGGCCTTCAACTGCAATTGTGGTCTAAAATTTGTATTGTGTAAAATTCTGTGTGATCCTTCTGATTTTTTTAACTTTGTGTAGATGCTACCAAATATTGTAAAAATCAACGACATGGAAACGTTCCGCTATTTTTTCATCAAGTGATTGTCTTGGATAATACGAACCATATCGTTCGGATCAGTAGAGTATTCAATGAGATAAAGAGTGGACAAATGTTCTTCTTGTAGCATTTCTGCCTTAAATGGAGTCGGTAGAAGAGCGCAGAATTTTTTCACAACGAAGCTTTAGATCGTAACTCTCTTGTTACCTTTGCTGAACTCAGGTCTGTAGCCAGGTTGAAGGGGCAAGGCCGGGGGCAGACTGGGCCGCCGGCCCCCGGGCCTGTGCACTCTCATGGGCTATAGGACTCGCGTCCTCAGATAATCCAAGGTATTCGCCCTTTGAGAGGACCCCGTCCGCATCTGGATAAGGCAAAAGACATATGGGCAAAAAGCACCCGGGGGGATTGTTCTATATGTATGTAAATGGCTCGATGGGGCAATTTGGGCCAGGCCCCCTGCTGGCTCCGTCTTGGGTACAGGCCTGTCTCAACTTAATAGGAAACCCGTTTTATTCTGTGTATTTGTGGGGGCGTGTCTGTACGTAGTGACTCTATTTCGTCATGCTGATGTCTGATGAGATTGAAACCAAAACTATTAGCAAGCTAATACTATTTCAACCTCATGGGTCATAAGCCAAACTTGAGCACACGAGGTACCTTTTAATACAGATAAACTCTGTCATATAGATAAAAGCAATCTTTAGTTCCTATTATATTGATGGGGTGATTTAGATTATTTAAATATGGACTAAATTCATGAGTTCAAAGATGATTTTGCGCTTTCTTTAATCCCAAATTGTGGGGATCAAGAATAATCCCGGATTTGAATCTTTCCGCATTTTTGAATATACGATACGTCTCTCAAAGTCTCGTTTACTTAAGTTTCAACTGAACGTGCCCCTTCAAAATAACGTCGCATCGTTTTTACTTTTCTTTTTCATATACAATCTATAAGTGCTTTACCTATAAATTGGCTGCTTAGATGTGGCAGCACCATTTTCACCCCCGCCAGGAATGACCCTTTTATACACACCACAAATAAACAAAGGTTCACGAGCATGCGCGTTCGAGTCTCTTTTCATAACGCCTACATACTGCACCAGAAATTACTAGTCAAAACATTTGCCTCGTGAAGTTACACCCAATCCTGTTTAGTCTATTGTGTCGGAACTAAAAGCAGCACGTTTTATTAGAATATGCAGATAACCTTTCATAATTGGTTGGGCTCCAAAGGTAGAAGATATTCTCTATTCCACATAACTGGAAATGTCGTAGTATGGCTCTTTTAAAGAAAACGGGATCGTCCAGACAGCTCAAGAACACGAATGATTGAAGAAACTCTTTGGGAGCAAAACCCGTTTAAAAGAAGCGTAATAATAATGATAACAAAAAAAGGACTCTAGAAAATGACGTACACAAGAGCATACATACACGTGGAGAGTTGTTGAAAATGTTAAAACTCGTTTTGATTATAATCTTGGAACCAAGCGGGCGTTTCCGATTGTAGGACTACACACACAATCGACAAGGACAAGCGGAAACTGACAGCAATACAAAGGACAAAAAAATCACATTATCGTCACGCTGGAATATTTGATATGTATGACGTATGACTTGTAATATATTTTCCATGGAATTTGACTTTATGTCAATGGCAACACGCTCTTCTGGGTGTGTGCGCGCTCTTCATTAGTTTATTCATCAGATACAAATACAGGAAAACCCCGATTTCTGCAGTTAATTCTGCGAGAGAAAACATTTCATCGTTAAGGATCACTTGAATCGTGAGATGCCTGGTAAGTGAATCGACGAAGGCAGATCAATTGCTTGACCTCTTCGGTCGCCAGATTTGACCACACATAATATTTTCTTGAGGGATTATGTCTACAAGATATGAAAGCCCATATAATGGACGCAGCAGCTACAATTGCGCCGAACATGCTTGAAACAACATAGGAAAAGGTCTACTATTATTTGGATCTAGAACGCCAACTTCAAAGGGACCCTTCATTTCCTCAAAAAATATTTGTATGGTAGTGGGGAGGGGGGTCCTCCCAAAATTTATGATAATAAATAATGCAGAACATAGTTGTAGATGAAAGACACGACGTGTAAAACAAATTAATTGTCATAATTCATGTTTTTCTAGTGCTGCAAAGATGTAACTGAATTTTATTTAGGAGGGAAACCAATGGCGTGAGAAAGGGGGAGTTACGAGATCAAGTCCTCCATTGGCTATCAAAACACATTATTTTCTCTAAGGCCACATCATATGATTGTCTTTGAAGCTATCTGAGCCCTCCCCCCATAATTTTTTAATTGCTACGCTACTGGAGGAAACAGGCCTATACTTTAATGCACCAACATAGGTCAACAGTGTTGTAATAATTATCAAACAATTGGAATAAATGAAAAAAAGTCTACTTAAGTCTTTGAACGTAATAAAGTTAAGTCTTTTAATAAATTATAGAAGTGAGGGCAAAGATATCTCGTTGTTGTTTGTCTGTATGCAAAAAAAAAAATGATTATAATAAATAATCTGGAAATGTTGGCCGAGCAAGCGGCACTGTGTTTCCAGGTGAGGGATGGACAGAATCTAAGAGATGAGGAAACAAAGAAGAGGTAGAATCTCCATTTGGGGAAAAAACATATCGCTTGAGACAGAAAACCAAGTCTAAGAGAATGGATAGGGTTGGAGCTTACCTGGAGCTCCCTCCCCTCGTAATATCTTCTTCGAATTTGGCGCCCCCTGGTCTTAATATTTATCGTACCATGAAGGGCTCTTATAGTGAAATTCATTGAGACTATTAGAATAAAAATATTGACAGTTTTCCTGCACAATGGCGTAAACCAAAATTGTTGATAATAAACACTTTACGAGGTATAATTTCAATATTTTTTCAAATACTTTTCATGAAGACATCTTGCACAGGTATGATTGAGAAGGTACTACTTCATAATTTAAAATGAATAACACAAAGGAAAACAATGAAAATAGTACAATGGAAATAGTTTATAACTACCTTCAAGGGACAGCGCGAATTCGGTGGTTATAGTCGACAGTTGTTAAGAACAATATTGCTTTTAAATTATAATATAGCAATACGTTGACACATGCTCTCCAGTGGGTATAATCACCGCTTTTTGACTCTGGGTTTGGGTTGGACTACCAAGTAAGCTGGATTGGAGAACCAAGTAAGCTGGGTTGGACTACCAAGTAAGCTGGGTTGGACAACAAAGTAAGCTGGGTTGGACAACAAAGTAAGCTGGGTTGGACAACAAAGTAAGCTGGGTTGGATAACAAAGTAAGCTGGGTTGGATAACAAAGTAAGCTGGGTTGGATAACAAAGTAAGCTGGGTTGGATAACAAAGTAAGCCGGGTTGGACTACCAAATAAGCTGAGTTGGACTACCAAGTAAGCTGGGTTGTATGTAAATGCATCATGGGGTGGTGTCAATCGTTTGTATGATGCCCTTATGAAGAAATGACCGATAATATTTTGCTTTAGGCTAATAGTGCAAAATTGCTAGACACAAATACGTTTAAAATAATTAGCAACACTGGTAGGCATAGGACGAAAAATGATGAAAATAAGGGATGAAATGCCCATAACAGACATGTTTGAAAGATAATTAAAAAGATTTACGTTCAACGGTAGATAGATAATAGTTGACTATGATAATCATATATATCAGATATGGTCAACAGGCCGAGCGTGGCAGTATTTTCAAAATCCCACGCGATTTTCCATATTTCCAAATGTTATTGTGCATACACGCTCATCAACGCTTAGATATATCTCCTTCAAATCAGAACCGTTAACAGGTATTTTTCCGCTCTAGGTGAGGATTGAAAAATCCGCCCCCAGCCTTTCACTACCATTACTCTTTCGACTAGATCTCCCTCTCTACCACAACCAACATCCAGCGGTAGAACAATGTAAATGTTCTATTATGCTTTTAATCATTAAACCCGTTAATTATATTTATATTTTAGACTTATATTAGTTATTTTGTAATATTAGAATATTGTGAATAGTAAAACAATTGCTACATGTTATAATCGTTTAATTTCAACATTTTATATTTTTGAAAATTGTAATATTGACGGAGTAATATTTCAAAACACAACGTTGTATTATCAGAGCTAGAAGGCTTAAATGTATTAGATATGAAAGAACTTGTGTGTAAAATTAAACAATGAAACACATCAAGAAATTTTACATTCGTCGAAGTAAAGACTTATTAAGTAATTGTTTCGTATGCTTTTGAAAACAATTCGATGTTTTAATTTTTCCTCTTTTTCATTTTTTCTCCTCATTTG
This sequence comes from Dysdera silvatica, assembly GCA_006491805.2. Taxonomy (NCBI): domain Eukaryota; kingdom Metazoa; phylum Arthropoda; class Arachnida; order Araneae; family Dysderidae; genus Dysdera; species Dysdera silvatica. Next base: position 135,935,941 of record QLNU02014802.1, read on the forward strand.
CTCAGTTTTTTCTTTGTTTGATTTGAAATTATTTTTTTACGCCATTTTGCCGCCCTAGGCGGTCGCCTACTCTGGCCTAATGGTAGAAACGGCCATGCTTCGAGTACATGTATGCTTTTTAATATGTTTATATAATTTTTCTGCTACTTCCAAATTTTCTAAATAAAGCAGCAGTTTTCCTCTCATTAATAATCTTACACTTATTAGTTAATGTATTATTAGTCTTTTTTAACGTATCTGTTTATGTGTATATTTTAACCTGGATGGCTACATTTAACATTGGACTCACAATGCGGCAATCCTAGGGTGCCTATAAGAGTGTCTTTCATACGTTTACGACTTAAACATCACTTTATCCATGTTTGCAATATTTTGTGCTATAAACTTTTCTCTCAAAACCAGTATACAGGGGCTTAGGGAGGGGGGATTCAGGGGGCTCAAGCCCCCTTGGATATCAAAACACGTTATTTTCTCTGAGGCCGCATCACGTGACCATCTTAAAATCATTTGGGGCCCCTCCCCGTGAGCGCTCCCCCAAAATTTTTTTTTAATTGCTACGCTACAAGCAGTATAAAGCACAGTTTTAAACTATTACCACACCCGTTGTTTTATATATATGCTTCGTGTATATATATACTATATATATATATACAGTAGAACCTGTCTAAGTGACAACCTTTGGCACTGGACTGCAATGATCACCATGTCAGGTGGTCACTGAATCGACAGACTTTGGTATAAGCATGACTATGTCCTACCAGTTCTCTTTTAAAAGTGGTCTCTATTCAAGTGTCAATTTCACCGAAGTGTCCACTTTACCATGTTCCACCGTACTTCCCTACTCCCCGTTATCGCTAATCCAGAACCTGAATGCGTTAAATATCATGAATTTGGTAGGTACCTATAAAAATTAGCTAATTTTTATGTAGAAAGTCGATTCAACAACAAACAAGATGACCACCCTGAGATATATCTATGTATGGCGTGTGTTTGTGTGTGTGCGCGTGCGTAATCATTTAAAAAGCCCTCATAATAATTTTGATTCTAAAGGTAGTATAATTTTAAAACAAAACAAGTCAATTTTATTTGCAGCAAGAAGCTCAAGTTAGTATCAACTTGGTTTTTTTTTTTTTTTGTTCAATCCCCCCCGACCTCCAGGCCTTCCAACTTTGAATTTTCAAATGGCAACCCCTATCTTGTGATATATCATTTTAAATAGCGTAAAAAATAAAGTATGTCTGAGAAAAATTAAATTGGTTCATGTATTCGGGAGAAATAGCTAAAAATAAAATCTTTCTTTTGCGTTATTCGCCCTGATATCCCGATAGAAATAACGAACGTTGACTTCAGTACTTTTGGTTATCCCCTAATAGTATCATTGCGCATGACCAATACGCAAAAGAAACCTGATTTTATGTGCAGGTGGCGAGCAAATCAATTCGTTCAATGCAAAGATACCAAAGCGCCCATTCTCTCTCTCTCTCTCTCCCACTCTAGTATTGTTTGAAAGGGTCAAAATAACGGTTTTATTTTTAGCTCTTTTTTACGAATGCACTAAATAATTCAATTTTTTTTGCAAAGTATTTTATTTTTTATACTGTCTAAAATGATATATCACAAGATAGGAGGTGCCGTTTGAAAATTCGAAGTTAGGAGACCTGGGTGTCGGGTGGGTTGAACAGAAAAAAAAAATTATTAATTTTAGGCTTCCCCCCTTCAAATAAAAATTGACGTGTTTTTGCTCAAAATCGTACCTATCTTAGAACCAAAGTTATTAAGGTGAGACATTTGTAAATTATCCCTTTTTCATTGTTTCAATTTTGTGCTAGTCAAGAGACATTCCGAAAATAATTTGATTGACTTAGAAAGTCAACTTTTTAATTCCATGTTCCTTTTCGACCTTGACTACATTAAAGAACATTCTTTGTTATGTCAGATAGATTATTACTGCATAAAAAAATTGCTGCAAAGTTTTCACTTGGAAAAAATAAACCCAAAGCGTGACCCCAATTTGTGGCGAAAATGAGATGTCGATTACATTTAATACAAATCGCGAAACCGGTTTGAAACTGATCGGAATAAAAAAATAAACGAAACTAAACGCTTGTGAAATGGTCGAGGCAGAAAAAGTACGTAGGCGGACCAGATTTTCAGAACGCATTCAGTTTGTAGTGTTTATATAGTTCCAAAAATATTTCATCATCTTTTGAAATAACTGGACAGATTTTATGTGTCCATACATGTATATATCAGATATAATACATGTGTGGACACATAAAATCTGTCCAGTTATCAGTCGGGTTTACTTATAGGCCAAGTATACCCGGGTCCAGGACCCCACGATTTTGGGGCCCCCCTTCAGGGACCTTGATGGGTTTTGATACTATTTTAGTTTAAGGGTTATTTTAATCCCATTTATTTACAAATACCCACCTTTCATTATTGATAAACCTGAATATTAGGAATAATAAACTTCAACAAAAACTTATGATCCGTTGACTGAATATCACAGAGGCCACATTCTTTAAGTGTCCCCTTCTCTCCTTCCAGCCTAGTGCCCCTAGAGTCCTTAATCCGGCACTGCACTGCACGAGGTTTTAACCGAACAGTGCAAGAACGAATAGATTTATTGTATTTTGAAAATTATATTTGGGGGTCACGGACGCCGACAGCCAGCACGGGTCCCCCAGATTCCCTTCGACGGGCCCCCATGATCCCTTCCTTGGACAGTGGCATATTTTTTCTTTTTGGGGGAGGGGGTTGAACCCCGGAATGAACAAAAAGTATGAAATAAGAACGCATTTTTTGTACTTACTTATTACTTAATTATTTTACAAGATCACTGCATATATGTACTGATACGTAAGACCGTAGCCGGGAAAATTCTCGGGGGCACATTATTATTTTTTCATTTTTAAATAAGAAAGCAAGAACATCGTATCAAAAATGTTTTGTGGGCAAAGAATAGGTCCTTGCCAGCAAGGGGCCCCTGGACCTCATCCGGGACCCTCCAGGCTGCAACCCCTGCTGCTGCCCCCCCCCCTTTCGTCGGCCCTGTTGGATGTTCGGTAGCTTGAAATAGAATGTGAAGGAAATAAATTATGAAATGTGTGTCTTTTTAATTTTCTCATTTTCAACAAGTGTTGCTTTTAGAAATTTGTTCCGCTTATATATTAAAAAAAATATTATCTTTAGAAGTTCGCAATGGCATTTATGTGAACAGAGAGTGAATTCTTAAATGCTTGCTTTGTATTTTTTGATCTTTCATGAAGCAAGAAGTTAAAATTTAGAGATAAGAAAACAAGCATGCTTCCACATTCAGATCAGAAATTTCGTGGAAAGCGCGGTTAATATTCTGTATAGAATGTTTACGGTTATTACAACTGCTTGGAGAAAGACAAATGACATTGCACGCCTATAGACTGTACAGAACCATTGAAAGTCCGGAAATGCGACGTGATGTCTTATTGGCTCCGGTGAAGTTTATTCAGGCGGAATTGTGTTGACATTATCATGCCTGTTGGACTCCGATACTCTAACGGTTAGGTATTACGAAGGTTAAATTCAAGTTAATTTACTGAGGTAACTTCATTCTAAAATTTATGAACCTCAGATTCCTAAGTTATATGAAAATAGTAAGGTTTCTGTGGACAGCCTATCTAAAGTTTTGCTTTTCTTATCATGTATTCATTCATATTAAAATGAAAATTTTCAAAGATTGCTGTATGACGTAATGAAAAATAAAACCCTTCATTTCGTTCATACATTCATTTATTCTGTTCATTCATATTCTTCGCTAAATCCCTTCCTTCCTTCCTTCATTCATTCATTAAATTTAAGCCCTGAAGGGCTTAAATTGGGCGGGAGCCCATCAGAGCCCGGCGCTGGTACTTTTAGCTGAAGCCCCAAAATAGACGCTGTCGTTCTATCTTGAAAAAGTAATGAATTTGAGATTAAGGTCAAGCATTTTGTTGTCCATAAAAATGGACATAAACAATTGATATGATTTATCGATTCTTTTGCAGCCATTCGATTTTTTAATCGATTTATCATAATATTAGGGCTCCTGCACTTTTTTTTTTGTTAGAAATTGAGTCCTGCATTCATTTAATCAAGTAACTTGCTCTATTCATTCATTCAATCAAGTAACTTGCTCTATTCATTCATTCAATCAAGTAACTTGCTCTATTCATTCATTCAATCAAGTAACTTGTCTATTCATTCATTCCATCAAGTAACTTGCTCTATTCATTCATTCCATCAAGTAACTTGCTCTATTCATTCATTCAATCAAGTAGCTTACTCTATTCATTCATTTATTCAATCAAGTAGCTTACTCTATTCATTCATTCAATCAAGTGACACGTTCTATTCATTCAACTCAAGTTACTGATTCTATTCATTCAATCAATTCACTCGTATTATTCATTCAATCAATTCACTCGTATTATTCATTCATTCATTCTCAAATATTATTAAGACTGCAAATTTCGCTAGAAAAACCATATATTCTAGAACACTTCGACAACCTCCAGGAGTTGATAAAATTTAAAATGTCAATACACTACAATCTATTATAAAGAGCGTCCAGAGTAGTTGGTGAGTGATACCATCAAAGTGAATGACATTTTTATACAGAACACTGTAGAGACAAACTTTATTAGTGTTAAGGTATTATTACCCTTCGCAGGGATAACACAATTGCCAAATATGGTCAACACAGAAAAGCCTCCGGTGGGGAGTTTTTTGTAAGCTCTAGTTTGAGCTAATAAATACGTGGGTGGCAAAGGTTATTGTAAAATAAATTCCCCACGAAAACTTACAAAAAACTCCCCACCGGAGGCTTTCTTGTGTTGACCATATTTGGCAATTGTGTTATCCCTGCGGAGGGTAATAATACCTTAACATCTTTACATACGGAGAAAGAGAGCGTTGTTTCCTGTCCTCATTCGTCTAGCGGTCCAAGACACTCCGGGCTAAACGGAGGGACCCTGGTTCGAATCCAGGATGGGGAAAGCGTCTCTTTTTCTCCAAAACAAATAAGCTCTAGTTTGAGCTAATTAATACGTGGGTGGCAAAAATTATTGTATAATAAATTCCCCCACGAAAACTCACAAAAATCTCGCCCCGGAGGCTTTCTTGTGTTGACCATATTTGGCAATTGTGTTATCCCTGCGGAGGGTAATAATACCTTAACATCTTTACATACGGAGAAAGAGCGCGTTGTTCCACGTTCTCATTCGCCTAGCGGTCAAGATACTCCGGGCTAAGTGGAAGGACCCTGGTTCGAATCCAGAATGGGGAAAGCGTCTCTTTTTCTCCAAAACGAAAAAGCTCTAGTTTGAGCTGTAATAAATACGTGGGTTTCAAAAAAAAATTATTGTATAAACTTTATTAGTCTTCAACTCAAGATGTAAAGTTTTAAAAATAAGGATAGACGTTCGCATAAATTACGACTATAGTAAAAATTTCGTTATTTCGCGGGGAAAAGCTGTCAGTACCAATATTTTGATTTTCTTGTACTTTTTATTGTCACCTCAATAAAACTAAAATTGCGGTTACAAACGCTTGAGGTTTAATTTTATACACAATTAGTTCCCCTTTCTCTCCTGCAGCCACTGCCTAAAGGGAGCTGTTCAAACTTTTTAACTTTTTGACTAATTTTTTTAATTTTTTTAACTAATTTTTACGAAAGTCTTGCCATCTAGGATTAAGAATATCTTGGTATTTATCCCTTTATATAAAAAATCCACCAGGATTAGGAATTTTGAGAAAGGATTTCACGTTTTACATTATTTTGATAATTTTTCAAGTTGTAAGCATTACTTGTTGTCCTTTATTTACTGATCAGAATACTTTGTGATTGTAAAAGCTAAATGATATATATATATAGTTGTTCATACTTTCTGTTTCAAAAACGAAAATAATCCCTTTTGCCTTTACACTCCTAATAGGTGCTCATGTTCATTTTTCGCATAGCTTCTAATACTGTTCGATCATAGTAATTAATTTCGTTTGAAATTTTTATAAGTCTTTATATACGTATATCAAGCCCATCTTCTTTTCAATAAATCTGCAAGCTTCAATTTGTTTAAAAATCAATTCAATTCCGTCGTTTATTTAAAAAAAAATTGGAGCTGATTAAAGCATACACGCATATCTGAATAACAAGTCTTCAGTAGAGAAGAAAAAAAACTAAGTCTCACCATAGGTAGAGATGTAATAGTTGAATGTTATTTTGTATCGCGCGTAAAGAGGGATTGTTTAAAGCGAACGTGTCTGCAACGCGAACTGATTTTTTTACGATCAAAATGAATGAATGATGATTGAAGATTACTGTTGTTAACCTTCTTTTAAAAAAGCTCATTAATATGTGGTACCATTACGCGGAAGTGCTTGAAAATGGATCGAATGAATGTATCTGAGGACAAATGTCCAGGGTTTGCGAGGCATAGCTTCATGCCCAAAGCATGCTTAAAAATTGGCCTCATTTCTGCTTCCGTAAGAAATCTATTATTTACAATTAAGCAACATCCTTCTGATAATGTGTTAACTGAACTGTAGACTATAAAGTCTGTATTAATTCTGTGCAATACATACAATGTAATATACAATATACAGTATGTGTTGCACCTCTATTATTGGAAGTATTTTGTTAATCCGTTTTAGAATATTGATCAGATTAGATCTGGTTAGATTTCTACTATTTCTATTAGATCTGATTATATTTCTACTATTTCTATTAGATCTGGTTAGATTTCTACTATTTCTGTTAGATATGATCAAATTTCTACTATTTCTATTAGATCTGATTAGATTTTTACGATTTCTTCTAGATCTGATTAGATTTTTACGATTTCTTCTAGATCTGATTAGATTTTTACGATTTCTTCTAGATCTGGTTAGATTTTTACGATTTCTTCTAGATCTGGTTAGATTTCTACTATTTTTGTTAGATATGATTAGATTTCTATCCAGATTAGATTTGATTTGAGAATACGAAACTCTTATCATAACAATACACTAAAAATACGTTTAGTGATTTTTATAAAATATAAAGATTATTTTTAAAACTGGAATTTTATTAAAGAAAATTAATAAAACGCGTTAAATACATAGGAAATATTTACAATATTTGAAAATGTCTTATTCACCCCAGAACTAGTTTATCCGAGAATAGTATTTATTTAAACTTCAACATAAGTACCTTACAAATCTAAAGTCTTGCAAAAAATACTACCGTAGTATCTTATAAATATCTGAACTATCAAAATATTATCGTATAAACTATCTAATAATCAAAATGATATCTTATAAAACATCCAAAAATCAAAATGATCGTTGAGTAGCTTCACTTTATTCCTTACACTGAAAAAGAATAATTTTTCACTTATCTTACTCGAATGAAATTTCAGTGATCTTAATCGTGGGATGAAGGCCTAAATGAAACAAGGATTTCGTGATTAATTTAATTTCTGTCAATTTCTTAATCTTCATTTTCAATTTTAGGATTATTTCACTGAAAAAAATTCTTAAAAAGCAGTATTAGTGTAAAAGGAGTAAATACGAGCGCACTGTCAAATCTTTATTCGTATATGAATAGAATGCAACAGTGCTAAACACGTCAAGAACAGAATCATTACGTAGTGATATATTTAGTCAAAATATACGACATAATTCATAATTTCAATTCCATCAGTTACGCCATAAATTTCAACTGATAGCCCATACAAAAATTTCCTTACCACTACAAATAAAAACGTCAAAAGTATTGTAAATATTACTACAATTAGCATAATAATATATCGATTAATAATAATAATAATAATTATTATATCGAGCATAATAATAATAATTTATTATATCGAGCATAATAATATATCGACCTTCACTTTTAATATGGCTCTAAGTAAAAGCAAATCTTAGTCAAATACACGCAATGAGTGGTTTTTGAAAGAAAGATAATTCTACTTATAACATTCGAGGTGAACTGCAATTTCGCGGTATGAAGCAGATAACAGGAATTAATTCTCGTTCGTGTGGCTTTGGAAATACCTAAACCAACCAGATAATTCTAATTCATACGCCTTTCTTGAAACAAGAAACCACAAGTTACTCAGTTCAGACTCGATTCTACTTTCCAAAATGAGTTCAAAAAGACGAACTGTTTTTTTAGGAACTTGAACTTGTTTCCGAAATCAAAGGTTAGTATTGTACTTTTTTTATTGAAGTTGATAAAAGTTGAAGATATAACTCAAGAAGTAATAGCTGTTTAAGTTCCACCAGAAGAGCATGATTTACATCTGAACAATTTACTCAATCAACTCTAATCTGAAAACCGGTTTCAGTTTGTTTCGTTCCAATTCCAGCACCGATACAAGGTCCTCGTAGTCAAAGTTATTTTTAATGAAGTCCTTAGGAAACAAAACAACTATTTAGGAACTTCATTTGCCATTAAGTTACTGAATGAAGATACTGAACAAGGTGTAACACCAACACAAAAGTGGAAAAGGGAGAAAACTGCCTAACAACAATCTCCTGAAAGGAGTTGGCATCAGAAAGATCTAGAATTCTACGTTTCAAGGCCCGAGATGTTTACACTGCACTTGTGAAGAACCTATTATTTAAACATTTTATTTTTTTCACATTTTAAGAATAGGTCTAACCACAACCGCTGCGGTTGAGCGGCCCCTAAACCGGTTTTGACCAATCAACATCACGAACTGCTTCAGGATATTACCATGGATAAAAAAAAATAACATAATCATTTTTTAATGGAGTCAAAGACAAAGGTGCTGGAATTAATGGGATGACACTGAGCTGTCCAACAATCGTTGAAGGAATCGTGCGCTCTAGTTATAAATAACAGTTTTCTAACTTCAGCTATCATTGTTGAAGATACTGACTGACTAACCGGAATATGAGGTTGTCCAAATAGGTCATTGTCTTAAACTTACCATTGTCCCATGCAACCTACAGCTTTTGCTTGGACAGAAAGGTCATTGCCACAGAAATAAATATCTACAACGGAATTTTAAGCACACTAAGAATGCTGATTCAATTGTTGGTTACTGAATTTTCAATCGGATGATGGTGGAGAACCAATAATACTCTCCCTATCTCTCTTACATTGTGAGTAAAGAGCATAAAGTCTTAATCAGGAGCAAGTTATATGAAGCAAGAGGAGGAAGACATGAGTTTCCGCCTTCCCACTTATGTTAGATAATATTTTTTTTCCAATTCCAAAGCTCTTGCAAGTTACGTATACATTTATGGCTACACATTAAAATTGAAACACCATAAAAAAAATATAAGATATAAATGACCAGTAGACCATGAGAGAACATATAAACGATTAATTTGTGTTCCATGAGCCTTCTCCTCAAGCAAAATCAATACTTTCATCCTTGTAACGAAGGTTATGTATTCAATACATATGATTTGGATATCTTGCTTTTCTTGGTGTTGCAGTTTTATATAGGGGGCAGTTTTTGATTAAAGTTTTAGAACAATTTTTGATTAAAGTTTAGAACAATTTTGATTAAATGTTTAGAACAATTTTGATTAAATGTTTAGAACAATTTTGATTAAAATGTTAGAACAATTTTGATTAAACTTTTAAAACAATTTTTGATTAAACTGTACATTTAATCACCTGTACACCGCAAATTCTATGACTGTATATCACAATGTGTCTCTCGTTGTTCTAAACAGTTAAGCTTTATCTTCTATCATGTAATAGCATTTTTATGGCCAAAACAGGTCCTTTTCAGAGCTACACAAAAAATATTGAACAGAACGTACATTTTTGCGGGTTGTCTATTACGAATAGTTTATCGATGATAGAACGATGTCTATCACTGAAGGAAAATGGTGTGGAAATTTAGAATAAGTGTTTGTTTTAATTTGACTTTCAATCAATTGCCAGCCAAGCACAGTAAAACTCAGCTTTGGTCTTCATAACAAGGATGGTGGCTATAATTCAGCTACGACAACATTTTGGCGTCCTAGGACGTGTACATTTACGAATTCCATTGCCTTTCCACTCAGATAAGAAGTAAGAAGAAAGTTCAACTTTAGTATTGTGGTGAAATTTTTCAGATGAGAGAATAATAAAATTCTTAAAATTACTAAAACCCTTAAAATATGCATTTATTCTGGAAATTCATGGTTTTTGTGCATTTATATTCAAAAACACTAAAAACAGCTAAAATATATGTAATTGAATATATTACGGGATCTAGTTATAACAGTAGCATTTAATCGTTCTGCACTCATCTTTGCAATGGCGCTCCCAGAATATTCCCAATGTGGGGGGTTTCCCAATAGTGCAAGGAATTTTTGGTGGAAAAAATGGCCAAAGACAATATCAATTACGGTTGTTTTTTATGTTCATTTATCATTATTAAATTGCTACTAATTTGACAGTGCAATATGCTTAAATGATTAAAAATGGTGGATTTTTTTGTACAATTTTACAATGGCCAGCTTTTGTTTTCCACAAAAGATCACTGTTTTAGTAATAGGCCCATTGTGCAAAACTTGCTTTTGCTTGCCCTCTGTCCACTACTTGATCTACGGAAGCCTTTTTTCCTTTTGCGACCTTTAAAAACTCATCGGCTTTGTGAACTGAATCCTTATGATAGAGAAAAGTTCTATGTTGGCTGAACTTCTTCAATGGCATCTTCTTCCAATTATTAAATTCTTTTGAAACAAGTAGATCTGTGGCTTGTGTCGATCTTAAACCGACTTCATGGGGTGAAAAGAGAACACACAAAATTTGCTATAGGCACTGTTTTCTGCCTTTGGGCAAGTTATGTTTACTCAGTTCAGATGGACAGAACTTCTGACTGTGGTGAGATTTTCCTTGACTTTATACAGCACTAATGCGAAAATTGCAATTTGCATATGGTTCGCAAAGATTTTTTAGCACTGTTATCCTACCTTCATCAGTGAGGTTAGATTTCTTGACATAATTAAAAATATCTGCAGTCAGAATTTCCAATTTAATTGTTTTGGTCTACCTTTACCTCCTGGAAAGCGTTTGAAGACAGCCCTAGCCACTGCTGTTGCTTACCTCAACAGCAGTCTCATCAATGTCACAAGAGTTCAGGGAAATGTTGCTGGGATCGTCATTACTTTCAATTTTACTACTTTCAAAAAAAGAATTTCAGTGTCTGTTGGCGTAATAATTTTCCACTTTGTTAGCCCAAGGGGTGCGCGGGCCCCCAAGGTAGGTGCGCCAGAGCATGTTTGAACTAATATGATTTTTAATTAACTTTAATTTAAAAAAAGAACGTTTTGTACTTATATACGTAAAATACGTGAATAATATTAAGTATTGCATCTTTCGCTTTTTGTGTTGTGGTAATTTTTACCTGGGAAACTCTCGAGTTCGGAAGCCCCTGGCGGCCGCCAAGTCCACCAAAAGTTTAATCCGCCACTGCGCCTCCAACATTTTCATTCCGTTGAATTCAATAGGCCAAACAAAATTTATGGCGTTTTTCAGTTTTAATAAAAATAATATATAAATTAAAATAATATCTAATTTGAATTATAAATTATGAAAATCATATTTGATAAAAATATGAATAAAAACATTAATTTTCTGATGGGAATTGAAACCTTACGGTTTTTTACCTACTGTACAGAAATTTCAGCGCAATTCGATCAGTAGTCTTTTTTTATGATTAATATTGGTTAAAGCGACGACTTAAGGGGAATCATACAGTTACAAAAAGTAATAGAAAAGAATAAATAAATGAAAAAAAAATAAAATTATAAAAATTACAAAAAATAAAATTATAAATAGATTATTTCATGCTTTAAAACTGTTGTCGATTGACATTTCTTGATCATCATTTAGAAGGCATTTTTGTAAATTTAATCAGTAAGAGAAAGAAAAGAAGAAAAGTTAACGAGTATTATAATAACTTTTTGTGATTTCAACAAGTTTGATCAAAAAATTGAATTCCCGACCTGCAAGTTCGTTTTTTTGTATCATGATGGAAACTTCCGCAGACATTTTATGAAATATGTCGAGTTTTAACGGTCAGAATGACGCTAAAATTTTAAACTAGCCTAACTAAATAGTATGGAATCCGATTATAATATCAAATTTAGGTATTTCCATTGGAATTTTCAAAGTTTCTGCAAGTTTAAATATGGAGACGGTCCCTTATGCAAATTTTGTGCACATGAATTGGTAGATTTCATTGTTCACTAACTATTGGAACCTTTGAATTTTCTTTAGCACGATTATTGGGCGAATGTTAACGGGTGTTCAGCTTTTTGTCTCCCCGGCTGTACATTTAAATGAATTACCGTCGCTTCGTTTTAAATAAAAGACTCAAAGCTTAAAATTCTCGTACTTCGTCGTTGTGGGAGATTTATTATTATTGCAAACGTTGCAAAATCGGTGGTTGCAAGAGTTGCAGCTTTGGGTTGCAATGTTTCGTAGACAAAGTAACTTGGAATTAATTGTGAAAAAAACCCAAACAGATGAAAATTATTTTTGACGTTTCTTTATAATTATTCTACTCAAATGTGGTGCGAGTTTTACTGGATTTTTTCGCAGATTTTCTCTATGCGTCACTATCGCATCGCAGTAGGAATCTTGCTTTTAATATCCGACTTTCATCATATAAAATATTTAAATTGTACTCAATGTGCACATACATACAAATAAATAATCATAATGAAATTAACTTATGAAAATCAAAGAACATTTCTTTATGTACTTTTACGTGTTTTGACATGCTTAATACACTTATGTATTTGTCGTAAAGGATTCTGATACAGTGGTGTGCGAAAGATAAGAAATAAATTTTTTTCTACCAAAAAAAAATATTTGCAATATTTCCTTGAATGTTTTTTTTTTTCAAAAGCAGGTTCCCGTTTCAATCGTGTAGTGAGATTTAATTGATTTTTAAAATTTAAATGCTTTTCAAAATTTTAAAATGTCATCCGTGTCGGAAACAACGAATTTAAAAATCATTTTCAATAATTATTTAAGTAAAAAGTTGAAAATAAATTTTAAATACCAATTAAAGGAAATTAATAATCAAAAATGACGATGAATGTAGTTTAAAATATAATTGTAAAACAGACAAGATTTTTCAAAAGATCTGTAAAAAAACGCTTTTCTCGAATACTACATACATCGAAAATTATCATAAATTAGTAGTAAATGTGTTGAAATAATATTGCTGCTACTATTAATTTATGAGTAGTGGTAGTATTGTCAATGGCTGAGTTGGGAAGCTGCCGCCCCTTTCTTCCCTTGTAAAGAAAGAAAATAAAACGTTCGAGAAAATTACCAATATCCTTGAATTTTTATGTGATGGTGATTTTCTACATACTAATTCAAACGAATATTGCAACTAATAGTTTTATATAACAGCTAAATTTTATATGACTAAAAATGAAACTTGGCGAGTGCTACGCCACTAAAAATGTGGCTTAATTTGTGCTGCGCTACTCGAAACGTAACTTGGCACAAACTGCGCAACTTCTGAGGTTAAACAAAAAGTAAACCACCTGAAAACACAGTTACTCCCTGTAAAAATACCCTATAATCCAGTTCAATATGCAGCTAACTGTGTAATAATTGGGAAAATAATGCGCTCCAAAAGTTAGCTAAGCTTGAAAAATTAAAATAATTATTGTTGTTAGTAAACAACTTCAATGATTAAATCCCCAACCAGTTTTCATTTTTTCTTACATTTTTTCTGTGAAAAAGTTAAACAAAATATTGCTGAAATGACCGCTAGAAAGATAAACAAGTTTATCTATTTTAAATAACGCACGGAAGGTGGAGAAAAAAAAACAGTAAACTTGTTTACAGCTGGTAAAAAAAAAACCTAAGAACTCCAGGTTTTGGTTGTGTAGCAAATTTAGACATAGTTTAAATCATTAATAAATTTACATTTCCTTCACGTTAAACGAAGTGTAAATTTATTAAATCATTCATAAATTTACATTTCGTTTGATGTAATGGCGTATTTTCATAGACGCGCATATTTAGCATTGAAGAGGTGTAAAACGTTAAGTAGGGACACAAACAACAAAAAATCAATAGATGTATTTTCATAGGAGATAGAGAATAGATGTATTTTCATTATCATACGTCGTTGGGGTGCAAAATATGCGCATTCATGGGCGCCCATGTGGGGCCTGTCTCCCCCACACACACACAGCCGTTCGTTCCCTGATTTGCCCCATTCTGCTATGCGTTTACTTTGAAAGGTTTTACAAGGACATTTTAAAATAATGTATTTTTTTTTTTATCTCATTACTAATTGTCAAGCAGTATCAATTATTTTTGCAGCATTTTAGTATCTTGTACATTCATTAAACTGTTTTACAGCCTTAAGAAGAAGGTAATTTTTCTCAGACCCCCCCCCCTTAGTATTATTTATATGGGCGCTCATGTGCACATCTAGTACAAACTATGGTTTAGAAAGTTAAAAGTGACGCGGTTAAGTCCAAAATTGGACTCGAAACAAACAAGTTTTAAAATTTTACACGTGAAACTATTTCCCTTTATAAATAAAATAAATAGTTAACTTTTTTTTTACAGTATGCGAAAGATTAACAAAGAAATAAATGTAAATAGTACATACCACACACAAATAAAATAATTACTGTCCAGTTCATGGTCGCTTTTAGAATGGAGTATCCAAGTGAGTGAGTTTTGGTGTTTTTTGTTTTTCTGGAAAAGCCGTTAGCAGTGAAAGTAAAGAAGACGTAAAAATAAAAACAAAAACCGAGACGCTTCAGAAAATTTGGCAGCGTCCTCCACTCAGAACTTTTCCAACGCAATGTTTCAGGTGTTCACTCCCTGGAATAAGACAAAAAAGGTTGGCGTTCGTGTTTATCCTTGGCTGCCATAAAATATCTTTTTTCCTTCAGTTGGCACCCACATTTCGCGCCAAAGTCCCACATTTTACAACGGCTTGCAAAACGAAGGGAATATTATGTGGATTTTATGTAACTAGCAACGACTATTCGAGAGATTTTGAAAGTTTTAAACAGGGACGTACACACACGTACATACACTTTATGAATTAATAGATTTCGCCAAAGTCGTCAGCAAAATCGATGCTTGAAAACCGTGAGAAACTGGAAAAATTAAAAACATCTTTCTTGCGTAATTGGATGAACCAAAAATTTTAAAATCTCTTCTGTAATAGAGTTTTCCAAATACAAATTATCAGGGCAAATAATTCAAGGTATACTACAAGGACAAATCCTTCAACCACTTTTGTTCAATATTCAGTGGCGGATTTCTAAGCAGGCACTAAAGACTCAAGTCTAAGAGCAGCACTTCGCGGTGGGGCGGCATCAAAGAGCTTAAAAATAAAATTTTCCAAACTGCGCAATGTTGAAAATAATGTTTCTTTTTTAATTATTGCCCTGTTTCCCCCAACAGCGATTATATAGGAGCCTACTTTAACTTGCCGGCAAATGCAAACTACAGAATCGAAAGACAAAGAGATATGACCATATGATCATATTGTTTACATTACAATATCCGATACTTCCCACCAGAAGCGGATGCATCTGGTATCATCAACACGTAAAAATTGCCATCAGCTTTTTTATGTTAATTTTCTGACTTTGAAAAAAGCCAGAACAGAAAGGTTTTGCAGGCGCCATTAAAGATAACCAAAACGGTGGTCGATGTTGGTAATGGGCTTTCTGCGCAATATGAGCCGCATTTCATATCTATCACAGTTACTATTTCTAATACTCTATATTAATTTCCATTTATATTGGTAACACCGCTCTTTCATTACAATTTTATATTTGTGATTGTGTTTGCTACTTTTTTTTTCCTTTTACCAACCAGATCAACTCAAGAGGTTCCATGAATCCATTCTAAAATTGTTGCGGATTCAAAAAATGTCTCGAATCCACGAAGTTGGCGATTATGGTAGCAATAATTTTGAGTTGTATCTTATTAGTTTGAATAATTATATGAAAAATAGCCGTTACATACGAAACGCTAAGAGTATGATATGCGTTTTTTTTAAACAAATATTCCTTTTTTTTAAAAAAAGTGGGTGGGGGGGCGGCAGTACAGGCTGTGCCTAAGGGCGGCAATTTTATAAATCCGCCACTACCAATATCTACATGTGTAGAAAGCCAGCAATGTGAGAAACTGTGGTTAGAGACATTTGTATTATGCCATCGTCAGAGTTGAAAGGAAAAACTTTTACAGTTATAGTTGAACTAGTTTTGTTTAGTTCCGGTTAGGTTTCGACGACGCTAAAAAAGCCACGAGATGTGGCTCTTATTTTTTTCGTGTTTTAGGATTCGATTAGGAGTTTTCTATGAATGTGGGTGATTGTAAAATTTCTACATAAAAGTGTGTGTTTACCCGTGTTAAATTTAGTGAGTTGTGTTAGTTCTTTAGCGACCATCATCGATTTTCGAAAGCAGAGTTGAAGAAGGTGATTCGTAATTACAGATCCCGAACCCAAC
>QLNU02014802.1:135952528-135965488 GCA_006491805.2 Dysdera silvatica
TCACCAGGACCACAGACCACCCCCCACAAGCATTCAAAGTAGTGAAAACAAAATTTTGATTCAAAAATCATTTGAGGGAAAAAATTGTTTGCATATTTGAAATTCGTAAAAGCACCTAAAAGTAAATTTTAGGTTTGTTTTTTTTTTACTTTTATAAAGATACCTAAGTTGAAAACAAAGATATCTGTTTGTTGTATATAATAATGTTGCGCCTACAAAAGTAAAATGAATTAAATCAATAATTATCTAGAGAAAAAATATTTTTCTATAATTAACTATAATTTGCTTCATTTTAACATTTCAGGTGTCTTATTGTACCAGATAATCTGATAATGAAATTTAAATTATACTTGAATCCTTTGAAATGTGTGCCGGTTATTCGATTTAAAATTTTTGGAACTCACAATAATTTTTCAAGTCTTCGCCTATGGAATAAGGCAATGTCAAAGTCGTTCTTCCATAACTGTTTTAGCCATTTTTCCAGATTTTGTGCATATTATGTAAACATTAGTGGCATGAAATATTTGACGTTGTACTTTTGGCCCAAAAGTTCCTTTAGATTCACGCAAACGTATCAACAATTTGCCTTTCAATTTCCCATCCTTTGACGATACGGGCATAATAGTATAGATTTAGGAAAAGAAACGTGGAGGGCGCCTTCTCGGGGAGAGCTGATCGACGGAATTTTACGGTAAATAAATTGCAATTAAAAAAACCCGCTGCATTTGCCCTTAGTAATCTGGAACCATGGGCAAATGCCCGAAGTGCCCATTCATAAATACGGCATTGACCTCTGGGCCGTTTGGGTGCACGACCTCAAATAATATTGCCGCTGAACGTCCATACGACGCAAACTTCATAAATGTAATCCGTAATGAGAATCTCATTAACGACTGTCAGTTAAAAAGTTTTCTTAATTTAAGGAAAACATTCGGAAACTTTATACAGGGCATGAAGAGATGAATACGTTGTCTGAACTGTCTGACCTTCTAAGGATGCGATATTCATCACCTGAGTTATATATCCGTTGTACGTGGTTTTCGTGTGAAAGGAGAAATTGTTTAGACATGCGTGTCAAAACAAACTCAAAATCAATTTCTTACAAAAGCGTAAAATCCAAGAATTCAACACAGTATATACAGGATGATATATTCCATAGAGGACCGGGATTTTGATAACTTGCGGTAACTCACCATTTGGCGCCGAATTTCCATATAGGCGAAACTGTCGATTGGTTGTTTGGTTGTATTTTATGGCCCAGAAACAGTGAGGTTCATTTAGCCCTAAGGCCAAAATGGCTGGCATTAATAATTTAAAACTAGTTTCAATGGAATGCTTCAAACTTCGATCATTAACAAGGGCATATGGCTGATTATGTGAACGGAAAGCTTCTTGGAATTTGTATCCCCAAAGGCTAACTGAGTTACGATATTGGAGGCTCCACAAATTCACTTCTCTGATTAACATTTCATTAAAGGAAATAGAATATTTAACATTCAACCATTTCGACATTTTTTTTTAATCAGCAAGTATTTAATGCTTAGTTTATGTTTTACGGCGTAAGGATCGTAATTGTCATACTGTGCGGAACCTATGGCTTTTCATAGAATAGAAGGAGTTCAATCTCAGCTCTGGTGGCGTGCGGATGTCTTTTCTTTGTTGTCCGGACTGGCGGTTGTTGGTTGCGGCTCGCTTAAGACGGAGTGTTTGGGACATTCACAATGCCGCTGAGTAGCGGTGGATCGACGTCTGCTTCTGCCCTTCCACGTAATTCGGACTTTGTCGCTGGGGCTGTGCTGGGCCTTCTGTCCATGACAGACGTTCGTCATGGTCTTCGTCTGCTGCGATCGCTTGGGGCCGGCTTTCTCCATTAGATGATACTTTGGCATGTGATGCCTGTCCGGATTGTTCTGGTCTCGTGCGCCCTGGTTGCGGGGAATGATTTGCGCCTAGTCTCTGCCCCTCGCGACACTGCACTCATTCAACCGTGTCCGGTGGGCTCCTGTAGGAATTTCGGCCGGTCAAGGGTGTTCTTCCGTGCCATCCATCTATTTCGGCCACTCCTCGGGGTGGACTGATCGTGGATGGCCTCTGGTCGACGTTAAATGACGACACCAGTGTGCGCTGTGCGTCCCTGAACGCCTGCATTGATCGACAACCACCACCCAATGCCACCAGTACCCCTTCTCGGTCCACTGGTCGTCATAACATCTGACGTAAAAACCTGTCTGAGAATACAGCGCTGTCACCTTCGGCGGCCACCCTTCCCAATAATCTCCTTGCACAATACCCACCTACCTACCTTCATAGAACAGAAATCTGTGGAAAAGGTTTTTTATCGTAATGGTGGCTTCAAACTCTTGTTCACAGTAATAGATTTAAAAGAACGGTGATTAAAAAGTGACGTTGAGAATAACAAAAATTTATTAATTTAATACATTAATTAATTTAATACAACAACAATAACAAAATGTTGTTATTGTATTAAATTTTCCTTCATTTTTCTTGTTCGTAATTTGTCATTTTGTTTTTATTTTCATTTATTTTATTTTTATTTATTTTACTTTTCGTCTTACTTTTCCGCCTTAATCTTATGCTTAACCTGCTCTCCCAAATTTTGAGCCCTCAATTTCTTACACGCGATCACAGTTTTAAAATCGATCACTATAAATCGCGGCAGCATCATTACCGATTGGCTCAGATTTTCAAACCACATACGGTCAACCCGATTTGTGTCGAAAGTCGCGTTTTTTGGTCTAAGCATCCTTCCGTACTATTTTCGGCGTTTTTTACAATTAGTATGCATACTGAAAGAACTAAAATTCTCACAGAAAGAGCAAACTTTCTCTCCTGGAAATGAAAATTCATTCTTTGATGGTTGGCTGCAGGTTTACGGCGCAAAAGGTTAGCAAGGGTCATTCTACGCGAGGCAAAGTAAAATCATACGGTTTAATTCATTATTTGATGTTCAAAAAGTAACTTATACGTTATATTATACAATTATAAATCATCCAGCTAGAATAGAATATAAATCAGCCAGCTGGAATAGAATATAAATCAGCAAGATAGAAGTTCTTATATATTCCAGCCAAACCCAAGAATTTTCGAAAGGGCATATTTATGAAGGTCATCTCCATATGTATTTATACTATATATATTTATTCCTAAGAAGAAAATCTCAATTTTAAATATTTGAAATCAGTTACAATGAAAAACCGGTTATAACGATCTCCAAGGAACAGCGCAAAATCGATCTTTATGAAAGATGTCATAGTAAAATTATAGTATAATACAATTTAGAGTTTTATAAATTGTCTTGAGAGTAAAAATTATTGAATTTTTTCGTTTAAAATTTAAACAAAAATATACTGAATTACAATCATTGACGTACGCAGAGGGGTGTTGATGGGGGTTGTAACCCCATTGCAATGAAATTTTGTATATTTAACATAGGAATATGTGAGTTGTAGCTCTGTAACCCCCAATGACCCCCCTTTATGAAGTTTATACGTGTGCTTATGATTACACTGAATTTCAACATTTATTATAAGAAATTGCAATTTCTAGCAAACGGCAAATTTCTTTACAAATTTCATTGTTAAAGGTATCTTCATTGAATGTTTTCATCAGAAGTAGTGTATTCAGAGCTATCATCACCAGAATTGCAATCTAAATGGCTATTGTTTTTTGCCTCACCATTTTGAAAATCTAAAGTTACGTCCTCTTCCATAAATTCTCTATCCAAATTTATTTCTTCAAATTTTGGTAATAATCCCTTACATCCATTTCATTGTACATCTATTACCGCAAATGGAAGTGTCCCGTGCTTTTTAATGGCTAAGTTTAAAATATATTGCAAAATATTGAAAATTTTTTGCATATTTAAATTCTGATATATTGTATTATTAAGTCATAAATTATGGCATTATATTTTTCCCAATAGTTAAATAGGAACGAAAAAGTAATGAATTGAATTATTTCAGAACTGCAGACAATGAGTACACGGGAATCTATATTTTGATTTAATATTTCAACTACTAAAGCAAATAGATGACTGACCACATGGAGGGTAAAATATTTTACGAAGAAAATCCTCAATCAAATTGACAACTCGAAAAATTCATATGAATATTGTCAAAAGTTTAAATTAATTTAAAATTTTAATGCAGGATGGTTATCATATATTCGCTATTTTACTAAATACTTTGCGAATGATGAGAGCTCCCCCTCATTTGCAAAACAAAATCTTCGTCAATTTAATTCAGCGAAAAACAAAAACAAAGTGTTTAAAAATATCTTAATTACTTCAAAATGTTCCCATGGATGAAAAAAAAATAATGCAGACTCAAATCGATTATTTACAAATTAAATTTCCCCCAAAACAACAAGAATGAAATGTAGTATTCCGTTTTATATTACTATGGAAAAAGCAAAACATTTATCTGATTTCACCAAAGACCAGATCGTAATGGCAAAACACTTAGGTTAGAACATCTCGGAAATGGCAACTCTGTTATATTGCTCCTTTTGTGTAATAGTGTTACCACCTTTCAAAGATAATCTGAAACGGGTGAACTCTGAGCCATCGAAAAAGCATGGTCTTGCCATACCTCATTTATCCCAGAGGTCAGCGCAGGCTATTTCGTTTTATCCACAGCGACAGTAGGCCTGCGGTTGCAGAAATGAAACCCATTAAGAATGCAGCATTGTTTTAGATATTAGGGGTAAAGCCTGCGCGAAATATTTAAACGAGGGGTAATACGACGAACCCCAGGGTTGCCGAAAGAAATTGTTAAAATATCGCCGAAATTTTCAAGAAAATCTTAAAATTCTGCAATTTTTCCCATTGACAGCCCATTATTGCTAAGTTTGTTAACTAACCAACCATAACCAATACATAGAAAAGCAGAAAAGTTTAACTAGCCTAATTCTCAAGCTAGTCCTATTGCAAATAGCAATGCGTGACCTTTTTATTTATTTGTTTTTTTTTTGGTGAAAACCACAAGCTTCAAATTGCATGATACATGAATATTAGAACATGCAGAGGAAAACCGATTTCGGATTAGTTTTTTATCGACTGCATGTCATCAGCTTATAAATATAGATTTGCGTGAAATTCCTTCCACGGTACGCGGCTTCGCGAAGTCAAAACCTTATCTCGCACCTGCTCCACACAGTAACTAAAAGAATGGAAATTTAAAATCTTTAACGTATAAATCGATCGAGTATGTGCTTACGTTATAAATCTAACTTTTAAAAAAAGTTTAGGAAAAAAAATAAATGACAAAAAGGAGACACAAATTACTTAGTTCGATAATTTGTCACGAAAAGCTCAATACTCTGTGAGTTCCAGGTACTATATATGTATATATTTTCCAGTAAGTACAGAAGTGTGTGCTCACAAGCGTGTCAAAAATTTGGGACGAGACTTCCATAAGCCAATTTAAATTTAAATTGCTTTTGTCAGGAAATATTAACATTTGGAAAATTTGCATAATGTGTTTTCAGGATTATTCAATACCGGAATATTTTAAAAATACGACCAACTGTCTGTCTCCCTGGTTATTATAGATTCCTAATAAACGGTGATAAGCACGATACAGGAAAGGAGAAGGAGTCTCAGTCCTCATGAGTAGATTCCTGAAGTAAGAAGCTAAACTTGACGATTCATATTCATAAAAATGCATATAAAGGTAGCAGTAGTTAACCTAACCAATTATTTTGTTATCCAAAATGCAGGAAATAATAGATGCGTAGGAGTCGACGGAACGGAATTCGAGCTTTTAAAAATTTTATCTAAAACCTTGAATTTTACGTATGAAATAGTATCTCCTGAAGACGGAGAATGGGGCATTTTAAAGGATGATGGCAACTGGAGTGGCATGGTTGGCATGCTACATAGAAAGGAAGCAGATATGGCAATCGACGGAATAGCTTTATCGCATTCAAGAGCGCAAGCAGCTGAGTACGCATTTCCGTATTACGTGAATTACGTTGCATTTATGATGAAAAAAGCTGGAACCGTTTCACGGAATTTTTTCCTTGTGTATCCTTTCCAACCTCTGGTCTGGGTTTGTTTTATTGCATGCTTATTGCTTTGTTCACTAATGCTTTCATTTCTTCAACATAATCGCAAACGACGAATAGAAAACAGCAGCAGTATTTTAAAAAATATGTTTTCCATGCTAGAAATTCTAATTGGTAGCCGTGATTACGGTAATTTTTTTCACAGAGGTGGTGCTGAAATAGTCTTTATCTTAAGTGCTTTGCCCGTTCGGGTCTTGATGTTTGCTTATACTGGCCTCTTATTGTCGTTCCTCATGACGCCTGCCATTAAATATCAAATTAAAACTTTTGAAGAACTGGCCAAGTCTAGCCGATCTGATACAATAAAAGTTATAGCGGTCAAAGGCAGTTATGTGCTTCACGAACTAAAGCAAAGTAGAAGTGGAGTTTTAGTGGATTTAGATAAACACTTACGTGCACACCCCGACGATACAGTGATCGCTGATGCTGGTATGTTTGAAAAAGTAAGATCTGATTATGCATTAATAGAAGATCAGATATATTTGCAAATGAAAGCACACGAATCTGGATTAACGGACAAAATTTTTATGTCAAAAGATGGATTGAATGCGATACCACTAGCAAATTTTTTTCGAGAAGACTTCTGTTGCATTGGAAACTTCAATAAAGTTATTTTTCGCTTTTACCAATCAGGAGTTTATCAAAAATTATTGCAAGATCAACTGTTTAAAATTGATTTAAAAAGAGGGAATCTCGGCGGTTCAACAGGACATGTGAAATCAATCACCTTTGCTGATTTGAGTGCTGTGTTTAAGTTTTTGATTTTGGGGGATGCTATTGCAACAGCTACCCTCTTCTATGAGAGATACAGCGACAAGTGCAAAAGGAAACGCAGAAGTATATAATGAGTTTTCAAATTTAAATTTTCCCGTTTTTTTCCTCTTATCGATAATGAAAATAAATACGAAATAGTACAGAAGCAATTAGTTAATATTTCCGCTTAAATTCATAAACATATTACGCTTCAAGGCATAAAAATCGAGGTAACAACGAGGACTAGTACAAATGAGACAAAAATTGGTGGATATAATATACATGTACAGCAAAGGAATTAAATTTTCTGAAAGATTGGATGAATTTTGCAAGAGAAAGAACTATGCAAAATGAGCCTATCAATAAGGCGTTTGTCTACTTCTGGCCTGGAATTAAGCTGTTACAGAGCGTGACATTGACTCTTAAAGTTTGCGAATGGTGTCCTGTTGGATTTGGAATGTTCGGAGGTGCCTTCCTATCAGTTCCCAAACCACAGTTCAATTAACTTCACTAATACTTAAATCTCACTCACACTTAACTTTACTCACACTTAACTTTATTCACACTGAAACTCACTCACGCTTAAACTTCACTCGCGCTTAAACTTCAGTCGCGCTTAAATCTCACTCACACTTAAATCTCACTCACACTTAAATCTCACTCACTTTTTAAATTTAAACTCACTCTTAAATTTCACTTACACTTAACTTCACTCACACTTAAATTTCGCTCGCACTTAATTTCACTCGCGCTTAACTCACACTTAACAACATTCACTCTTAACTTCAGTTGCACTTCGCTTCACTAATATTTAAATTTCACGCCCTCTCAATTTCACTCACACTTAAACTCACTCACGCTTAACCTTCATTCGCGCTTAACCTTCATTCGCGCTTAAAACTTCACTCGCGCTAAAAACTTCACTCGCGCTAAAACTTCACTCGCGCTTAAACTTCACTCGCGCTTAAACTTCACTCGCACTTAACTTCACTCACTGACAACTTCACCATGTTTAATTTTATTCGTTTACACTGTGGTCGGGAAACGCTTCAAATAGTTCGTAAATACATCAAAACACACATTAAAGTTATCCGTTTTAAAGAACATCTTCACTTTAATCACACCTGTAAAAAGGAATTTCTTATCCCTTTCAAACTTAAAGTTAAACCTCTTGTAAATTCAGCCCTTGGACATCGCATCGCGCATAACATAAGTCTTAAATTTCTTTCCGCTAGAATTTCTCTCTGTCCCCGCGTACTCGCTCAGCTTCAAAATAAAATATCCTTTCTTACTTCCCTTCTAAATACTAAACTTGATTTTCTTACCATGCTCCTAGTTAAATCCGCTATTTGCTCCCAAGAATCTAAAATCCAAGAACATATTCGTCTTACTCATTCACGTAAACTTAACAGCCTTAGATCTTCTATTTCAAAACACCCAAAACTCCTTACAAAAAACTGGATACTAAACCTTTCAAATAAAAATTTCACACCACAACAGCAATTCGTACTATCACTCCGCCTAAATTTCTCACCTGCTCCACTTAAAATTCCTACACCACAGATTCTCGCTTTCACAGAAAATGGCCAACAAAATACTCACACCGACGAACGTGTTGCAGCTGATACCCGTTGCAGGGTCGCAGGGCTCCTTCGGCGTCCAAAACTTCTTGAGGACAACCTAACGCCTATGCAAGGGGTTGCCCTCCGGGAGCTACGAAACGACAAGGGCCTTGTCATACTGCCAGCTGATAAAGGCCGTACTATAGTCGTCTTAAATCGTCCAGACTATTTACATAAAGTCTCTACACTCTTATCTGATACAAATACATACACCCGCATCATAAAAGACCCTACACAAACAATTCAATCCAAAATGAACTCTCTCCTTCTAAAACTCTATAAATCTAAAAAACTTACATTTAATCTCTACGACTCTTTAAAATGCACTTCTGGCCGCTTACCATCCTTCTACGGATTACCTAAAATTCATAAACAAAATATTCCTCTCAGACCAATGGTTAGTTTTTGCAGCTCTCCTACATATAACCTATCAAAATATATTGCACGTCTACTCTCTACTATAATCGGTAATAATGACTACACTGTTTCTACTAGCCAATCCTTCTGCACCTCTTTAAATGAACTAGAACTTGACAACGACGACCTAATGGTCTCATTCGATGTAATTTCTCTCTTCACTTGCAATCGACACCACACTTACACGCCTCCAAAATGACACAACACTACATGAACGCACTTCACTAACACCTCACGACATCTGCACATTGTTGAAATTTTGTCTAGACTCTGCTGTGTTCACCTCAAATGGTTCTATCTATAGACAAGTTTTTGGCACTGCCATGGGATCTCCGGTCTCAAGTGTTGTAGCTAACTTGGTTATGGAGTCATTTGAGGAAACTGCTTTATCTTCACCGAATTTTAACATTAAATTCTGGAAAAGATACGTCGACGACACGTTTGTTATACTTAAAACTAATACACTCCAAAGCTTCTTCCATTACCTTAATAACTTAAACTCACATATAAAATTCACATACGAAACAGAACAGAACAATAAACTCCCTTTCCTAGACGTTCTTGTACACAGATCTCACGATAACTCAATCTTCACCTCAGTTTACCGTAAACCCACACATACAGACAGATATCTCGATTTTAAATCGCATCATCCAACATGCCACAAAGCTTCCGTTGTTAAAACATTAAGTCTTAGAGCGAATTCTCACTGCAGTAATGAAACACTTTCAAACACAGAAACAAAACACATACACACGGCACTTAAAAATAATGGATACCCTAAACGATTCATTCTCAGAAACTGTAGACCCAATAGTACATCTTTAAACAATACATCTCACACCCGCATATCTATTCCATATATTCACGGCATTTCCGAAACAATCTCTCGCATCCTTAAAGAGGCAAATATCCATACATTCTATTCCCCTGTCACAACACTTCGCAAACAACTTACAAAAGTTAAAGACCCAGTTCCACCAGAAGATCTCACAGGCGCAATATACCAAATACCATGCAAAGACTGCAACAAACATTACATAGGACAAACAAAAAGAATGATCAAAACAAGAAAAAAAGAACACAAACAAGCACTCGCGAAAGGAGACATAGCCTCACGTCTGGCAGAACACGCTTTACAACACGGACACGAACCCGACTGGGACTCAACAAAAATACTACACCGTCACATCACAAACAAGAATAGTAGACTCTTCTTAGAATCTTGGGAAACTTACAAACTACACGGGAAAGCCATTAATACATCACAACCACTTCCAGAAACTTATAAACAACTCTTACTCTGAAATGTATGAGACACCTCCAAATTAGGTAGCCCGCAGTATGGGTTTCTCATTGGTCCCTATTGGGGTTCTTCCATGATTCTATTGGAGGCCTCCCATTGGTTCTCATTGGGTTTTCCCATTCTGCGGGACTACTCTGATGAAGGGTTTTCCAGAAATTTCAAGTATAAAAAAGAGACAGAAACATAACATCGTCATTACTCCTGATGAAGGACTGCTGCTGATGCGTCCGAAAGCTTGAGTGATCTTTTTCATTGCTATTTTACCAGTGTTTAACCTTTTTATGTAATTTCCTCCCTGGTACCCTGTATTTTATTTCTACATGAAATAGTTGTTACTGATACAACATACTTTGTTTCACTTGCATAAGCAGAGGGGCATAGGCGTACGCAGAGCTTTCGCTTGGAACAGTATAACCCAGATGCTCTTGCGCCATAAAAATCCAAACAAACAAGTGTAGCGGCACACTTTCCGTCTAGGGATGGCAACACCTACGAACTAGAACCAAAACTTTTCCAATTCCAGAACCAAAACTGACTCTAAGTTCGCGGCAAAGTAAGTGATTAGAGAGAGACTTCCTCGTAACGTCCACGCCTTTGCATGCGTATGTTCTTCACGATTGTACAAGCTTACGTTAATCTCGGAATCCATATTATCGTACGCATGTAATTAAAGTTCAGTTTATTCGGAACATAATGTTTTGATATTCTGTTTGTGAACCGGCCAATTTTATCGTACACCCACGAAACACGCGATGGAAGCAGAACTTTCGTAGGTGGTGGTAGTAATGGGGTTATGTTGAATGGGGAGAGGTTACAGAGCTATTAACGCACATATTCCCATGCTAAATATACAAAATTTATTGTAATGGAGAATTACAACCCATCAACACCCTCCCCGTACACCAGTACCAGGGGGAGGGGTTAATGGGGGTTGTAATTTTGTATATACACATACGAATACGCAGGGGCTTACCCAGGAGGGTTTTTTTTACTTTTTTTTATTTTTTGGGGAGGGTGTTGAATCCTCAAACGAATAAAAAGTATGAAATAAGAATGCATTTTTTTTGCACTTACTTATTTTCAAAGATTACTGCTGTAAAAAGAAACTAACATAAGCTACTATTATTTTTTTCGATAATCGAGACAGACTAATGAAGAGTAATTAAAAATCTGTTCATTAATAATGTACAAAATCTTATTAATCTGGATTTAGAGAACAATTTATCTGGGGCACAGCGTAAGTCCTTGACAACGTTGGCCCCTAGACTTCTTCCAGACCCCCTGGCTGCAGTCTCTGCTACCCCTTCCCATCGGCCCTGAGTATAATACCAAACTTAAGTGGTTCAGTGGCTACAATCACTGCGGTTGAGCTTACCAGTCACGATTTTAATGTTATTACAGCTCAATTGTGCGAACCGTGTTGCAATCCGGAGGTCATATCAAACCATCCATCGATATTTATTCAGTACTGTATGTTTGTTCAGTATACGGTAACTCATTTTGCAATCTCATGACGTAAAATGGAGAGACTAAAGAAACATATTGGTGTATCTAAAATAACTTTCCATTAAACTGAATGTATGTGCTTATCCACGTTTATTACAGAAGACTGTATTAAAGGCAGAGAGTTACGATGTAAGATTTATCTACGTTACGTCTACCAATATATTTATGTTATGTGAACTTTATTGAAGTTTAGTTTCTATTTATTTTAAAAGAGCCCATGTCTGCAGTGTAAGTTCGTATCTCCTAAAATTTAGATGTTAGACTTACTGTAGATCGTTAAGTCAGTGGGAAAACAAAACAGTTTTCATTAAATACTTTTCGGTAGGCACAAGAGATAAATTTCTCCAATTGAATTCATTCGAAGGAATATGATAAAGTGGAGCGAAAATGTCTTAAAAATGGAAATAACGTTATATGGGAAGATACTGGAGAAGGATAAACAAAGGAGATGAAAAATGAGTTTTCAGATTAAAGAAATTCAAATTAAAGAAAGGGGAGCTGAGAAATATTATTACCTCCTTCTCAAAGCTGTCGAGAATTTTAGTGAATGTGCAAGAGACCAAAACTCTACAAAAATAATTGATACTGCTTGACAATTAGTAATGAGCTAAAAAGTACCTTATTTTAAAATGTGACTGTAAAACTTTTGAAAGTAAATGCATAGCAGGTTCGGGCAAATAAAATTTTTAAACGGCTAGGGAGATCGAGCCCCCTCTGCCCCTCATATGAATGCCCATGACCTGGAATGATACCGCAATATTGCTTCGGCACGAACTATTAAGAGATTTTCGATTCGTGCCCTGGGAAGATTCCATGAAATTAACGAGTTAAAAAAAGGCTCTATATCTTCATACATTTGGATGTCCTTAGTTTTGACGTAATGGTCGTCCGGTACTTGGCAGCTGGATTAGGCTGGAGCACCAGCTTTTACAAAACGTCTGCCTTATCATTACCATGTATATCATACATAGGAAATCCACTACAATGCGATATGTAAACCGTACTCGATGGAAGAACTGACCAACTAATGAAATTGTTTGTTTTTTGGTTTTACGGCTCAAAGACTACAGTGGTCATGCTGCGCCGGGACCTACTGTTTTCCGAGGAATCCGAACCTCTTAAGGCCTGGGGAACCAAACCCCGGACTACAGTGAGCAGTGCGATCTTTTATGAGATCTCTGAGTAAGCGTTCTTTTTGCACTGCTGGGAGTCGAACCCGGATTAGCCGCGCAATAGGAGAACGCGTTACCACACTGCGCCACCGCAGGG
>QLNU02014802.1:135980153-136021278 GCA_006491805.2 Dysdera silvatica
AAAAACTCACAAAAAACTCGTCCCGGTGGTTTTGTGTGTTGACCATTATTTGGCAATTGTGTTATCCCTGAGAAGGGTAATAATAATACCTTACATGGACTCTGAGCTCATCAAGTTTGATTTTCATCAACATGTTAACGATTTTAATCATATGATTTAAATTGTGTGATTTTTAAAAAATCATGATTAAAATCAAAATTTATTGCCTTTTCCAAAATGCTTTAAGTTGAATTGTTTTAAGTTAGTTTTTAAAGTAAGTTTAAACTAGTTTTTTAAATAAATCAGAGGTTTAAATCTTGATTGAATGAAAAACAATGATTTAAGTTGATTTTTCAATGCTTATGAAAAAATAATTTGAAATAAAATTTACTTTCCTTTTATTATTTCGTAAAAAAAAAGTACAAGCAAAAACAACTTTTCTGATGATTTTACTACAGTTGTTTATGTACAGTTTGTAGTCAACTATTTCTAAAAGTCAAAGTAGTGTGTATTTATTAGGTATTTTCTTAATCTAACGTAACAGAAAATATTATTCAAATCACCAAATATTTTCGAAATCATTATTTTGCTTGAGCCGGATACAATGAATTAAGTGGCACAGGATTAAATCTACCAGGAAAGTGTGTTGGAATTCTATGTGCAATTATTTGGAGAGTTATATTAAGAAATGGCCAATTTTTATACAGATAGTTGAAGAAAATGGAGATGTAATAGATGCAAAAATAAACTTGAAAGTTATAAACATGGGTACAGAAAGAAGAATGTTGAAAACTTCTCCTTAAGTTAAAACCTATTTCTGTTGCTTTACATGAAGTTAAAAAAAAACATAGTTGGGTCATTCTGTGTAAAGCGATTCAATGAAAAAACTTCACCCTCTTGGATTTTTTTCAAATTTGGCTTATTAGATGTTCTGTCAGAGATAGTATAAAATTCAAATTTTTAGATTTTTAACTGCAGTATTTTTTAAATTATAGGCCTCTGAAATCTGGAAAAAAAAGCATGATTTTCTGCTTACATGCAGTTACAAAAACTATTATTACTCAAGCTAGAAATGAGATGGATGGATGGATGAAATAAAAACCATGTTACAGATTATTTTATAAGCTTCCATATGATATCCAACATGACTAGTTTTGGGCAGTTTGGGATTTCAAGGTAATGCCATGAACTCTTTGATCTTGAATTTCTCAAAAAGCGTTATTTTTAAAATTTATGAAAAAATCATACATAAACTTGCCTATCTTAGCATCATTTCTGGAAAGTTTTTATCTTGGGACGAGAATGGGATTATATTTTGGTCATTTTCAAAAAATAAAATTATGCCAAGAAAAACCATCTGCATAAATGAAAATTTTTAATTTTAATCCACAATTATTAATTACTTTGGTAAGAACAACTACTTTTAAAAGTAAAGAAGAGTGCTATCATATTATGCTAAAACAGATGAAAAAATTTACCCAGTTTAGTGGGATGGATGAAAACGATGTGTATTTTAAGAAAATTACATCCTCTAAACACTTACTTGTGAATTTACAAAAAACTGTACCTTTTTACAAGTTGGTGCTTCCTCAGTTCCCCTTTTTTTTTCTATGTTATTAACTTTATCAATCCCCTATGAGGTAACTAAACTAACTAGCTAACTAAACTAACTCTTAAGAGCTGTGGTTGTCGAGTCCATTTCTTCTTTACAAAGGTAATAAGTGCGGCCAGTAGGACATCTGGGTCCCACCAGAGTCAGAATTTTGAAAATTTTCACTGACACTTAGATTTCTTCCTTTAAACTTTTCTATTAGCTGATTAAGCATTTCACAATCTGAATTATTTTCCCCAATATCATGTACATCCTTACTTGTTCTTGTCAATACTTTGTCTGTTAAACGTCTTTTTATTTTGCGTAATTTTTTTATTACAGTATGATGGTGTATGTAATCTTTTCTTAACTATAAGTGACTCTTCAAGGGTTCTCTCTTGACTTATGAAGGTAATCTAAACTAACATGTATGTTGTCTTCAAAGTCTTCATCTGCCCGACTAGGGCCTGGCATACTAATTGCTACTGGGCTGTCTTCTGTTTTAATTTTTTCCAGATTCATGTTTTTCCTACAACTGTCACATATTTTCATATCCTTTTCAAAGATGTCCCATAAATCACACATCCATTTTGCAACAGGCCTTAGATTTTTTTTTTAAATATTTTTGTGCCCTTCCTTGTTAAAAGGGTTACAACAAAAAAGTGGTAATTATAGACCTACTTACATTTTCAGCCATGGTGGAAACTGACAATTACACACATAGAGAATAATGATGTAAAAAATTTAATGCAGACTGTGCAATGTACATTCACTCTATGAGAGTTAAGGCAAAACTGAATGCTAGCTGTTGAATTGTCACTTTACATGCAACAATTTATAAGTCTTCAACATAAAATATTCAGAATTGCACCTGAGTAATATCTCAGTGTCTTGCTTACAGATCGTTTCCACCTGTTTATAGTCATAAAGGAGAATTTCTATGGTTTCTTGAACACTGTTCTTCCACCTCTTTTTACTGGGTGAACTAATTTAAACTATTCTAGCATGGTTGCATATATAGTGGCGTAGGCAGAAAGTTCATAAGGGGGGGGTTATAGGCTTAATGGGAGGGGTTACAGAGCTACAACTCATATACTCCTATATTGAATATAAAAATTATCATTGTGGTGGGGGGATTACAACCCCCAGAACCTCCCACTGGCTATGAATCTGCTTGTATAATAGTGTCCTTAGAATAATGATAGTGGTTATTTCCCAACATATTAATAATTGTGGATTAAAATTAAAAATTTCCATTTATGCAGATGGTTTTCCTTGGAATAACTTTTTTTAAAAAAAAACAAAATATGTTCCCATTCCTGTCCCAAGATGAAACTTTCCAGAAAAGGTGCTAAGCTGCGCAAGTTTATATGTGATTTTCTCAAAATTTTAAAAGTATCGCTTTTTGAGAAATTCAAGGTCAAAGAATTCATGGCATGACCTTGAAATCTCAAACTGGTCATGTTGGATATCATATGAAAGCTTATAATCTACAACATTATTTTTATTTCATCTATCTCATTTCTAGCTTGATTAGTAATAGTTTTTGTAACTGCACGTAAACAGAAAATCGTGCTTTTTTCCGAATTTCAGAGGCCTATAACTTAAAAAATACTGCAGTTCAAAATCTGAAAATTTAGATTTTTCACTATCTCTGGGTGTACATCTAATGAGCCAAGTTTGAAAAAAAATCCAAGGGGGTGAGGTGCAAAAGCGCTAGAATTTTCTCTTGACACGGAAAATTTCACTTGACACGGAATGACCCAGTTGCAGTATTTCTGAAGTAGTAGAAGTTTGGAAGGATCATGAGGACAGCATGAAAGAACTTGCTTGTGATACACCTTCATACGTTAAAATGTTTAAAATATGTAATGAGCAAGCTGTATCTCCAGCTCACTATTTGGTACATTTATTATCACTAAATTTTAAAGCAGAACACTTGTCAACAAGTGAGAAGGAGCAAGTAATAAATTCCTTAAAACAGAAATACAAGGGTACCTCATTATTAGGCATTGTTTTTACATTTATTGTCCATGCACTTCTCAATGGTGCTTTATTTGAAGAAGAGACAATGAAATCAATTTCCTCTTTTCAGTAGTGGAAGTCACTGGCTTCCATAAAAGAATGTGTTGGCTAAAAGGAATTCGATGATGGTGAGGAACTATGCACAGCTTAGGGAACCTCTACTGGAGTTGAAAGGATGTTTTCCATATTTGGACTTGCGCATATCAAGTTACGAAATCAGTTAGGAGTTGAGAAGGCAGCAAAGTTGGCATTTTTATTTAATTCTTAAACGTTCGTTTTTAATATTATATTTGAATCTTCCATACATATTGCAGTCTCAATAAACAAGAAATAAAGGCATTGAATTTTCTTTTTTATGGTATGTAATACATTATCTAGATATTCACTTAAAGTTTAATAAGAGTAAATTGAGTGTTAAAATCTTACATAAATGAAGCTGAAAGAAAATTTTGATTTATTTCTAAGGCATACCATCTTAATTAGAAGAATTCAATTTAAATAAAAAAAATATATATTTTTTTTTTTACATCTCGATTTTCAGTAAATGTGGTCTAACGTAGATGTAGCATACTTCGGAGCTTATCTATAACTGTTAGCAGAATCTCCAATATCCTATTTCCATAGCCTTATCAAACATCATATTTGTATTACTCTGTTAATGTGTTATTTCGAGATATAAAGCTATGAACGAAAAAGAAACCAAACCTGCATGTTTAGTCATTAACATGGAACACAAATTCACTTTATTACAATAATGCTCTACCTTGCATAGGCTTGAAATGTTCTAGAACAGCGGTTCTTTAACTTTCCTAGACCGCGGACCCTCTTCAGAGATCACTCACCCTCGCAGACCCCCAAGAATTAACTCAAAGTTTAACGCCCCAAATTTGCATCGCACATATTTATTTTTAGTGTTTCATCACTAATTTTCACCATTTAAGGAAAGAATTTTTCGTTCCCTCATAATTTATTCTTAGCATTAAAGAGTAAATGCTCGTGTCTTAGTACTTTTCCGAACTTTTGTGGAAACTGGGAGGGGTCCGCAGCCCATAGTCGAAGAACTGCTGTTCTAGAAGATTATTAGTGAGAGCCCCTATCCATTTAAATGCACCTAAATGAATTGATTGATTGATTGTTTGGCTTTTTTGTGGCGCAAGAGCATCTGGGCTATACTGTGCCAGTAAATGAATTGAGGAAACAGTGACATAGTACACCCTTGTGCAAATTAATTGAAACAAACAGTGAATTTAGTAGTTTAGTGTACAATAACAGTTTTGCATGCACATTATATACACGACAGGCTTTGATATGCACATGGCTAATTCCCTACCAGATCTCTTTTATAAAAAGTGGTCACATTATTCAGGTGGTTATTTTAACAGGTTCCACTGGCTATAACTTTGGTGTGAGTGATACAGATTAATACTGCATGAACATGTATTGGTGTTGTAAAGTAAGAATACAGTGGTTTTGAATAATGACAAGTTGTTCATCATTCACATTGCAAATTTTTTTTCTGTCGCTTTAGATGCCTGTCAAATTCGTCTGGAGTGGCGGTTTGGAAGCTTTACAAGACGCTTTAAATCTGGAAAAACATGTGAATAATAAGCTTCATCATCTTCATGATCTGGCCTCTGCACAATGTACAGACCAGCATGTGAGTTTAGGCATTGACTTTTGTATCATCGACTATAACTTGTGCACAATGTGTCTACCAAGTCATGGTGAGGTTCCAATTATGTGGCAATTAGAAAACCCACCATGATTTTGTAGACACATTACGCTTTTTAAATTAATCTGATAATTTTATTTAATGAAATTCATAAAATGATAATATATAGTGTAACTTCGAAAAGAAGCACTTCAAGTTTTCAGTATCCCTACATAGATAACACATTCATCTATAGTGTCATTAACTTGAATTTGCTTTCAATGGTACCATAGAATACATACTGTTTTCTCTGCTCGTTGTTGTCCAGATTTTTGTTCCCTAAATGATTGTAGTTCAGATTCCTCAAAAAAGTGTTGGACCTGGTGTAACATGACTTCAGCTGTCCTTGACATGTAAAGAATGAACACTTTTCCATAGATTATAACTGAATATATACTTGAATGTATTCTCTAGAAAACACAGTTCATTATCTTCATTTTTAGAAAATTTAATTTATTTCGTTTAGTTCTAGTTTTTTACACATGAGTAAAAAAGCTTTTGTTGTAATGAAGTATCCAATTTCTTACTATTGCTGCAATTTCTCGCATTTAAATTGTATTCACGTTGTATATTCTTATTTTGACTGAATTCCGAAACACGAAAAATGAACCACTCTCCTTTTTACGTTGTTGGGGAAAATATTTAAAGCACTTAGTTTTCAATTTTTTCCGAATATATATATATATATATGTCAATAAAAATTGTATAAAAAGAGAGTGCTGATTTTAGCTCAGAGAGCATGTTAAGCACAGTTACTGCCTTTGTAACAATTGCTTTTTGGCTGCTAAGAATGGTTGCGATAATCAACACCCTAGAATAAAAATAAAGATTCAGTGCACGGAGAAAATATTCAAAATTCTGATAATATAAGGGTTGTTCGATATACACATTTCTCTTGTCATGGTAGTATTTTTTACTACTTTATTGGTACATGAAAGGTATATTTTAGGCTAGCAACATTATTCCACCACCACCCACCCACTACTCACTCCTCAATACGATTTCCTTCGATGTTCAGGTCCCAAATTTTCAAACTTCACGGTAAAAAATTTAAGGCTCAAAGTCTTCAACACATTCCACTCTGAACCTCGGCATCGGTTAAAAAATGTGGACTTTGCAACTCTGTCTTCCAACTACGTTTTCTTGGGGAAAAGGTAGAAGTTTCTGGGTGTATCAATAGGGCTGTAATGAGGATGACCAAAATTTTCCCAACCTAATCCTGGCCTTCGTTTGCGCAGCAAAGTGGGAACGGACATTATTACCGAGAACGAGGATACTATCTGAGAGCAACTCAAGTTGCTTGTATCAAATTGCAGATTCTGTTTTATCCAAAATTTGACACAATTTTTAAAATTTGACAAAATTTGATCCAAAAATTCTGGGAACCCTTTCAGAGAGATACACAGACATGTCATTTTCAATTGACAGTTTTGGTATTTGATTTTGATCATATACATCGTTGAAAAATTTTGTTCGCAACAAGTCAATGGGAACATCAAAAGACACTGTGGGCGGAGTGAGGCTAGGGAAACGAATTTAGAAAGCAAATTGCCTCTTTCTATTTTGGAAAAATGAAGAAGGTAAGAACTTCAAATCATAAAAAGGGGCAAAGTGCTAACTTGTTCATGTACCATTTAATTTTCTCTCGCGTACCCCAGTTTGAGAACCCCTAGTTTATGTGATTATATCAATATGGTTTTGAGCTATAGTTATTTTATTAAACTATAGTTATATGATCAGGGTGTTTACCAGTATGAAATGGTCATGGAAGCTATTTCTGACTGGAAAAATTAGGGAAATTCGGAGTGTAAAGGCCTAAGTCGCGGAAATTTGAAATTCATTGTTATAATAAATAACTTATTAAAATAATTTTCCTGAACTGTGCTTTAACTGCACTGTTGTCTGATTCTTCTACATATTACATTGCGTACTGGAAATTTTGAAAAACTTGAACTTTTGACTAAACTTCTTCCAAACATTACTATTTTGCACTAAAACTAATGTAATTTATATAAAATTATTAAGCCCATATATTTCTCAGGAGAAAGTGTTTGCCAAATATATAACTAAAACTTGAAAAAAAAAAGTTTTTAGCTAAATTATCCAATCTGTAAGGAATTTTGGTCATATCAGTCTCCTTTCCTTTATATATAGCCATGCACACTTTTTAAATGGAATAAATGGTAAAGCATCAGTTTTGCGATTGTATAGTTAAATGCATTTATAAAAGGGCCAAATGAAAATTTGCAAATGTTTAATTAATCCAAATTTTTAGTGCAAGGAGAAATGTATTTTTTAAATACAATTTTTGTTGCAAATTCACTGTAATTGAGTTATAAATGGCTTTGGGGTTTACATTAATGGAATTTATGGCCTTAAAACTTATTTTAATTATGTAAATTTTAATGTGTTATGAGTTGTTGACTGTAATTAGCAACAGAAAATTCAGATTTGGTCTGGAAAAGTCGGGGAAGTTTTTGAAACAGGATTTGGCCATGCACCATGTATAGTCATGTGGCTGCTTTTACTGTAAAATATTTGTGTGTGAATTAAGAATTGATAATTAGTTATTTGTAACTTTCTTATTCAATATTGACTTTTTCAACATTTATTTATGGTTTATTAAAAATTATGTTTTAATGTTGAAATATGTCTTTTTTTTATTTATAGTTAATGGATTTTCTGGAAAGTGATTTTTTTGATGAAAAAGTGAAATCAATCAACCAGCTTCACAATTATATTTCAGAACTTACTGGAATGAGCGATGACATGGGAGAATTTTTATTCGATGGTCAACTTTCAAATAAAAAAACTGAACTCTGATGTTTAAACTTGTGAACATGGTGAAAAATTCACAATCAAAAGCCCTCTTATTAAAAGCAAGCATGTGTGTGTGTGTGTGCACATATATATATATATATATATATATACAGTAAAACCTCCCTACAACGATATCCGATATAACGATAAATCCCTCTACAACGATAATTTTTCTAGGTCCATATAATAGTGTTGTAGAGAGGTTTTACTGTGTAATGAACCCTCCCTATAATAATAACAACTCTCTCTGCAACAATAATTTTTCTCAGTCTATATAATAATGTTGTAGAGAGCTTTTACTGTATACTTTACTTGTCTTTTTGGTTTTACGGCTCAAAGACTACAATGGTCATGCTGCGCCGGGACCTACTGTTTTCCGAGGAATCCGAACCTCTTAAGGCCTAGGGAACCAAACCCCGGACTACAGTGAGCAGTGCGATCTTTATGAGATCTCTGAGTAAGCGTTCTTTGCACTGCTGGGAGTCGAACCCGGATTAGCGGCGCACTAGGAGAACGCGTTACCACACTGCGCCACCGCAGGGCATTACTGTGTATATATATATTCCACCAATTTTTGATAGAAATGAAATTTGGATAAATCGGGTTACCACAATTTTTTGCCGTTGATATATTTAATAATAGTCTTACACTTAAAGATCTGACACATCAAAGCAAACTGCTGTTTATAAAGTTATTGCAGTTGGTGGTAATAGGCTCATATGTCTGCCTTAAAACTCACACAAGTTAAATTAACCTTGAGACTTATATCCCAATTGCCACCCTTTATAACCATCAGTTCTGCAAATGTGTAATATATGATAGGATATTGTATACCATTTCACAATACGAGCATTTGTCATATTTTAAAGTGTTTAAATTTCATGTGCATTTAAATGGGCTTTCAATTGAATTATTCATCATTTTTGTAGACAAGATTTTGCATTGTATTTTTTAAAACAAGTTTACACGAAGATGGTTGTGTAGACAAATATGGGTTAACAAATGTGCTATCCAAAGTGTCATAAACTATACCACTTTTCACCTTGTAACTTTTATGGTGTAGTTCATTTTTTGTGGCGCACACACATACATTTCGTCACTTATACATGATTGTAATGCTTAATTTTCTACTTACGTATTTGTTGTATGCATTAGTTGCCAAAATCATTCATATAATTGTACAAAAATTATTATGTATCATCACAAATTAGGTATTACTTAATATGTTTTTGTACTCATAACAACACTACAATATATGCAAGTATTGTACATAATACGTACGTCTGAGACATTGCAAGTTCAATTTTAAGCCACTGCAATAAAGTGAGCCACAATTTTTTTTTGATTTCCCAGATGAAAGTTATGTTTTCACTGTACCGTTATCTATTAAGTCTGTGGCGCAGTATAGCCCAGATGCTCTTGCGCCATAAAAAAGCCAAACAATCAATCAATCTATTAAGTCTGCAATAGCGTTATTAATTACCTAATTTATAAACTACTACATATATCATGAAATCACGAATTGGGCATATACTGTTGGCAAAATAGCTTTTGTAGACTTAACTTGCTTGAAGTAGAATTGCCACAAACCTTCCATTTGTACAACTTCTTTGACACTCACAATAAAATGAGGCATGACTGTAATAAACAAGTTTAACCTTCGTTCTTTTGTACCTCTACAGATAGCATAGTGGTAACACATTTTCATAGCATGCTGTTATCCCTAGTTGAACTCACAGCTGTGCCAGAAAAAAAAGAAAGAAAGAAAAAAAAAAGTATACTAACTGCTCACTGAAGTAGTTGATTCCCTGGCATACTTCTGGAGCATATAATCTGGGCTCTATCAATGATGTAAGACTTATTTTTCCAAGCTGTCCTTGTGAGCATTTCAACATAGGAAAACATTTAGAGGATGTAAAAGTTTTATCTAGATTATGCAAAAATATCACAAGTCATTATACTTTAGCTTTTATTAGGAACAGGGATTTTTATAAAAATATTCATAAAAAAGAATTTCTGGAGTGTTGGGAATTGACAACACATGTTGCAGTGCCTCCTTAGTTTATGCCACAAATCAAAGGACACATATGAGATTAATTAAAAATTAATTAATTGATTATTAATGATGGGTGGATGCATGCCTTCTTGCTATTCTCGATCATTGATTCACATGATGATACAGGGAAGTGATTACCATTTCATTACTCTGTGGTTCTAGATCTGATCCCCAGAAAAGTGAAAAAAAAACTCGCATATTCAAATCACATATATAAAGTCACCATTCCTGTTTCATTTAAATTTACAAATACTTTCGAGATGTGAAATCGTAACGCACTTGTGGATCCAGTGGGGAGGGGGGAGTGCGATCACCTTCAGCCGAGATTATATCATGGAAAATGAAATGAAAAGTACCCGATACTTGGTGAAAAATAGGAATCGGAAGCAACTCGTGCCCCCCCACCTCTTGAAAGATTTCTGTATCCACATTTGTCATAAGGCAACAATCAACGTTCCTTGACTGAAAAATTATTTCATGCTCCTTTTGCATAGTATGTTAAATTACACCCCACAGCTCAATTCTTTTAAAGCAGCTGAGGCAACATTGTAAATAAGCATCAGTTTTCCATTCTGCTGCATAATGGGTCACGAGAAGCTGGGCATTTGCAAAGAAGTGGGGAAAGGAACAAAACTAAATAACAAGAGGGGAAAATTATATGATTTTCACAATTTATGATAGGCAACTACATATCATAAATTATAAAATGTGTGATAAAGCAGAATTAATAATCTCTGTTCTGATCTTAACTATCTCTTTTTTTTTACAATATCTGAGAAGATCCTATGGTTTATGTTTAACTTTACTATTTGTGCCACATCTAGATTATTTTGATGCCATGTATGGAGTTTATTTAACACGTGTCACTCAAACCCAAGTTATCACTTTAATGAATCCATTTATGAATAAAACTATCTATTAATATTAATTAATAATTAGTTATTTATTAATATAATTATTTTATCACTCCGATACTTTTTAACGAAGTATTTTTCTTCTGCATTTTATAAAAGAATCTGTTCGTGTATGTAGAGTTCTGTTTTTATATATCCAATAAATTTTTATATTTTAGTGATTTATTGTCTTGTTCTCATGATTTACACATGCCTTTATTCAAAGGTTATTTAATAGGAATGTACGGATTTTTTTAGTTAACATTCACCCTGCCGTTAAAGAGAAGGGAAAATGTATTCAAAACTTTTCGAAAATTGCCTGATTTATGCTAATTATCTAAAAGAATTAACAATTTTTATGACATTGAATGAGAATGGGTAATGCATGAGTAAATGAAACTGTGTGTTATATACAGTGGTACCTCCACGCACGTTGAAGTTCCTATAAACTTTTTTCGATAACATAGAAACAAATCTCCTATGTAATGAATGGGAGACTTCAAATCATGGTGTTTACAAAACCTTCGATACATAGGAAAATCCTACTATATACATAAAATGGTAAGGTATTGTAATATGTATGCATAACAAGTATAGAGTCACAAAGATGGCACTACTCAAACTACCGCTCA
Organism: Dysdera silvatica; assembly: GCA_006491805.2. NCBI lineage: Eukaryota > Metazoa > Arthropoda > Arachnida > Araneae > Dysderidae > Dysdera > Dysdera silvatica. The sequence continues at coordinate 135,991,861 of QLNU02014802.1, forward strand.
AGCTTTCTTTCCTTGGGAATGGAAAATACCTAGTTACTTTCCTATGACCTACAAAACACGAAAACGTTAGGTGTAATTGTTCCTATATGGTTGCTGTTTGTGTACTAGTCTAATCAAAACCTTGCATAAACAACCGCATTGGAACGAATTTTTTCTTTTTATTGCTCTACTGTACCATTAATTCTGTCCAAGAAATATTACTGTTACCAAAACATGGAGTTATAAATACATGGAGAGAGAGAGCACTACTAAAGTCAGTTAATTTCTTCAGAGTGGCGCATATGTCACTTATATGAGTATATGGAGTTGTAGCTCTGTAACTCCCCTCCCCCACCATTGCAAGCTTTTAACTCCCCACTTTTATGAACTTTTTTATGTACGCTTGCGGCTTGAACCAAGGCAGTCCAAAATAAAGGATTACTATGTGCCTAATTTTTCAGAAAGGACAGATAGTTAATAGTAAGCAAAGGACAGGAGTACCCCTTTACAAATTCTTTCTTCAATCAACTATCATTTAGTCGTTAACAAAAATACAATTTGTTTTTTACATCATCCTATGTGAATAACTGTAGGACTTTTTATGAATTTTTAAAGTTTATATGAACGTTTGGTTGACCCTGTATTGTATTTCCAGGTTCTTGTTATTATCGGGTTCAACTGCATGCCAAAATTTGTGCACCAACATTAGGATTAAAATAGCTCTTAAACACAGATAACAATAGAGCCCAAAATCGCAGGGCCTTACGTTCAGGCCGAAGTAAATAAATTGCCGAACAAAAGGAGGTAAAATGCATAGATAAATTGCGAACAAATGCTTGGTCCGCAATTTATAGGTGGTGATTTGCAGGTTTCATAACTAGGAAAAAAATTAGTTCACTGCAGGTTGTTTACTATAATATATATAGTAATATCTCGTAAGCTGTTTTCAATTTTTTACTGGAGGGCATTTCAAGAGTTGCATATTTTTTGGTACATATTGCCTTGGAATTTCTGTACAAAACTAAAAAAGCCTTATTAAAATTTAGTTTAAAAATGATCTATTAGTTTTAAAAATGTGAAAAATATGCATGGGGTGCAGAAAAATGTCTTCTATTTTATGCAATTTACAGCTTGTCGAACGGGTTGTAAGTGTATCTCTTCTTATTCAAACTAGTAAATGATTGTAAGGGACCTAGCCCTATCTTTCTACGCTTTCGTAAGATAAATTACATAATCATTTCTTAGGACTGAGGGTCTGAGTGGCTATGAATGAATACAGCGATTTTCATACAGGTGTTTATTTAGAGCACTTAGGTATACGTCCATATGTTCCGGATCACACATCGAGTTTATCAAACATAACTTGGCCTTCATATATGTTTCCTGGTTCCATCGGGGCGGCTCACAGTGTACACTAGAAAATATTCCATACGTTACTAAAATTTATAGATATAGTAATAAGCTAAAAAGTTAAACCAAACTAATATTAAGAGTAAAGTCGTAACCTGGGTTTAAATATCCAGAGCCTGTCCACATTAACACTTCTAACAGAGATGCCAATACAGTCAGTACCACTTTCGTAGTTGAACACCACTCAATGTAGGCAATCCAAAAGCACTTGGAACAAATGTTGCATGATAAAGAGTTCAACCAGGAAGCTTAAGTCTTTTCCTGTTAATTCTAACTTAGCACTAAAGTCTGCACTTACCCTTGCACCGCAAATTATGTATAAACAAACCCATAAACTACTCCAGTGCTTTCTTAACTATTTTATGCCTATCAAGGTTACACTTTCAACTAACGTTAATATATTAACAAACTAGCACCTGTCCTGGCTCCGCAAGAAATTTACAGTCACTGAACAGTTCAGTTCTAAAAATTAACTGTTCATTAATTAAATAAAGGTTATGTTTAAACACACTATTGAACATTAGTCAGTAACAAAAAGTAAGGTAAATAGCGAATTGTAACAGTAATACGTCACCAAGGTCTGTTCTGTACTCAGTCCACCTTGTAGTTAATAAAGCCAAAGACAGGTGCACCTGCTTGCTTATTAAGTTGAAGTCCCATGAACGAACAATTCGGCGATTCTCTCCTTAGTTGGTCCGCTCTGGATCTAACACTTTTCTCATCTTGACTTCCAGTTATTAGGGAGTTAACACAGAACTCCAAGCTCAGCCAGAATACGTTGAGAATGCTTTCGTAAACTAATTACGAAAATCCAAGAGGCCTCAATTCAGCTATGAACTTGAGTGAACAATATCTAAAAATCATGACCTGGACTCCTTCGCGCCCTTGACAACGAAAAGCGACTGGCCGCCACAGCTCTCCACGTTTGCCACGGTCGCTCTTATTCCATTGGCTGCTTACTGCTCAAAACTCGATAACCGCTGGTAACACAGCTTACAACGCCCGTTAAGTAGTGTGCCACCATCTACATAACAGATTCAAAGTGACGTCACAAAGTCAAAACTTGGAGAATTCTCTGGAAAAGTTGAAAGTTGGCCGAACAAGCTCATGGCCGTTATAAGGTGATATTTGAAAAAACGGTGATGAAATTGGCTTTTGCGTGAAGGGGACTAGAACCCTGAACATTCACATGTGCTGCATGAACACAAACCAAATTTAGAGAGTGATTGTATGAGTGATACAAGGGACAAAAGTAGCCAATGCATTTAGATCTAAAATTCGCTTTTGATCACCAGCCACTGAAGCTTGATTGTCATATGACAGACTTCTGCAATTTTGAAGAACCAATTCATCCTTTTGTTATTTTGGTTGTAATTGCTTCTGCTGTTTTTGTCATGAATAGGAATGAAATTAATAAAAGCTTCCTTGGCTTTCAAAGAGCCACGATCAATCTCAACAAATCTCACAATTTGTGACATCTGTTCAACATGCGAATTGTCTGAAGTTGTATCAAATACGATACTGTAATATATTTTCTGAATTACCTTAATTATAGACTATTGCCAGGGCTGTCCTGAAGAAAATTATTGAGAGTATGCGGTGCTGTCTTAATTAAAGAGTATTGAAATTGCGGGGTTACTGGACTTGGTGACGCCATCGCGTCACTCTGACTGGCATTTGACTGGTCGTCTATCTAAGCCCAAGGTGCAAGGGAGCAATTTTTCATTCCTCTCCTGGTCGCATTGCACATAGGATATATTTTTAGGCTTGTGGGAAGGTTCAGGGGGTTTTGCTCATCCTCATTTGTTTTCATTCAAGTTTGTTTTGTGTAAAAAAATAGAAAAAAAAAAAAAGAAGAAGCTGAACGTCATTCAAAGTTTCCCCAAAACCAGCAAATACGAAAACTTTCTTGAGACCTTGAGAGTATGCGGCGCATACTCTGTATTTTTCAAAATTTCTTGAGAGTGTGCAGCGCATACATCCCTTTGGGGACAGCCCTGACTGTCATACCTATTAGTTATGCCTCTGAAAATAACAATTCAAAATTGATAGCTTAAATAGCCCCACCTTTGCAAACTTTTTGTCAAAAATTTACCTCTAGCTAGATGCTTATCACATGGAGGGAGGAGTTGCCCTGAAAGTTGCAGGGGGCTTCAAAAATTTTAAAACAAAATTCATTTATGTTTAAATGTATTTTATTAATATATTTAATAATACTATACGTCTACTTTGATATTTAGTATTATTAATGTATTTAATAATACTAAATATCAAGGTAGACGTATATTTAACATCAATGAATAAATTTCTTAACTTAAATTTTGCATTAAAAACTTACAGAGGTAAACTAAAATTTATGATTTCCCTGATCCTTATTTTAGAGTAGATGAAGACTCAAACCTCTGTAAAAAAACAAAACAAAAAAAACATGATATACACAAGATCTACAAATCCAAATCTATTTTGAATATATTTTTAACATCCAAGAAAATTCAAATTGCAATTTTATAAAAAAAAAGTACATATATATATAATAATAAATGCCGCTTACAACAATTGAGATTGTTCTCAGTATTAATAAAGAGACCCTTCTAAATTACTAAAATATTGTTAAAGTTTAAATTTAAATATCTTTATTAATTACATTCTGGATTTATACTATCTTTAACTAATTTTTGACCGATATTGGTTCTGTTTGGTAGATATTGGTTCATTCAGTATTAATCACAAATCTCAATTATTGTAGTCAGAAAAAGCAAACCAATAACAGATATTTTGTGCTGTCCCTGATGAAGAACAAAATTCTTGGTATTGTTTAATCTTTTACTACTATAATTTCAGTTTTTATTCTAAGCTGTTTCTACTACTTAAATTTACTTGGGTTTACTACCTTGTGTGATATTACTTTACAACTTTAACTTACACATTTAAGTGTAGTGTATTTATGTATATTACATTAGAAGGTACTACATGTCACAATCATACTACAATTTTGCTATACATATGGCCTGCAAAAGGGTTGCTGGTATCTAACTGGAAGGAGACCCACACGCTGAACGTATGTGACGATGTGTGGAACTGGCTGATGACATTGTTATTTTTTCAACGAACCCATCAGAACTCCAAGACATGGTACAGGAGCTCTCAACTAGAAGTAAAGAAGTTGGACTCAAGATGAACCTACAAAAAACTAAGATCATGTTCAATAATTTCGTAGAGGAAACAAAAATACAAGTTGACAACATTGAGCTAGAAATTGCTGATTCATATATTTACCTTGGCCAGCTGATTTCAATGGATGGCAACATTATGAAAGAACTCAACAGACGTATTAAACTTGGCTGGAGTGCATTTGGAAGAAACAGTTTTATCCTGAAGGGGAAATTGCCTTTGTGTCTAAAAAGAAAGGTCTTCAACCAGTGTGTATTGCCAGTCCTCTCTTATGGATCAGAGACATGGAGTCTAACAGTTGGAGCAATACGAAAGTTACAGACAACGCAAAGGAGCATGGAGAGGTGCATGCTTGGAATAACTAGGAGAGATCGAAAAAGAAACACTTGGGTGAGAGAGCAAACTAGAGTAGAGGACATCATTGTTAAAGTAAAAGGGCTGAAATGGCGATGGGCTGGGCATATTGCAAGAAGAACTGATCAACGATGGACAACAGAAATTCTGAACTGGATTCCAAGAGACCACCGAAGACCTAGAAAACGTCCTCAAACTAGATGGGTGGATGAAATAAGAAAACAGGTTGGGGTGACATGGAAGCGAATTGCTCAGGATAGACTTGTGTGGAAAGCATTTGGAGAGACCTTCATCCAGCAGTGGATAGATAATGGTTGAATATGATGATGATGATGATATATATATATATATTTTTTTTTTTTTTTTTCCACAAAAGTATTTTCCAGGGTGGTGGAGGGGCTCACTCTAACCTTAGTCTGTCTATGGCTGTGGTAGGTTTCAGCTATTGGTAATCTACAATTGGGTCGGCCCAAGACGGGGAGGGCGACATGTGGCATTTACCTGTTTGAAGCCCTTAGATGCTACCTTTTGACTGTTTCACTTTTGCAAAATTTTTTAAAATTTTGAAATGCCCTTTATTAACATAATTCTATTCTTTTTGTCTTACAATCTTTAAACGAACTTAAACATAGGCATACAAGTATTTCTGAGGTGGGGTGGGGGCTGAGAAAAATATTACTATTATTTTGTGAGTTTCCGTGGGAGGAATTTATTATACAATAATTTTTTTTTTGCCACCCACGTATTAATTACAGCTCAAACTAGAGCTTATTGTTTTTGGAGAAATAATCCTTCTTGATCAACTGACACAAACACATGCGGCCTTTTAACCTTAACAGCTAAATTAATGCGACCTACCAATATGAAATGGTTTCTTAATCCTAATCTAGGATATAGTGATCTCAAGTTCCACAAATTGTATTACATCGTTATTTTTTTAATAAAAAATCATTGTATTTAAAATTTATCTTTTTAGCTAGAAAATAGGAGCTTCAGCCTGGGGCCAGTGGCGCAACGGATAACGCGTCTGACTACGGATCAGAAGATTCCAGGTTCGAATCCTGGCTGGCTCGCATTAATGGCTTTTTTTTTTCTTTCCCCTATGTTAATATAATAAATGTTAAGTGCTGTTATCATTGTTTTGAATTTGTTTCCAAGACTCCATTTCTAACGATTAGTGAAAAAATAAAAGAAATTCAGGACAGTATATCATATATTATTAGCAGTATTATACTCAATTTTTACATTTTTAAGTGAATACTTTTTTTCCCAAGTGATTTTATGCACGAAATATTTGTAAAATTGCTATTTTGCACGTTTCTTTACGGCTGTCATAAAGTAGGCTTCATATTTTGATTATAGAAATAAGGACAAAAGCTACGAATACTTTGTTTCACTACCAAAATGTTTTTGGTTTATTTTAATTATTTTCTTTCCTAGAAGTTGCTACTTTTATCATACTAAGGATTTTTTAATATTTATAACAATTTTTTATCTTTGTGAAAAATGTTTATTTTTCTTTAACTTGTGCATTTTCAAATTATAAATGCTCAACTTTTCAATAAAGCAAATATCAATAACATGGTGAAAAATACTGTGCTGCCATCTATTAGCGCACACATTAATTAGAAGTTCTGAAATTCGAAAGTTGGTTTCTTCAATTTGTGGTGGACTTTTACTCAGGACGTTTGACCGACGAATTTGGTATGAGGAGTCAAACGGTAGGGTGGGTGGGTCTTGCGCTGCATAAAAGGCGGTACCTCCAATTGCACCCGCCTACTAGAAAAACTAGAGGCCTTTCACTCTAATGGAAAAATCATTCGATAATGAAAGCAGTTAGAGCAGTGGTTCCCAGCTGGTGGTCTGTGGTCCGTAAAGAAGTCACAAATGGTCCGCGAGAAGGTTTTATTTAAAAGAAATTATTGAAAAAATAAAAAATTTTATTATTAAATATTAAAATTAAATATAAAAATATAACGGATGGTATATTTTTAGTATTTTGCCCCCCCCACTCAAAAGAAAAGTTGACTACACTCTTGCATGCAGGGAGGTTTTGGGGAAATGTTGGGACTTTGCATTACTGACACTAGACATTTCGCCTTGACAGCACCGCTTCATTTGGCATCACTGTTGGTAACACTGCTTTGTGTACTTCTATACATCTACGTCTTCCTCCCCCACCCCCACGCACAAAACAAAAAGACCTGGGTTCTGTTTTTATTAAGGTCTTGCAGTCAACTCGTGCATGAATGGATTTTGAGGTCATTCAAGTTGGGAGGGGGAGGAGGAGATTAATGACGATTTTTGGAAATGATACCTCATTGGACCTTTACCTTGTATCTTTTCAATGTTAAATTTTCATTCAAGGGTGGGAGGCATAGGCTACGCGCTGAACAGGTAAAAATTTTCGGAAGTGGTCCGCGGGTAAAATGGAGGCGCTTGTACGGTTACCGCCCCATTTCGTTTTTAGTGGGAAGTGTTTCCAGCCCGCATGGCAACTTTGTCCTGGCTTGCCGCCATGTTGCTTACGTCACAATACAGGCTCCGCCCCTTTTCCCTCCTCCATCCTACTCCCAGCCTCCACCCCTAACCCTTTAACCTTTCTCTCTCTCTCTTTCCTGTTCTTTTTCTCCTCCCTCTTTTGACCTCTCAACCCCTGTTTTCTTGACAGTCTCTTCCTCCTCCCCCTTCCCCCTCTCCACCTGTAATCCCTTTCTCCTGTTCCCTTTCCACTCCCAACATCCACCTCCCTTCGCCTCTTAACCTTTCTCCCTGTTGGCTTTCCCGTCTTTTCCTCCATCCCTTCCCCTCCTCCTGCTCCTTTTTCTCGGTGCAGCCAAGGCCAACTAGATTACTACGGGCCCGCTCACGTGAATTTCAAGGGTGTCCCCACTTTCTGTTGGAGTAATTACTGGGGTTGTTCATAGGGGACGCCAAATCACAGGTACAAACATGCCATATGCTTTCATGTGTTTGCAGCAGTTAACCGAAGATTAAAAAGGGTTTCTGGGTTTTCTATAATTTTTACATGATATTTATTTGTGATAATAATGGGAGTATATTATTGTGTTCCATTTTGTAAATCGCAGTAAGGAAAAAGTAATGTATCCTTTCACGAATTTCCAAGTGAAGAAACCCTTCGAATACAATGGATTACAAATATCTCACGTAAAGGGACTTTGTTTCCCCCTTCATAATTTCAAATTCAAAATTTAAAATCATTTTTATCATGCAGTGTATTAAAAATCTGGCTTGTGTCAAAAGTTATTAGAAATTATGTATTATACATTGTGTAGTTATATCATCAGTTTATTGTAAATTCATGTGTTAATTTCATTAACATTCCATTAAAGTCTTTCCAAACAGGTGTCAAGCCTTCTAATTAATTCTTTATTTTATAATTAATTATAATAAAAATAATTAAATTATTAATTAGTTGATTTAAATTCTATATAATTCTATTTTATTAACCATTAAAATAAAGTCTGCTTTTATATGCATTTTGCAATTTAGCTTTCAGTGTAAACTATCAATTCATTATCAGTTATTAATCATGCCTGAGAAATCATTTCATCCAATAAACCGTCTTCAGTGTAAATAAAAGAGTAGAAAAAGGTATGTAAGATTTAAATTTTAGTTTAAAAACTTGTTATGAAAGGTTATCATATCACGGTAACATCAACGTCGTTGGAAAATAAAATACGATAACTTTTTGAGCAAAAAGCAATATATTTCTGTATGTAATCAGAAACTGGGCTATTAATTGGCATTTATAGTCTGTTAAATTGAGAATATTAACCCAGGTAGCAGGCGCCCTCTGTCGGAGAAAAACTGCTTGAGAGAATCGCCACTGCGAAAATTTGGGGACAGGTTTTCTATGGCGTTAGGCTCACGTGAGCGGGCCTGTAGTAATCTAGTTGGCCTTGGTGCAGCGAACAAAATAAAAACGGCATACTAACTTTTATTCCTTTTATCCGTCGGATAACTACACAGTCATCCACGTTAGGCCTAGCATACCAGCGCACCTTGCAAATCGGGTCCTTCTACTCCAAACCAAATAAACCTTCTCCCACAAACCAATCCAACAACATTCCTCTTCCCTTTCAACCGCAATTGAAGAAAAAAATCCATATTGAAATGTTCCGACATCTTTCCAATCGCTGCAACGCTCCCAGTACACTCAAAACAGCGATGAAGCATGCTTTAAGGGAGCGATTCTTGCCATACCCACATGGCATACACTATGACGTCAAAACCCCGCCTACAGAAACTTTTCTACATTTCTCTAGGGGAGAAACGCGCTGTTGGGATGGTGTTTGTACTTTCACCAAAACTGAAGTGGAAAAGTGGTCCGCGGCTTAAACTGAGTTGGGAACCACTGAGTTACAGTTTTCAATTGTTGTTTTAAAATGCGAATGCCCCAAAAAAATGGAATCATTTCTAATTGGAAAAAATGCAAACTGAAGTAGATCTTAGTTATGAAAATTTGAAAACAGCTGAGTTTTAGACTTAATACTTTATTCATACGGCAAATATAAGCCATTTTTAAGTTGGAGGATTTTCTTTAAAAGGCATCCGTACTTTAATCTTTATCAAATTTATTATTTTTATTCAAAGATTATAATCAAAAATCGTCACTATAAGAAAATATTTATTAATAAATATAAAACTGACTGCGTTTATTAAAAATGCAACTGATTTTTAAAATAGCTAAGAACGTTAATTATACCCAACATATTCGTTTTCATTATTTGAGTTTTCTTAATTCATCGTATTTTATTGGCTAGGGGAGGCGAATGGTCTTTTATATTAGCAGTCAAAATCAATAACATTGAAATATTGGGGCCACATGCAGAGCCGCCGCTAACAATAACGGGCCCCCGGTACCGATTTTCTCATCGGGCTCTCTAAAAAAATATTCAGCATTGTGGGATCTTACAAGCTCCAAGGACGGGTAAAAAAAAAAATCAGCGTCGCGGGTCCCGGTACCTGCATTCCCCAATAGGCGGCCCTGGCCACATGGAGTTAGGGCCTATACCCATGCGCATTGCGGTTTAGTTGGCCAAGACAGTTAATATTTTTCATATCATCATTAACTTTTATTGCCAGTCATCGCCGTAGCTAGTCTACTGCGTGTTACAACTGCTAAGATTTACTTTGGTGACAATACGGAAACCATTCCTTAAAAAATTGTTTTCCCCTTTCAACTACATCTCACCATACTTACATTTTTTTCTCCCTTTTTTACGATAACTGTCAGACTCCCTGCTTATTCACACATCATAAATTAAACTTCGTTTGTGCTGTAGACAGGGACGGATTTAGGAAATTGCCGCCCCTAGGCACAGGGTGTATGGCTCACGCTTTCCTTACGAGGAAAGCAATGTACATAAATTATCCTATACTATAATTTTTGCCACCCACGTATTAATTAAAAACTCACAAAAATCTCGCCCCGGAGGCTTTTCTGTGTTGACCATATTTGGCAATTGTGTTATCCCTGTGAAGGGTAATAATACCTTAACATAAATTATCCTATTAACGACTTTCAAGGGACAAAGAAAACTGTCATTGATCAGAAGACGACGTTAAACGGAACATACGTAGTCATACAAAGCATTTGCTGGGACTGCAAAATAATCGTCGTTAATTGAAATAACGCCATTGAGATAGTTAACTGCATTAGCCTAGTTTAAAAATAACGTTCTGATTAACAACATTATTCTGCGGACCCGGCAAGTACTTCACAGAATTACACGCATCACGATTAACATAATTTCCTGTTTAACGACGTTTCTCTCCCATCTTTTGAAAGTTGTTAATGAAAGATATTACTGAACTTCTGGAAAAGAAATGGTACCTATTGTACTCCTCTTTTATATGTGAAAGTGATTTATTAGCACATATTTTAACCAGTAAATTTACATAACCAATAATTTATTATTTGGTTCTCAGCTGCCGCCCCTAGGAATGTGCCTACCTAGAAATACGCCACTGGTTCCAGAGATAACATGTTGTACCATTTCCCTGTCTTCTTTTCAAACCCAGAACTTTTGAACTATTTGAAATTGTTACTGGTAAAGTTTTTTTATTTACATTTTAATATGAAAAATATTTGAATTTTCATGTTTTTCGAAGTTTAGAAAAAGTAATGCAACCAATGTGGTATTGCGCAATGTTATAGGCTGTCGCCTGACCCTAAAGCTGACTCTCTCTCTCTCTCTCTCTATATATATATATATATATATCATCATCATCATATTCAACCATTATCTATCCACTGCTGGATGAAGGTCTCTCCAAATGCTTTCCACACAAGTCTATCCTGGGCCATTCGTTTCCACGTCACCCCAACCTGTTTTCTTATTTCATCCACCCATCTAGTTTGAGGACGTTTTCTAGGTCTTCGGTGGTCTCTTGGAATCCAGTTCAGAATTTCTGTTGTCCATCGTTGATCAGTTCATATTCAACCATTATCTATCCACTGCTGGATATATATATTCATTCCTCTCTATAACATTTTCACTACGTTTATTGCCTTCATGCTTGAAAATTTCTAATAAACATGAGCAGAGCCGTGTGGAAAGTGAGGCGACCAAGGTCTTAAATGAAAAACTGAAAAGGTTCGCCAAGATCACTATTATTAATGGCATATGTTTAAAAAAGTATACATGTTTAGTTTTTTAACAACTTATTTGAACATTTATTTTTGATGCTAAAATGCATGCTAAAATGCACCGCACGACTCTGAATATTAATTATATAAACGAAGTCAGTGTAGTCTTTGGGGCAAGTAATTTTAACTAAAACAAAATTGTTTGTTTATAATTATAAGCATTCTAACTACACTGTTATTCACATCTGCACAAAGTTCTACTCAATCACCAGTTTTTGGCACTGAATGACGCTTGATTAAATTTCCAAATGCAAATTGTGACAAAAACTGCAAAGTATATTTGTTAACACCTGCCTCGTCATTAAACCGTCGTGTACAGTACCACGGGTGTGAACTTGAAGAAAGTTCTAAACTTGAAGCCCCATTTCTATCCACATTTTTAGGCTTGGTATTCAGTCTTAGACGGGAGGGAGTGTCTGCCTTCATCACAACTTTATTAAGAGAAAATACCCGGAGGCTTAAACAGACAACGAAATAATAAATAATTTATTCATTTCAATTGCCTGACAACTATTATACCACTGTAGATCTATATTGGTATAATGAAGTATAGCCCCGTATGTTTCCTTTCAAATAAAATTCAGTTACACCTTTACAACAGACGAAACGGGAACAATAATATATTTCATGTTAAGTCTTTTACACTGAACTATGATCTGCATTTCTTTATTTATCGTCCATTAATTTGGGGAGGGCCTGGCTTCCAGCAAATATTTTTGAGGGGATGAAGGGACCAGAGACTTACAGAGTTAGTAACTTAGTTAGTTAGTTAGTTATTTGGTTGGTTGTAGTTTTATGGCGCAAAGACAGCGAGGGTTATTCTGCACCAAACATGGTGACTCAATAAATAAGTGAAGGTCATGGCCACCCTACACCCTATATAGCTAAAATATTTGAAGCGGCTTTTGTATACTACTGATATGTATACCGGTTTCACCATAGTGTGACAAAGTCTGGTTGGTAATTGACAGCAAGTTTAAATCCTTCAATTTGTTGCCAGTAATAAAATGCTGATTAAAAAGGAGCAACTAACTTAAGTTTATTGTGAACAAGGAGTAGAACATTAAGTAGTATTCCACTGGAGTACTGATAAAATAAAAATGTGTTGATAAAGATAAACTGAAATAGGTGCTTTCCAAAAATTGTTTAGATGCAAAAAGATTTCGACTACATCACAGTATTAGCTATTTTATTTAATGTTGGTAAAATAATTTTTCAAGAAGTTAAAAGATCATACATGAGACCAACATGAATTCAGCCATTTCAACACCATAGCTACAGCCATGCCTCCATTCATTGGTCGATGCAGTAAATTTATAAGGGCGGGATTACCGAGTTACAACTCCAAATATTTATATGCATATATACAAAATTTCATAGCAGTGTGTTTGTGGAGGGCACAACCCCCATTAACATACTTGCGAACTCCAATACCTTAATTTTTACCCTTCTCCATAGTATCATTATTTCATTTTTTACAAAAATTTTAATGACAACAATTTGCAACACATTATAATCACCTACATCACGTATAAGTGTGAAATTACATTTACAGTTCAATGCTATTTGTGCATTTAGGTTGAAATACTGATCAAAATACATTGATGCATAATGAACAAATCAACGGAAATTTAGCATCACATTACAGTAATCAAAAAAATGAGATTAATTACAATATTTACAAAACATCAAATAGAAGAAAACAGTTTGGACTCTTGCTAAATTTTAGAAAAGGAAAATTGGTAAGTGTGAGTTTCTTTGTCTCCCAAGTAGCAGGAACCAGTAAAGCCTTTAAAATGCATGATCATATTATTATTGTGGGAGCTCCCAGTTACTTCTATAATTCACCATATAAAACACCTAGGGATCTTCTCACCTAGGCACTGCCCATGCCCTCTTTTCACCCTGTGGGATCAGGCGAGGAGTTAGTTCCTGTTACGGAAGGAAAATGTATTTGAAATTTTCTTTATTTGCCTCTCATTTTCTTTAACAGATTTTTGTAAAACTTGCCGTTCTTCACTTTTTCGGTTTTCAATTTCGAATATCTCGATAACCCATTCCATAATCCCATTCTTTGAATCTCGAAAATGAAGATATGTGGCTTTTAACCTGAAAAGAAAAAAAAACGAGATGAAGAAATCATACACTTGTTGGCTCTGTTCGTGGGCCTATTTATTACATTCATTTGTCGGAATTTTTCATTATATGAGGTGGGTCTGGTGCATAATCCTAACTACGATAATCCAGACACTACTGTATGTTGAATAATTTTAAATAATAATAATATATCACAATCGTAAAATAACACAATGGGCACAGTTTCTGAACTATATGTTTTAATATAGCTTTAAAACGTTCTCTCGAAGGCTTTTAGCCCTCTTCAAAGAAGGTTACATAATACTGGAACTATTAAGACTGAACTAATAATAAACAAAATTTTCAAACACTGTCACACTATCTAAAGTCACGTACAATTGACTAAAACCAAATGAGTTTAGTAAAATTATTAAAAATACACTTAAAGAAAAAAGTAAACAACCAAACACAAACAATAATCTAAAATGGAGAAATCTAGTGTAACTTAATGTGTAGGAAATTAGTCCATGCCGGATGTAATTTTGTGGTAATAGCCATGTCATTGACCAAATTATTATTGTTTTGGTGAATAATTTATAATCGATAAAAAATGACTAACAGAATTTAAGTCACTGACCACCAGTGTTGGACTGGCCCAGGAAGATACTTAGAAAATTGTGGGGAGGGGGGGGTGCTTTTGAGCAATAAGTCTCCACCCCTGTTTTAAATTTCAATTTTCCTACTCTGTATTGGCTTTAACTTTTTTTGTTACTTTTCTTCTGCTTTTCATAACAGTGTAACTTTAATTCTAGCTTTTTTGACTAATACTCCGCTCTTCTAACCTTTTAGTACTTCCTTCTTTAGCCTTCGTATTCCATCAAACTTTATTCTTAATTTTTACTTTATTATTAATTTTTACTTTATTATTAATTTAAACTACATTATTAATTTAAACTACATTATTAATTTAAACTTTATTATTAATTTAAACTTTATTATTAAATTAAACTTCATTATTGTAGTAAAAGTTGTTACCAATAAAACAAATAAACAATCAAATAAGTAGTGTTGCCAAATAAATCATAGCTATAAAATAAGGTAATTAATAACGAGATAAAAACAATTTAAAATATATAAGTCCCATATTGTGAAGTCACTATAAAAAGGCTGTCAGAAAAAAGTTTAACTTACTGTGAAAATAAAGCATTGCTTTCATGTAGACAGGTTTCGATTAGATATTCATGCATCGCTGCAGCCTGTGGTATGTTTGGAGCATCTACTCGAAGCCAGCAAAATACATTTTCAATTTCTTCCTTAGGTACCTGTGACCAAGCAAAACTTAGTTAACTTGTAAATTTAAACATGAAAAAATGCTGCTTTAGAAGAAAAACTTTAATATGTAACATATGTCAAATTCATTTTTAATAATAATTAGTTATAATTAAGTAAAAGGTTAATACTTAAATGATATTCTACTTAATCTACTGATATAATAATAAGGATTCCATTGATCTGCATACAGAGAAATAGCTCACAGATCAGGTATCTTAATCAGACTAAAAACCGTTTTTATTTGAGATGGTGTAAGGTTAAAAAAAATAACTCTTTGATTCGCAGAGAACCTGACACACATTTCAAACATGTGTAAAGTTAAGGGCTCAACAGATTTCTCTTCAATCTAGGAGCCAGGCCAAAAAGTTGGTAGCCAGCTTTTAATGTTACCAATTTTAAGACTTTTAACCAAAATTTTGAGTTGCCACACTCAATTTTTTAGGTACCATGGTGTCCTAGCACTCAAGATTTATTGAGCCTGGTAAGGTTCATGGTTAGACAGAATATGTTGAGCTTGAATGAGCTTAAATGAATAAGTTTGAATAATATTATACAGTAAAACCTCTCTACAACAATATTATACGGACCGAGAAAAATTATCGTTGTAGACAGAGTTATTGTTATAGGGAGGGTTCATTATACAGTAAAACCTCTCTACAACACTATTATACGGACCGAGAAAAATTATCGTTGTAGAGGGATTTATCGTTATATCGGATATCGCTGTACAAATTTACTGTACAAATATAGTGGTAGTTATAAAGTTTGTGAACCCCTAAACAAGATCTAAAATGAGAGGCCAGTTTACGAAAGTTTGTCTCATGTTTTATTCCTTTCTCATGTGTTGTCTTTTTTCTCATGTGATGTTTCTCATGTGATGTTTCTCATGTGATGTCTTGTTTCTCATGTGTATCATCTCCGGTGGACCAACTCGTTTTTTGCTTGTTAACGATTTTTCGCAGAAACTGTTTTCTAAGAAATATGTAGTAAAAAAGTTTAGAAGAAATTCAAAAAAATTTAGAAAAATATAAAGGGTTTGGTATGTATAAAAATATACATTCGAAAACAATTTTCATTGTAAACAGGGAAACTGACCCTTTCTTCAAGGTGTTTGTAAGAGCAATTGCCATTAGATGGAAAACCTTCAAGGTCGACAATTTCCTGTGATAGGAAGGCATATACCACGTTATATCAATCTGTTTTGATTTGTTGTCAAATTTATTATCAATTTTTTTTATGTGCCATACCACTACATAAATTGTGATTCTCGGAGCATATTTTAAACTCAGGAAGAAACACCGGTCCACAGAAAATTTTGGAACAATAATATTGGTTAAACACGTTATTGTTACTTCTTATACTAAATGTTACTTTAACCTGTTACTAAAATATAGATCAGACAGTCAGCGGTTGATACTTAAATATTCTTTCCCTTTCATTTGCTGCGTCGCTCCATTTCATAGAATCGAATTACCTGTTTTGGATGCGAAATTAAAAAAAAAAGTCTTCTTATGCCGGGTATCATACTTGCGACCCTTTGTAGGGACCCAGTGAAGTCACTTTTCTCTGAGACTAGAGGTCGCAGATTCGAGTCACCGTCACTCAAAAGCCAATTTCGCCATTTTTTCAAAGTGTTCGTCCTTTCGACGAGCTGCAAATTGCATAGAATGGAACACATTTTTCTGCAACTAATGCATTTTTATGCATTTTTTGTGAGAGATATATCATATTTAAATTAATTTTTAAATGTCACGCAACGTTGCGATATTTAAGTACTCGATCTTCTTTTACATTTTTCGTCATTAATCTTAATGTGAATAAGATTGTTTTCTCTATGTTTGATGTCATTCAGTGCGTCGCTTCATTTCATGTAACCAAAAATAATTTTCACTTAAACCCCAAAAAAAAGCCTGTCTTCCCCAGGGTTCTTACTTGCGACTCTTTGTAGCGACACGCTCACATCACTCTCTTCTCAGACTAAAGATTCGAGTCCCTTTGACGCAAAACCCAATTTCAGCGTTTTTTCAAAATTCATTCGTTTGACAAGATGTAAATTGCATAAAATAAGACATATTTGTTTGAACCCAATGCGAATTTTTATACATTTTTAAGAGGAATATTTCATTCTTAAATTAATTTTCAAAGTAATGCAAAATCTTATTGTTTACATACACTATTTTATCATTATTCATAATTTCATTATGTAAGAATTTTCCCCAATGTGGAATATGATGGGCAGCCGCTCTACGCCCCCCCCCCATAATCCGGGGTTTGGCTCCCCTGGCAAAAGAGGCTCGGATGTCTCAGAAAACTGTAGATCTCGGAGCAGTATGACTTTTGCCATTTTTGCGCTGTAAAATCCTCAATCAAACAATGACACAAAATCCCATTTAATGCTGGGTATGGAGGACTGATATGTTCTGGACATGGAAGCAACTCTTCTAGTTTTCTGGTAGATGACTATACTTTCGGAGCTTTTCACTGTATTTGGCGAAAGGCAGCTGCAACTCGTAATTGCAAATATACTTCTACTTAAAACTCGTAATTTCAAGTAGAAGTATATTTCGTCAGCTACATACATAATTGAACCACGAAAATGAAGTAATTTATTACTTTCTCAAGGTAACCATGTCTAGAATGGGTTAAACCATGCAGGAAAGTGGTGGTTTAGGTCTAAGTGGAGTAGCAAAGCCACCCTACCTCCGCTTTTATTCAATATGTAATTGAAATAAATATTCATATTTTATTCAATATTCAGTGACGTAGAAATATCTAAGTTGGCTATCGGAACCACGGGTGTTAAGGAGCAGGAGATGTTTAAGTCGGCCAGATGTTTACCCGGATATATTCATAAAGCGCGTTGAAAGCCGCATGATACCTATGTTTGGGATCCGGATTGATACTTAAAATAATGATACAATAGGAATATGCATTGGCAATGACGGCATAAAAATATTGGGGGCGGGGGGACAATATGCCAGTAGAAGGCATTTTGTTTGAAATTGAAGGGAGATATGGAACCCTAACACCAATATTGGTGGACGGGTCCCCCTGATCCCACTCCGCTAACGGTGACCGTGGGAATATGGATACACGATCTCATTTCCTAGTGGCATACAGAACACAATTTTCCCTACTAGTCTACGCAATATTTACACACGAAAATGATTTGAGAACATGATTCGCAACTCTCTAATCCGCAACTCTCTAATCCGCAACTCTCTAATCCGCAACTCTCTAATCCGCAACTCTCTAATTCTCAAGTAACTCGGTAGGTTTTCAACGTTAACAATAGCCATCATTATTGCATTTACGGAAGACCTTTGCCTTGTCCTTTTCATTGCGTATAGACAGGCAGACAGGAAAGCCAAAAGCAATAGCGGGTTCAATATCTATTGAAACCTGCTAATAATAAGGAAATACATTATTTAAATAATCATGGCTTAAAATATTTAAGAACAAATTTAAGAAATAATAAGTAGAATATATACCCAATCGATGCTTTTTTCCATATCAAAAAAATAATCACACATATACACATCAGTGCCCGTCTCCCTCTATCTCACATAAAAACTTTTTTCTTGCATATTACAATAGACTCTCACTGTCTCAATTCTTGGGCAATTCGGCTTTTCTTCAAGACTTTATTTAGTCTATTTTGCATTGCTTATGGAGAAAACACACTACTTACAACTGGCGTAAGATTCCTAAGTTCTAGGGAGGGCTATAAAGTTCTAGAGGTGGCTATAACCTTCAACTTATTGCTCGACACATGGCATTCTGCAACTTTCTGTTTCCTAGGAAGGGCTAAACTGTTTCCATGGGGTTACCCCCACCTCTATTTATGCCAATGTGAACTCGATAATATAAAACCGCAACCACCTGCTTATATTAATCTTTCTTCCACCAAAAGACTCCTCGATCTTACATTTTCAGATTTTTGCATGGAATATATGCAAACTTAACACAATTCATTTTTTTTTAACTCGTATTTAAAATGCGATTTTATTGTAAATAAGTACAAACGTATTTATGCATCAGTAAGCGCTACTATGTAATATATGTGTACTATGTAATATAAACTAAAATCTACGGAAATGTATTAAATAAAGAATATTTAATAAATTATATTAAGGATAAAAATTATACTTTTATCCTTCGGAAGTTAAATTTTTATAAGTATTTGCATTTTAAATTTCCCTTTACCTCGATGCCCGCAGATTTCGGCATAAATTGCTTGTTCCATGATCTATTGATATGCCAAGACTCTCCACTGTATTGTAATTCAAAAACATCAAAATTAATTTCTTTTATTTTAGTTTAGAGAGCTTCGGAAGACGGGAAAACAAACGGTAATTTTTTATGATTATTGAATGACACGCTTGCGTGCAATAATTCATTAGTAAATTTTATTGTATCATGAGCCCCATTACTTACCTATGTCATTAAATGACGTCATCAATGTAAGCAGGCCATCCTTGTGTGCTGAGCACGATCGACTATCTCCACTCCCCACGATTGATTGCGCTGTCTGAGCGTTCTGTCCACAACATATCTACAAGATATTTGGCTTTGAAATACGCAAGATACGATTATAATAAAAATCGCCGACGTGAATCAATCGATATATTAAATAACGTCCCGCAAAAGACAGTAGAAGGGTTAATAAGAGCCTAATCCGGCTATAACGACATTTAAGGAATAGCTGAAATTTTGACGTTAAAACCGAGTGATGTAATTTCCGATAAACAATTTCAAAATGCTGCAATATAGCATTAAATTAAGTATGGATAGCATTATTAGCCTATATGTATATATGCTGATTTATTTCAACAGCTTCTCCATTTTTGAAAAAACAAAAAAATAAATAAATTTAACGAGAACCCAAGTGTTTAAATATATAATAACTCAAAATTAAACTATATAAAGTAATAAAATGTTTCGCCCACATAAAAATTTCACGAAGCGAAATCAATAATTCTGACGTAGTATAATAAATAGAAAAAGAAGGAAGAAAAAATTATAAAAAACAATATATTGAAAGTTTATAATGATCCCATGTTGGAATGCCTAATAATGACTTATTATTCTGAAAATCTTTCTGATAATCTATGAAGCTAGCTCTAACTAAGGTAAAATAATACTATTTCTCCTATGCAGCGCATAAGGAGACCAGAATTAAAGTTCGACTGTTTTTAATTTTCGTCGAAGATTTCTTTGGCTAAGAGCATTTAAAAAAAAAAAAAAATAATATTCCACTTCCGAGTTATAATCGCCATTTCTGATATCCCTGTTGTTATATTAACTTCGGATCCGTTGCCTGGCAACGGATCACATGGTGCGGCACCATTTTATCGATTTTTTAGTAGCCAAGAGCCTGCAACGAGATGCTATTACAATGTGTCGGGCTATCTGCTGGGAAGGCCGTGCCAAAGCATTCAGGAAACTTCTGCGTTATAGGAGAATATGTAGAAGCAAATTACATCCATATCATGCTTTATTTTTATTATATGGAATAATCTTCATTAGCAGCTGAAATAACTATGACCCATGCGCCATAAATATGCGACATCACACGAGCTTTTGAAATCTTAGGCTTATGTATGTGTATGTGTGTTTTTTCTTACTCTACTTAAACGGCTTCAGTTTTGTGTAAATCCAAGATATTAGCGGATGCAAAAAGGAGTGTCTGAAAATACAAATACGAAATCGTATCTAAAGGCTAAGAAAGGTATGTTCAACGTGCATTTTTCTTCTTTCTTACGATTCAAGGGTTAAAGCTTTATGATTTCTGTGTTGTAAATGTACTTCGTGCTCGAAGATTCTAAGGAACTTGGAAAATTACCAGCATGGAGTTAGGTAAGACCATCATTTTAATTGGATATCGTAACTCAAAAGAAGTGAATTTTTCTATAATCAGTCAGGAATTAACTTGTGTTTTGTTAAGAACCTTAAGGAATCCATGTATTTACCGTCTGAACGAAGTCGCTGAATCATACTAGTAAATAGGTTATTCTCAACATGCGCAAGTTTCAACTAATTGCATAGACCGAGTTATGGTTACCGCATTCTGGAAATCTGTAAACAGAAATTTTTTGGTTTACTTAACCCATTGAAATATCTGTTAAAAAAGACATTAAAGAGTAATATTATCATTAAGTATGACTAGATTCTAGTTATATGGGACCAATACATGAAACTTAGATAGCAAAACAATCGATGGCTAAGGATTCCCCATAGAAGTTTGTTGAAACTAAGATATTTGTTCCTTTATGGTGAAGCTGTATTTTACCACAAGCGGGAAAATACAAACAATCAGATAGGACAATCACTTAAACGCAAGAATATTTTTAACCCATGCAAACAGAAAAGTGGAAACACTAAAACGATTGAAAACTAAAAAGTGTTTAAAAACGAATATTGAATACAGAGCTATAGCGGAGTAAAGTTTCTGCCTCAGGCCAAGTGAATTACAATCTTATCACAAAGGACATTGTTAAATTGGATCACTTCCTCTAATTAAGATATACTTAAGTAAAATTGATGTAAATTTATGAGAAACAATTGAAATAAGTATATACATTTTGACATCCAAAATTTTGTTTTCCAAAATGTCTGACGACATTGCTCATCAGCGAATTCTGGGCTCATCAGACGAAGACGCTAACGCTTCCCTCATGGCAACTTCTGACGGGGGACAAGCTTCCCGTGATCAGCAGCAACTTGGTATAAGTCATGGTGATCAAGCAGGAGGATTAAAATCAGCGTCATCTGCTATGGACTTGAGCAACACGTTGAGGAGTGCAACGTTTGCCAGCGCGGGCACTGTCTCCAAGAAAGAATATTATTGGAATCTTTTCTGGGAAAACAAGCACTCCACTGTCACGCTGTGTCTTGTGTTTTGGTCCTTCGGCATGTGTGTTGCGTTTCTCGGCCCAACCTTGCTTGATTTAGGATGCAAAACTGGTACTGTTTTTTCGACCATGTCCTGGGTGTTTTTCAGCCAATCTCTCTTTATCCTACTCGGTTCTGCATGCGGTGGATTCATGTTGAGAAGGTAAGATTACATTTTTTTGTTAATCACATGTATGTGTATGTCATCGTTACCATATTAATCCATTGTCTATTTGCTACTGACTAAATCTCTCTCAAAAGTGTCCTCTGTAGTGCCTAGTCTGGACTATTCGTTTCCATGTGTCACCTCAATCTATTTTCTTATTTCATCGATCCATCTTGTTTGAGGACGTTTTCTTGACTTTCATATATAAGCATGTGCAATACTAAAATGCAATTGCGCGAATAGTATTTTTCAATTCACAATCATTTTCTATTCAATTCAGAATCCTACACTTCGTATTTACTAGCACATGTTTGCTGCATCAACTAATTTCATGTTATTCACTATTATCGTTCTTACTTCTGCCTTAAAACAAAATCACTGATGTCACTGCAATTATTACATCAAAGGTAGAAATATTCCCATTATTTCGTTCGAACTTTTAACATGTTGTTTTACAATAATCCTGATAACAATTATGCTTTATTATAAGCATGCCTTTTACTTATAAACTCTACGCTTTCCAACATTTCATTTGCTACTAGCACATTGTTTCATTTACGAAAAATTTATAATTTATGAAACTTTTAAAACCAGAAAATACCATTTCACAATGAATATCCACATCTAGAAAACCTCACAATAATTTTATATATAAAATCATCATTTAAATCTTTTGTCATAAAAAAATTGCCATAACATTTTAAATCAAAAAAATAAATCTTCCCACAATGAAAGTTCGCATCTGAGAAAAAAACAAAACAAAACAAATACGTCACGTTTTGTCCTGAAAATTATTTCATTTGTTGCCATCAATGTTTGAGTAACAATGCCTAATCTTACGGAAAGTTCAAATGGCAGAATCACGAGAAGGGTTTGTTAAATTTTGCAAGGACAGCAAGGGTCATACTACATGGGGACCAATAATTTTCAGAAAAATATGAAAATTATAGGTCCCTATAATTTTTAGGAGGATATGAAGCTCGAGGTTTAGGAAACCAACTCCCGAACCGAGGTCCGTCACTTTAATATTTATTCAGAATACTTTTACTGCAAAACTCGGCTCATAATTTTAGTACTAAATTTACCTTATAATATTAGATAATTTTACCTCATGGTAGTTACCTTTATCTCATAATAATAGATAATTTTACCTCATAATAATAACGTTTATCTCATAATAATAGATAATTTTACCTCATAATAGTTACGTTTATCTCATAATAATAGATAATTTTACCTCATAATAGTGCGTTTATCTCATAATAATAGATAATTTTACACTCATAATAGTTACGTTTATCTCATAATAATGAATAATTTTACCTCATAATATTAGATGATTTTCTCTCATAATAATAAATAAATTTAGCTTATAATAATATCAGATAATTTTAGCCCATGATATTAAATAACATCCTTTGACTCATGCTTTAATGCTCGTACTTTGAATTCTAGCACTGGCTTTTACTTGGATACGAATGTTTTGATATGTTGTACTACTCGTACTTTGAATTCCAGCATTAGCTTTTACTTGAGTACTCTTCATTATATCGTTATTAATCCTGGCTCTTATTATTATTAACACTCATATATCAAATACTCAGGATGTAGTGTAGTAAAAACAATACATTATGCAGAATATATTCAATATTAACGTATGTACGTCCTAGTTTTAACCGTGGTCAATCTGAAGTTTCAGTTATCTAAAAAATGTAAAGTGTTAATTCACTGATTGCAACTATCATTTTACACAGAACTCAATGACGTTCATAGTTCAGTGATGATGAAAAACATTGAGTTCGTGGTTGTCTACGTTGCTCATTTTTCTAATCTCGAAGCAGCTGCTTACCACGCATATTGCTTGTTTACATTTTCAATCATAGTCTGCATCTAATCACTTTTCTCGTTTATGTTTCTTTCTGAACGTTTGTCCTTTTTTTGAATGTTTATATTTTTTGAATTATCTTGAATACTTAATTACTCCGGCCCCATTACTATGTTTTTATTCTTTATACGGGCCACTATTTTTTGGTAATTAACTGAAAATATGAAAAATTATGATATATTGTGTTTTTTAGTTAATTTTGTGTTTTTAAACGTGTTCTTAATATATGAATCCCGTAGAGGTGTGTGTGTATGTATGCATGTGTGTGTGTGTGTATGCATGCATGAGTGTGTGTGTATGCATGCATGAGTGTGTGTGTATGCATGCGTGAGTGCGTGTATGTATGTATGTATCAATCATCATCACCATATTCAACTATTATCTATCCACTGCTAAACGAAGGTCTCTCCAAACAGGTAGGCGAAAAAAAAGGTCACGGAAAGAAAAGGCCACGGAAAAGGGTCACGGAAAAAGGGCCGATGAAAGATTAAATATAATAAAACACGTGTTGAGGTTGAAAGGTTAGGCCTAACAACATGTGAATATATATATATATATCCATAGTACTACCGACAAACTAATATAGCACAATCATTAATCCTAACCAAAAAAGTTAATGCACGCAGAGTCATTCTTTAATGTTTAAACATTCAATGAAAGGGTAATCCACGAGCAAGTATGTCTGTTGTTCGATCAAAATCTTACCATTCTGCCAGGTTCATTCAGGGTCGTAGTGAGGAATTTTTTCGGGGTGGGTGGAGGTAAAAGCTAAAAATTGTGCTGGATTCATAAAAAAAAAAATAGCGTCCCAAATGTGCTCTATGGGAGAGAGATCAGGAGACCTAGATTGCCAAGGAAGTGTTGGGCAAGCTTGAAGACAATTCATAGCAACACGTGCCGTGTGCGGCCGGGCATTGTCTTGTTGAAACGTAAGTCCAGGGTGTCGCAAAAGGAACGGTAACACAACCGGTCGTAGAATGTCGTCTACGTACCGCTGTGCTGTAAGTGTGCCAGAAATGACCACCAAAGGGGTCCGGCTATCAAAGGAGATGGCACCCCAGACCATAACGCCCTGTTGTGGGCATGTGTGGCGTGCGATAGTAAGGGCAGGATCCCCACGCTGCCCTGGACGTCTCCAGACACGTCTGCGGTTGTCGTCAGGACACAGTTGGAAACGGGACTCGTCACTAAAGACTATACGTCCCCAGTCAGCGCAGTTCCAAGTTGATCGAGCCCGGCACCACTGTAATCGGACTTGACGGTGTAAAGGCGTGAGAGGTAAGCGGCGTAACGGTCGGCGCGAGCGTAAATTCCGCTCTCTCAGTCGTCTGCAGAGGGTCATGTTGGACACATGTGTGCGGTCCACACTTTTGATAGTTGATAACGACGAATCCGGTGCTGTGACAGCTGCTCTGACAATCGCTCTGTCTTCCCGTTCTGTTGTGGCCCTAGGTCGACCGCTGCCGTCCCGACGCTGACATCTGCCGTTGTTGACCCACTCTTGCCAGCACCGTCCAATCGCCGCATCGCTTCGACCCACATGTCCAGCGATTCTTCGATTCGTCCAACCAGCCTCTTTCAATCCGATAGCACGACCTCTTTCAAACTCTGACATATGCTCGTAATGAGCACGAATCTTTCGGCGAGGCATTGTTACAGTCGACGTAAGATATCCGCAGTCAAAATGCAACAGAAATTTTGACCACATATTGAGAATCGCTCCTTATATACACCTGCTGAATGCGCAGTTCCGATGCGCTGGAGTTCCCGCTATTCATTCATTGGACACCAAATTTTAATCATTTGCATGTTCGGTCAAAATGTCTTTGCATACGAAATTTCATTACAATCGGACAACTCTTTCTTGGTGAGTGGATTTTTTTGTTATAGAGTGTATATATTTCTTACTTAGAACGGGTTGCCCCTACTTTAAAGCCCCCTTGCTCCCCCCCCCCCCCGACTACATAGAGCGCTATTTTCTCCTCTCGCTAGATGTTACTTTTCTATCCAAGTAAATATTATTGGATGGAAACACTGATAGGAAATTTTACGAAGTTCCCGCACATGCGCAGAAGGCGAAGTAGGATTGCTCATCCCGCTGCTGCGTCTTCCCGTTATCATCTTATACAGTAAAACGTCCGAATAACGGTCACCAGTAGGTCTCCGCAAATGTGACCGTCCTTCGGAGGTGGCTGTTATTTAGAGGTTCAGTACAAAAGAACAAAATAAATAAAATTAACAATAAAAAATTATAACCATTTCAAATACATTAATCCTCACCTATTTTAATTTATATTAAAAAAATCAGTGATGCGTAATTGTTTTGCTTTTTTATGGCAAATGTCCTTTTTCTAAGGAAATATTTGTAGCAGTGCCGGATGCCCTGGAGGTGAATTAAGGAAAGTTTCTCTTCCAACTCCATAAAAATGCGATGAAATTGATTATAAGGTGCACCGATTATAAATACCAACCGCATATAAAGACGGAATTTTTACAAAAAGTTTGATTTCCCATTTTATTTATTTTTTAAATTGCTCGTTAAATCCGGGGTCTAAAGAAGACTTGTTCACTAAAAGCAGTTAAACTGTCTTGCGCTTAATCATTATATCGAAAAAATATCCATATTTTTCTCGTTATATCCCGCAGCTTGCTAAATGCGAGCTCATTGTAAGTGGGTCTATTGTATTTTACATCCCCTCCCCAAATTCCTCCCTGGATTCGACTTTGTTTGCAGTCCTTTTATATAACTCGCCATCATTTTGGTTCAGAGCAAAGTTTTAGATCTCCCGCAAATTTGTCAAAATATAATACGTTTTTATGTTAGAATTTTGTGACAGTTCCATACTCACTTTCGCTTCCATTTCCTCATCACGTTGTTTCCCCTTCATCATTTTCTATCAATTCCTGCATAGTAGTAAACGTAGCATGAACTTCTAAATCTTCAAAGTTAAAAATAAATTACAAATTTCAACGTATTTATTGCGTATAATACAAATAAAAACTCAAAGAATAACTCAATCGCATTTCAACCCGTCACACGTTGGTCTTCATCAGGAAATGAACAACATTGTAAACAGGATGCGTGTTGCCATCGTTTAGAACAGTTATTTTAAAAAGCTATTTCGGTCACTGTTCTTAGGCTCTGTTGTTGGTGCCGTCTCTGGTAGCAAGGTGGTTCAAGGACAGCTGAAAAAAGGCGTGGATTTTATGGTCATTTACTATATTGGAAAAGATGACTTTAATATAATACCCTGCTAAAAAGTCTAGTTCGAATGGAGACCTTGGTTGACACAGTAAAGTGGGTCTAAATCTTCATCCACGCAAACAAACTCGCTAGCTTTCATATTTGTCATTCCTACTAATCTGAGAATGCCATCCAACCCTCTCCCATCATCATCTCTGCCTGTATTTTCGGGTTCATCAGGTGAGGAAAAATTCTGTAATTAAGAAGTATTTTAATTGCTTTAATTAGGACCAGAACTATCAAAAACCAATTTTCAGTGGACAGTGGATGTTTGCGCAGACGAAATATTTAGTATACGTCGGTGAAGTCGTGACGTCACAACATGGCTGCTGGGCACAAACAATAGATTGGGCCCATTGACTTAACATTGACGATCGTAGTAATTAGCATTTCTTAAGCTTGCAAATAAAAATGGGTTTATATTTTGTAGCTTGTTGCAACCACCGGACTGTCGGGAATAAATGTTCTTTTTATAGATTCCCAAAAGACAAACGCAAACATGCACTTTGGGCAAAAATGTCCAGGTATCTATAATTTCTATCAAAGGTCATTCAAATCACATCAACCGGGGCATTGACCTTTAATTTTCAGATTCCAATGATTTTTGATTTATATTTACCTATGGAGCAAATTGCAAATTTTCATAGTTTTCGGAGGTTCCGTTTTCCTAGAATTAATTTTTGGAAATTAAAAAATAAAATAACTTTTTCATTGATCTTGAGTCACATTCATGTAAATATCTAAGCACCTGTTTTAGCTAGAAAGTTCATCTTGAGCTCATTTTAAAGCCCTCTATATGCGCTTTCTCTGTGATATACATATGTACTGAGAATATTTTTTTTATCGTTTTTAAAATATATATATATAAAAACTCAAAAACAGCATTTTTGAAATGAAAAAAATAAAAAAAAATGATATATATATATATTAAAGGAAAACTTCATTTAAGTACTTTTGCACAACTTCAAGGGAAAACGACAATAATGAGATCAATGTTTTAAAAAAAATCTTCCCAACTGCATTAGAATTTAAAAAAATAAATAAATTCTGCCTGTATTTTCAAATAGTTCACAAAATAGTCATTAGCCATTAACTCTTCCAATTATATTTTAGAGTAAGTCACAAAATGTAGGAATGTGAAGTTAGTTATATAGTACCGTGCCTCTCTCTTCGCCCCAAGATTTTTTTTCTGTATTCGCCTATACGTTGGACCAAATTTCTGATATTAACGTAAGAGAATTAGGAAGCTGAATTTTAAATTTAGTGGTTTGTTTAATAAATTTTTATATCTAGTTTTTATTCAAACTTTTGTGTTCATGTATGT
The DNA here is from genome assembly GCA_006491805.2 of Dysdera silvatica. Classification (NCBI taxonomy): domain Eukaryota; kingdom Metazoa; phylum Arthropoda; class Arachnida; order Araneae; family Dysderidae; genus Dysdera; species Dysdera silvatica. Next base: position 136,020,372 of record QLNU02014802.1, read on the forward strand.
TACAAAAGCATTTAATTTGTTGTATTTCATTTGGGTTTTTTTTTTTTGGTGGAGGGTTAATATATATATATATATTCAAAACATGTCCATATACTTTGGGTAGTTTTGTTCAGAATTCTTGTTATATTAATAAGTCTTGATGCCGCAATCATTTTCTTTAAAAAATGTTTTGATCTTTTATGAAAATCAATTCTTTTCTCCTTAAATTTACAGTTTTGATTTTATAGATCTTTAATTTTCCATTTATTTTTTGTCTATAGGGGATATGGCAGAATATCTAATAACTTGAACTATAATTATAACCCCCATCAACGACGTAGCCAGGTTTTTGTCAAGGCTGGTCCCTTAAAATAAATTTTTATAATTTATTTATTTTTTATTTCCTTGAAGTGCGGTACGACCAAGCCCCCCCCGAAAAAAAACGGATCTTGTATATATACGCACTGAAAGAACAATTTATCTTCTTCGTTCATGAAATTATTGAAAAAAAAAATAATTTGTTACGAATCTGTCAAGTATTTTTATGGCCCTTTAATTTCCTGCAAAAATTTTTTTATAAGAGCACTGAGAATTACACAGCAAAATATGTATCTCTTCCAGAAAAATAATATACGTGTATATAATAAATTGCTCTTTCAGTACATGTGTATATATATATATGTATACATAAACGCAGACAGGGTATAGTATCTGAATACTATATACTTTATTTTTCATGGAAGTATGAATTTGTCCTCGCATTTCTTCATTATCAGGGTCATAAAAAAAGATCGAACATGTGAAGAACGTATAGCGTTTTCTGCACGTTCGACCAGTTTCGGCTGATCCGAAAAAAACAAGGAAATTTCATAAAATGAAATGAGAACATTTTAAATCTATCTCATAAGCATAACATAGCAAATGGCAG
>QLNU02014802.1:136021378-136033482 GCA_006491805.2 Dysdera silvatica
ATAGACAAGGTTGAATCTAACACACACTATACGTCGGTGAAGTCATGACGTCACAACATGGCTGCTGGTCACAAGCAATAGAGTGGGCCCATTGACTTAACATTGACGATAGTAGTAATTAGCATTTCTTAAGCTTGAAAATAAAAATGGTTTTATATTTTGCAGCTTGTTGCAAACACCGGACTGTCAGGAATAAATGTTCTTTTTATAGATTCCCAAAAGACAAACGCAAACATGCTCTTTGGGCAAAAATGTCCAGGTATCTATAATTTCTATCAAAGGTCATTCAAACCACATCAACCGGGGCATTGACCTTTAATTTTCAGATTCCAATGATTTTTGATTTATATTTACCTATGGAGCAAATTGCAAATTTTCATAGTTTTAGAGGTTCCGTTTTCCTGGAATTAATTTTTGAAAATTAAAAAATAAAATAACTTTTTCAGTGATCTTGAGTCACATTCATGTAAATATCTAAGCACCTGTTTTAGCTAGAAAGCTTATCTTGAGCTCATTTTAAAGCCCTCTCTATGCGCTTTCTCTGTGATATACATATGTACTGAGAAGATTTTTTTATCGTTTTTAAAATATATATATATATAAAAACTCAAAACAGCATTTTTGAAATTGAAAAAAAAAAATTGATATATATATATAAAGGAAGACTTCATTTAAGTACTTTTGCACGAATTCAGGGGATGGGACAATAATGAGATTAATGTTTTAAAAAAAATCTTCCCAACTGCATTAGAATTTTTAAAAAAAATAAAAAAATTCTGCCTGTATTTTCAAATAGTTCACAAAATAGTCATTAGCCATCAACTCTTCCAATTATATTTTAGAGTAAGTCACAAAATGAAGGAATGTGAAGTTAGTTATATAGTACCGTGCCTCTCTCTTCGCCCCAAGAATTTTTTTCTGTATTCGCCTGTACGTTGGACCAAATTTCTGATATTAACATAAGAGAATTAGAAAGATGAATTTTAAATTTAGTGGTTTGTTTAATAAATTTTTATATTTGGTTTTTATTCAAACTTTTGTGTTCATGTATGTTACAAAAGCATTTAATTCGTTGTATTTTATTTGAAAAAAAAATTTTTTTTTTTGGTGGAGGGCTAATATATGTATATATATTCAAAACATGTCCATATACTTTGGGTAGTTTTGTTCAGAATTCTTGTTATATTAATAAGTCTTGATGCCGCAATCATTTTCTTTAAAAAATGTTTTGATCTTTTATGAAAATCGATTCTTTCTCCTTAAATTTACAGTTTTGATTTTATAGATATTTAATTTTCCATTTATTTTTTGTCTGTAGGGGATATGGCAGAATATCTAATAACTTGAACTATAATTATAACCCCCATCAACGACGTAGTCAGGTTTTTGTTAAGGCTGGCCCCTTAAAATAAATTTTTATAATTTATTTATTTTTTATTTCCTTGAAGTGGGGTACGACCAAGCCCCCCTGAAAAAAAACGGATCTTGTATATATACACACTGAAAGAACAATTTATCTTCTTCGTTCATGAAATTATTGAAAAAAATTTAATTTGTTACGAATCTGTCAAGTGTTTTTATGGCCCTTTAATTTCCTGCAAAAATTTTTTTATAAGCGCACTGAGAGTTACACAGCAAAATATGTATCGCTTCCAGAAAAATAATATACGTGCATATAATAAATTGCTCTTTCAGTACATGTGTATATATATGCATACATAAACGCAGACTGGGTACAGTATCTGAATACTATATACTTTACTCTTCATGGAAGCATGAATTTGTTCTCGCATTTCTTCATTATCAGGGTCATAAAAAAAAGATCGAACATGTGAAGAACGTATAGCGTTTTCTGCACGTTCGATCAGTTTCGGCTGATCCGAAAAAAACACGGAAATTTCATAAAATGAGAACATTTTAAATCTATCTCATAAGCATAACATAGCAAATGGCAGTTTGTTTGTGCCCAGCGCCATATTGAAACGTCACACTTCACCGACGTATAATCACTTTAAGTAAAAATAGTAAGGAGTCCTGAGAAAATTGCGACACGAATATTTTTTGTACCAAAATGTAGATAAGAATGAGCTGAACAATATATCCAAAATCCATCAAAATTTCTTCATGGAAAACAGGGTTTGGGGGGTTGAGTTAGTTGGCTGTTTGTGGTTACGGTATACAGGGTGTATTACCGATTCTGTTTGAAGGGATTGTGATATGTAGGATTAATTATATACGGAGCGAAGGTATTTACATTTATGGTAGTTAGGTGTAGTAAAATGAATATTCTCCATCAGGTTCTATTGGTTTCAGCGCCCCTAGTGGCGAAATTTGGAACTAATCCATACTAAGAAATATTGATGTTGCTTATTCACTACCTTTAAAACCCTTATAATAAAAATCATAAGGATTATAAAAATTATAAGGAATACAAATAGCATTCATAAAGTATTATTATAGACACGGTAGTCTTACTAGGAGGATTCTCCACCAGGATAAGTTTCCTGGGCCGCATCGGATACTACGTGCAAGAGGCGGGATTAACTGAAATGTTTGTACAAATCTATGTTGGTAACATCATTAAGCATATGAATGGGAAAGCTGTTTTCGCGTGCTACGTGAACTCATACTATTGCTGACCAAGCGCTAAACATTATGCTCACAGCTGCATTATATGGCATATCAACTGAGGACATATTGCGCATTAAAACGTATCTTGCAGATATCAAGCAAATATAGGCGAGCTGTACAAAGATCTACCATTGCTGTTGAGGATGCTCTCTTTTCGAGCACTACAGGTAATATTAGAAAAACAGAAAGAAAAGAAATTGCAGTTGTGCCACAATAGAAATGCAGCCTTATGGCTTTAATACATTGACATCGTCTCCATTTTAAAGCGATTCATTCAAGCCGAGAGGAGTAGGAATTCGTATCTGTACCTGCAAACAGTTGCAAACATGTTACCATACTTTGCAGCAGCAGAACATTTCTAATACACTAAATCAGTTTGCATATATCTACAGAACATGCTGGACCTGAAAACATTGAGTCTCAACCTGTACTTCAAATTTTCAGAGCTGGCTCTTATAATAAGGGGAAGTGATCGTCTGTGGGCGGACCTTGCCCTCGACTTAGTAATTGAACAAGTGCTGATGTGGAGTTTAAAAGCGGCTAGAGGCTTGACATGAGGACGAGATATGACGGATAGTCGACGGTCTATTTGGGTTCTGTCAATGCCCATATGTGCTCAGATTACTGAGTCTATGCAAGAATTTAATGGACCTCTACTTCACAAAAGAATAGCACGCTAAAGCATCGCAATCATGCATACAGAAAAATGCTTCAGACACACAGATCATCGTTTCTTTAATAACATTACTGAAGCCCTTCATCGAAGGACGCGTATCGTAATGGAATGATAGCATCTATTGAGGTGAATGTAGATGCAGCCAAGGAGGTAGGTCTATGGATAATCATGAACATGACAGGGAAAACAACAAACACCTAAATCTGTCCAAAGACACAGAAAGCTGTAACCATGGGATCTCAGGCAGCAGTGAAAGCTGATGGTGAGGAAGTCCATATTGGCCAGGTCCTACTCTTCCAGTGCTTGACAACCATCGCTAACAGATTATCCGGACATGGAAGAAATAATATCTTACGAGTTGTGCACACATCCATTTTTCTTGTTCAAGTTGTAGTGCAACAGTTCTGCTTGTTCCCTTATAGCAGGATGGAGAATCACTACACTGTTATATTCTCCGTATTAACTTTGACACCAACGAAGATTATTTGGTTATTTACGTATGACAAAGTTATTGATATACTTCTTAAGTATTCCAGTTTTCTATAAGTATAGGCAATCAACGTATGAAAAAAGTTCTCTTGAAACGCAGCAACGTCACCTTGTTTATTAACTTTATAACATTAATAACGTTAGTATATGACTAGGTCTATTGTATTGTACAAGCGTTAAAATTAAAAAGTTAAGCATCCGAATACAAAATAGTTACCATCATCCTTTAAGCAGGGTTTCATAATGAGATACGTAGAAGCCCAACATCATCGCCATATAGATCGATGATTGCCTTCACTTCTAACGCGTGGTAACGCTTGACGTTATATTCGTTGAATAACAAAAAAGAGCTAAGAATTAACAAAAAATTACAACTTATACACCTATGACTAGACAAGGTCGAGGTACAGATGTTTCTGTGTGATGTAACATTACAACGTCACACAGCATATACAATTAGCGACTCCAGCGCTGCTACAAAGTCTTTCCAAGCCTCCCGAAAGCCAAACAAATTGTCGTTAGTAGCTGAAATCTGGAAAACCATAAAGGAAGACGAGTCCATTGAGTGCATTCAAAATCACAGCATGTACGTGATTGATGGTGGCTGGCTTCTACAACAGATGCCATGGCAACTCGGGGCAACGTATGATACCATTTCCGATGGCCAAGTTACACACTTCACCAAACATTTTGGTAAAGCTTCTGTTGTGTTTGATGTGTATGGCGGTGAACTTTTCACTAAACATGTCACTTGCCTGCAAAGAACAAAAGATTTACAGTGCCCAGCCATCGAATTTTCTCGAACAATGGAACTCGCAAAGGAAAAGGATGTATTCCTTCTAAATTATAGGAACAAAGAGCATATTGTCTCTTCTATTGGATAGAAACTCACTTCAGCAGGATGTTCAGTACCATATGCAAGGGCGGATATAGGGGGAGGTCACAGGGATCATGACCCACCCTCCCCAAAACGTATTTGTTCACTGTAAATGTCCAAACTTTCATGATAAATGAAGGGTGTTATTCCAAAAGGGTGTTATTCCATGACAAATTTTGTCTTTGACCTCTCCCAGAATGAAAGACTGTGTCCGCCCCTGATCATATGCATCTGGTGATGCCCTAGTGCGGTATCGAAAGCTCAGTTTCATGACAACTGTCTCATAGAGAATGATACAGATTTGCTGATATTACCCTTACATTACTGGTGTGCGAACACTATTCCTTTATATTTCAAGACCGAGACAAAAGTTTGCATACCAACAAAGTTAAGCAGCAGCTTAGAAGCCTATGTGACAGAATTTGGTTCATTCACGAGTTCCTTGGCTATGATACAATATGAACTATTTACGGAGTTGGAAAGCAAGTTGCCTTGTTACTTGCCTTTTCCGATAAGCAGTTCCAGCAAGCAAGTGTTCCATTTTGTAAACTTGGTACTTCAAAAGAGGATGTGACAGCAGCCGGGGAACAAGCATTTGTACGTGTTTATACTGGCAGACTAGCAGGATCGTTGCCATCTTTAAGGCGCAGACTGTTTGTGACTAAAATTGCTCCATCGTCAAATTTTGTAGAATCTCAAAGATTTCCTCCAACACGTGCCCCAGCACAATTTCATTACTTTAGAGTTTAACTTCAAATGATAAAATCACATGTGGTGAACCATTCACTGTTTTACATGTTTTATGTATTTTCCCCAATTTTAACCAACAACGTTCATTAGCTTTTAACCAAAATAATTTTACCCTTTGTGACATTTTAGGCAATTCTTTTAATCATGAACTCATTTTTAACTTTTTATCTAATATTGTCTTTTCCCATCTCATCTGAGTTTGTTATGTCTTTTCATTTGTAACATTTTTTAGATTAGTTTCAATACATTTTTACCATTTTAGTTTTAATTTATTCTTATTTTCAAATCGAATGTGGAGTCGAACGTTGTTTTGCGCAGAATGACCCTCGCTGTCCTTGCGCCATAAAACTCAATCAATCAATCGATCGATCAAATAATGAAATGGCAAGGTGTATCCAGAATGAAACCAGAAGAATGGGGGGATGGCACATCTTTCAGGAAAGGTACACGTACCAACCATGACAGACAAAAAACCAGCTCCTCCAAAACTTTTGAGCATCATTCGGTGTAACCAATGGCATAACGGAAAATCTCGGACCCCCCTCACAATAATTTTTTGGGGGCCCCCCCTTTTATGAAAATTAATTTGTATGTATATATATATATATAAAATATTGTTGTGTCTTCTATAAGAAATTAACCGGCGACGCATTCCAATATTTTAAACAGAACACATGTCTATTAGTCACCGTTTCATAAAACAGGGTTCTAACACAAAGCGTATACTATAGCTTCAAAACTCGTCTAGACTTCATAATTTTCGGATGTTGAGTTCAATTTTAAAGGCAATAAAAACAGCTAAAGTAAATACGCGTAATGAGTTTGCCACAGTTGGAAACCGTTTATTTTACTTTATATTTTACCTAAAGATTAAAAAAAATCCTTATTAACTAAAAAATATAATTTTTTTTTTTACTCATAAATTTTATGAAAAGTAAAAGAAGACAAAAGGGGGCCCCCGCCTTGCGGTGTAAAACAGTACACCACTGGGTGTAATTGAACTACTGGATGTGAGACCGCGTGATGTACATGTTGAAAACAGAACTTACCATGTACGTCACCTTGGGATGAATGTATGGGAGTTGCCCGTTTCAATCGTGAGTCAGCAGAAAATTCGGAAGATTGAGCTAGGCGAACTACTAATGAATAATAGAAAATTATAAGACCAAAATTTAAAATTTATTTAAAATCCCCCTCCCTTAAACCCACACACCGACCTGACAAAATGTAAACTCGGAACTTATTTACTATAAAAATTATTTTATGGAATTTTTTTGACGTTTTTAAAGATAGCATATATCACAGTTAATTTCAAACAAACAAAACAAAAAAAGAACAATATTTATTTGTCACAATGGTTGTAGTAACTTTCCATTTCACTTAGAAAATACATATATAAACAATAACACACACACTGCAATTCAATAAACCACAAATAACCACAATCCATCGTGACGAGTCACCAGTAAAAATCATACGATTTAACAGGCTGAGGACCCTAACAATTTAATGGCGCAAAATCACCTCTTAGCAAATAATCTAATATTTTTTTTTCTAAATAGATTAATATTATTTATGTCGTTAAGATTGTTTGTATTTTATTCCAACTCCTTAAGCCCGAATATTCAATGTCCTTGTTATAAAATTCCGTTCTGATTTTTGGTAGTCTATATTGACCTTTTCTCTGGAAGCTCGATTGTTTCCATAATCTATTAATTCAATATTCTCTATATATTTATTTTCTTTTATTCTTTTGAACATTATTTTTAATATACTATAATCATATATCTTATCTATTGGTAGAATACCATATTTGCTAAACAATATAATTTGATTTAAACTTTTAGTTTTTTCAATTATTTTTATAAATTTAATCTGTAGCGATTTAATTAGTCTGGTATTTTTCTTATTTAGATTTTCCCAAATGCTATTACAATAGGTCAAGTGACTGTATATAAATGGATAATATAGACCCAGTAATATATCTCCGGGGACTGTTCGCGACAATTTTCTCAAAATCCCTATTCCCAAACTCACCTCCTTTTCTACTCTTTCTGTCTGCCTATTCCAATTCAAGTCCTTTGCCAATACCACCCCCAAAAAATTAATTTCCTTAACAATTTCAATTTTTTTCTGTAACGGTCCAGTGATACTGGTTGATTTGTGAATTCAGAACCGTTACATTTCCCATTTAAATAAATTTTTTCTGAATCTTCTATTCTATCAATTTTTCTTTTCTTTTGTACTAAAAGTTAACATTTTTGTTTTAGATTCATTTATTTTCATTTTATTTACTTTAAACCAAAGTTCACATTTTTTAATTACTTTATGACTAGTTCTAGTTAACTCATAGTTTTCTGTACCCTGAATAAACACACTTGTATCATCTGTATATAATGTTAAATAGCCATTGTTAGGTATTTGCACTATATCATTTATATACAATAAAAACAGGAGGGGACCAAGAATGAACCCCTGGGGAACAACATATTTATTTTTAAGTGAAACATATATTATATAATTAATATGTACTATTTGCTGCCTTTCTTGAAGATAGGCATTTAGAATATTGTTAATTTTGCCTCTCATACCATAATGTGATAATGTGTCTAATAATATGTTGTAATACGCTATAATTTGCCACCACGTTTTAATTACAGCTCAAACTAGGCTTGTGTAATTTTGGAGAAAAAGACGACGAGACCCTGGTTCGAATCCAGGATGGGGAAAGCGTCTCTTTTTCTCCCAAAATTACCTATCAGTTAATATAATAAATTCTCCACGAAAAACTCACAAAAATCTCGCCCCGGAGGCTTTTCTGTGTTGACCATATTTGGCAATTGTGTTATCCCTGCGGAGGGTAATAATACCTTAACATCTTTACATACGGAGAAAGAGAGCGTTGTTTCCTGTCCTCATTCGTCTAGCGGTCCAAGACACTCCGGGCTAAACGGAGGGACCCTGGTTCGAATCCAGGATGGGGAAAGCTGCTCTTTTTCTCCAAAAAAATTACACAAGCTCTAGTTTGAGCTGTAATTAATACGTGGGTGGCAAAAATTATAGTATAATAAATTCCCCCACGAAAACTCACAAAAATCTCGCCCCGGAGGCTTTCTTGTGTTGACCATATTTGGCAATTGTGTTATCCCTGCGGAGGGTAATAATACCTTAACATCTTTACATACGGAGAAAGAGAGCGTTGTTTCCTGTCCTCATTCGTCTAGCGGTCCAAGACACTCCGGGCTAAACGGAGGGACCCTGGTTCGAATCCAGGATGGGGAAAGCGTCTCTTTTTCTCCAAAATTACATAAGCTCTAGTTTGAGCTGTAATTAAAACGTGGGTGGCAAAAATTATAGTATAATAAATTTCCCCCACGAAAACTCACAAAATTCTCGCCCCGGAGGCTTTCTTGTGTTGACCATATTTGGCAATTGTGTTATCCCTGCGGAGGGTAATAATACCTTAACACCTTTACATACGGAGAAAGAGAGCGTTATTACCTGTCCTCATTCGTCTAGCGGTCCAAGACACTCCGGGCTAAACGGAGGGACCCTGGTTCGAATCCAGGATGGGGAAAGCGTCTCTTTTTCTCCAAAATTACACAAGCTCTAGTTTGAGCTGTAATTAAAACGTGGGTGGCAGAAATTATTGTATAATAAATTCCCCACGACAAAACTCACAAAAATCTCGCCCCGGAGGCTTTTCTGTGTTGACCATTATTTGGCAATTGTGTTATCCCTGTGAAGGGTAATAATACCTTAACACTAATAATATGTTCCTATTAATTACGTCAAACCCCTTGCTTAAATCGAAAAAAATCCCCATACCAATAAAGCCATTTTCCAGAGATTTTTGTATTTTTGTTATTATATTTAAAATACATTTAAAAGACACCGTAACGCAGTCGATGTCTTTATGCTTGATTTTTATAGGGGACTAACTTTGTAATTGACAAAAATAGGTGTCATTGGATGACTAAAAAAAAATAATTTTTGAAGTTCCGAATTTTGCCACCAGGGGCGCTATATTCAGTCTCATTTGATAGAGCATGGTCATTTTGCTGCACGTATACCTAACCACGAAAACTCTAGCTATCTTTGTTCAAAAGATAACATCCGAGCCCCGACATTGGTAAACACTGTGCAAAAAGTCATCACAAACAACATCCTTATGACCCTCCCCCAAAATAGGGTTTTCTATAGCGCGATTTTGGTGGATTTTGGATATGTTGTTCAGCTCATTTTTGTTTCATTTCGGTACCAAAACCATATGTGTTGCAATTTTGCCCGAGTCAAATTGTATTTTCATTGTACTAATTGGGATGGTCGGTCATAAATGGTGACACCACATTCACAGAAAAGGGGTTTCAGGGTACAAAGTGAACATATGTTTCAATGGAGTATTTTGAAAGAAAGTACCGTATAGTAAATACTAGTATACTAGTAAATACTAGTAGTAGTAGTAATTTTACTTTATATTGTTGACAATTTGGCAGTTTGGCTTGCAGACATTTTTGAAAAATTCGAACAAAAATTTTTTTCGTGATGCCTACTGGGTGGCCGTTGTTCGGAATTCGTTGTTTGGAGGTTAGCACTAATGTTAATCCCATGGAACGCGTTCGGTTCCACTGATGTGTGGCCGGTCTTTGGAGGTTACCGCTGTTTAGAGGTGACTGTTAAAGGAGGATTTACTTCGTGAACAGCTTGACGCGCCTCTGCAATACGAACTGGTGTTCTTATTGGTGGTTGCACGCAGTGTGTAGGGTGACCTTGCACATAGACGATCTCATTTAGATATCGCCAAATTGATTTTGGATTTGGTGCCCATGAGCAATTGGTACTCGCGTCGGAATTTTTGTTGCACTGTAACCACGGGCGCCGTTAGCAGTGGGACATGGGGACCCGTCCCACAGCAGTATTAGGGTTCCATGTCCCCCACACCTTCAAACAAAACAATTTATAATAGATAACGTCGCCCAAATTGTTATTTTTTTAACTTGAGTGGTTATATTTTCAGCACAGCGCATTTGAAGCGAAATGCAACATTTATTTGATGCAATTGGCGGAGAGAGTTCAAGTATGTAAAGCACCTTGTGGGGAGGGGTTGCCGTTGGTCTTATTTTCCTATGTTAGCCAATGTTAATTTTTGCTTATTGGGGGGGGGGGGCCAAAATATTGCTTACGTAATACTCGAACTCCCCCTCATACATTTCGTTGGATTGTATTATATAGTTCTCTTTTCTGCACTGGCAGCGTTCCCATTTGGTGTTATTATTCCAACTTGCAAAAACGAAATGTTTTTAATAATGTTACACAACTACAACTATAGTTTCTCTATTTTAGTTTCGCAAACTCAAGGATCGTTTTAGCCCAGTAAGCTCATTATCAACGACATAAATTAAAGGGACTGTCTACACCATCACTATTAGCATAATAAATACGCAATTTATTAAGGAGCATTGCATGTGAAAATGAAACTAGTAATGCAACTACAATATTAATTTTATGGTAAAGTGAATGTCATCAAGCAGAAGCACATTTACGTTGGTGTCTGTTATCCTGTAAAGAGTTGTTAACAACAAGGCCTTAACCAGAATTTTTTTCAGGGGCAGCAAATAATTTTTACAAGCTCGCTAATGAATAAGTATTGATATCAAAAAACATTTCGGAAGGAGGGGAGGGCCTTGGGACTACCCGCTGGCTACGGCCCTCATTAACAACAAGCTGCCTTTCACTGGTATACTGTCCCCCCAATATTTTTTATGCCGCCGGCGTCCGTGAATCTAACTGCTTAATTGGACTCCAAAAGTCAGGTGACGATATTCTTTTTCTGTTCAACAGACAACTTACGATCTGCCATTACTGCTGCTTTTTCTAATAATGCCACATCGAAATATGCGACGAAAAAATATATAAAAAATTTTTTAAACAATTTTCGCGGTACACAAATATAATCTCTTATTTCCATACTATGTAAATTTTTGTATAAATGAAAATTTTCAATTACTTTCCGTCGCACTTCCAGACTTCTGACTGACAACTTATTTCTGGCACGTTTGAAAGTATTTGTCTTCTTTTCTTTGAAATAATTATACAGTTAATATTAAATTACATTTCAATTAATTTTAAAATTTACAGACTGTATATATTATAGATTTTTAAGGAAAATTTTCAAAGTAAATTAGAGAACCAATTTTGTTAAAATTGTCAAAAGGAACATCGAATATGCCAGAACTTACTGGAAGTTATATGCACATTAAGGTTGAAAACATGAAAGTTAGGAAATCTTTTCCGTATTTTTTAAATTATAAGGTTTAAAAAAATATCAAAAACTATTCTGAAGCAAAATTATGTTATACAACAGATCCTTTGCTTTTAGGTTTCATTCAATAGGTATTCAGATATACACTTGAAATAGAGATACATTTCTATAAGTAAAACAGGCGCTAAATCGCCAAACTCTGATTCTCTTGAAACAGATTTACTTCATCCCCATTGTGTTTGTGTTTTCCAGTTTTAAGTCAGAAAACTGGTTCTAATTTGAGTTAAAATAAATCGATTTAATTTATTCGCCACATATACCCAACTTTCTCTTTTATAAATTGACCCCGAGCAAAAATAAATAAGGCCCTGTGGTGGTGCAGCGGTAACCCGTTCGTCTACTGTGTCGTTATCTCGGGT